>CM056060.1:55506450-55952790 GCA_029574335.1 Rana kukunoris | reverse complement strand
AAACAAACAAATTCACCCCAAACAAGCAGAGCTCCTCAACGGAGAAGTTGCAACTTTAAACAGCCGACTTCAAAACCTTGTGGCCAAAAGAAGCATCTGAAGATGCACTCACATCAACCTTGTAAAATTTGGAAAAGGTATGAACGGACGACCAAGTCGCCGCCTTACACACCTGTGTGACAGACGCTTGATGTCAGAAAGCCCAGGAAGCACCAATTGCCCTGGTTGAATGTACCGTGACCGGAAAGAGGGGCGCCCGTCCCCTAAGAGCATAGGCCTGTATAACGGTCTGCCTGATCCACCGAAAAATGGTGGCCGACGAGACCGCCAGGCCCTTTTGTGTGACCAGATACCGACACAAAAAGTCAGACCTCCGAAACGGAGCAGTAGCAGACAGATACACCCGCATGGAACTTACCATGTCTAAGGTATGTAGTGCAACCTCTCTAGGATGCGCCGGCCGAAGACACAAGGACGGAAGTACAATGTCCTGAGGTGAAAGGCCGAAAACCACCTTCGGAAGAAAGAAAGGCGCAAAACACTTTCTTATCCTTATGGAGGACCATAAGGCCGCCAATTCAGAAACACGTCTGACAGATTTAATGGCCACTAAAAAGGCCACCTACTGAGATGGCGTCAAGACAGGAATCTCTCTAATGTTTTCAAAGGAAGGTTCCTGAAGAACAGAGAGCACCAGATTCAAATCCGATGAAGGAAGAGGTGGTTAAATAGGGGGAAGTACATGACTAACCCACTACACAAAAGGTACCCACCAAGGAATGGGCTGCCAAAGGCCGTTGATGGAACACAGCCAAGGCTGAAATCTGTCCCTTAATGGTGCTTAACCCCCCTGCCGGTAAACCCGAGCGCGACTCGGGTTGGATTTTTTAGGTAAATAGCGATATCCACGAGTCGCGCTCGGGGTCAATATGCAGAGCCTGCAGCGCGCGCTGGCTTACCTTGGATCCAGGCGGGGTACTGTACTTACCTTGTCCCTGGATCCAGCGATGCATCCCCGCTGTGTGAGCGAGTGGCGTCCTCCATTCGACTCACACAGTGCCCGCGCGCCGCCGATCTCCGTTCCCTGCGACGTAAGGGCGCACGGGGGCGGAGACCGGCGGCAAATTCAAAAATGTAAACAAACACATTACATACAGAATACTGTAATCTTATAGATTACAGTACTGTATGTAAAAAATACACACCCCCCCTGTCCCTAGTGGTCTGCCCAGTGCCCTGCATGTTTTTACATAATAAAAACATTTTTTTTCTCCCTGCAAACTGTAGATTGTCCATAGCAACCAAAAGTGTCCCTTTATGTCAAAAGTGATTTTAGAGCAGCTAGAAAACAGCGATAATAAATTATAATCACTTGCAGAATTGAGCGATAGCGATTTGTGGGAAAATTCGTCATAAAACAATAAAAGTAATGACAGCGACAATTCTGCAACTGAGCAAATTTCAGTGATTTTGATTTGATTACATTAGTGAATAATTTTTATTATAATTACATTATTATTTGTTATAATTATTTATAGTTATTTATTATATTATAATTTTATGATTTTGTGTTTCAAACCCGGGATGTCTACTAGACTCTGGTTTGGACAAATTTAAGCGAGTTATTCCTAAAAATTGCAGGCCTACAGTATAAAACGCAGAATTTCCATGCAAAATAATTGTACCGCTTTTGGTACGTAATTCCAGACAGAATCATACCGCCAGGGAGGTTAAGGCAAGTTTCTGATCCACTCCACGTTGTAAAAACAGCAGGACCCTGGAAACCGAATACGTCCGTGGGACGCCACCCCATCTCTTCACACAGATGTAGGTCTTCCAGGTGTGATGGTAGATCTTCCTGAAAAAAAGAGTTCTGTGCCCTCAGTATGGTTGAGATGACCGAGTCGGAAAGACCTCGGCCCCTTAGTAAACTGGCTTTCAATAGCCATGCCGTTAAAGCCAGCGACTGTAAAGCAGGATGTAGTATGGGACCTTGAGAAAGAAGGTCCTGCCGCATTGGCAGCCGCCAGGGTGCATCAGGCACCAGGCGCACAAACTCGGAGTACCAAGGACGCCGGGGCTAATCCGGAGCGATTAGAATCATCGGGATCCCTTCGGCCTCCAATCTGCGGAGCAGCCGACGAAGCAACTTCAGTGGGGGAAAGGCAAAAATTTGTTGATACTGACCCCATGGGGCCACCAACGTGTCTACCCAGGGATCTCTGGACCTGGCCACGAACCTCAACACATTGAGGTTGAGGCGAGAGGCTAGGAGATCCACGTCCGGTGTGCCCCACCTCCTGCAAAGTTCAAACACCTCTGAATGCAAGTACCATTTCCCCTGGTCCAGCATCTGGCAGCTCAGGTAGTCTGCAACCGGAATGTAAACGGCCAACAGAGCCGGTACGCTTCTTTCCGCCCACTTTAGGATGTGAGCGACCTTGGATGCTGCAGCCGAGCTCCGTGTCCCCCCCTGATGGTTGATATAAGCCACCGCCGTGGCGTTGTCCGACTGGATCCTGATTGGGCGACCCTGCAACCTCCTCGACCACGAGGAGAGGCATAGCCTGATCGCCCGAAGTTCCAGGAATCATAATCATCGTCCACTGGAAGGGAAGAAATGACTTCCCGGACCGAAGAGCCGGGGATCTCAGCCACCAATTCAGAGAGACTGACTAGGTGGCTTACCTGAATCTGGCAATCCAGAGAAAACAGAGATTAGTTCCATTTGGACAAGATCTTCTTCTACATGGAAGTGTGGAATTGAGCATATGGTACGGCCTCGACGGAGGCTACCATCAGGCCCAGGATTTGCATGCAAAAAATGGAGAGACGACCATTTGCGGGATGCCAACAGCTTCACCACAGACTGAAAAGTCTGTAATTTTTCCAGGGGAAAAAAACACTCGCCTCCGGAGTGCAGAATCAACCCCAGAAATTCCAAACGCTGAGTCTATACCAGGACCGACTTCTGGATGTTTAACACCCACCCGAATTCTCGGAGGACCTGGCTGGCTATAGTCACATCCACCTCTAAATTCTATGGCCAGAAGCTGCTCTCAGAAGATCGTGCAAATAGCC
The DNA here is from genome assembly GCA_029574335.1 of Rana kukunoris. Lineage (NCBI taxonomy): Eukaryota > Metazoa > Chordata > Amphibia > Anura > Ranidae > Rana > Rana kukunoris. Next base: position 55,949,709 of record CM056060.1, on the reverse strand, counting down.
CACGATGGCAAAACCTTGCCGTCTCAGCAAAGCTACAATCGGTGCGAGCAACTTGGGAATAGCCACAAACTAATAGTGGTCTTCGCCGAATGCAAAGCGCAGAAACCTCTGGTGTCCTGCGCAAATTGGGACATGCAAGTATGCGTAACTTCCTTACTCTCACAAAGGCATTTAGGGCTTTGAGGTCCAAGATTGGACGGCCCCCGTCCTTCGGGACCACAAACAGATTTGAATAAAATAAAACTTTATGCTGTGGCGGGTTTGGTTGCTGGCTTGTTTGGCTTACGCACCCAGGGACGTTTCTGTCCCCCAGCTGAGCCTTTATCAGCCTGGGATGGTCTAACCGCGACTGACTAAAATACAGCTTCTGCATGGGAAAAGGACCAGGCTTACGGCGCGGCTCCTTACCCTTGGTGGACTGAGGGAGGAGAGTGCTCTTGCCTCCAGTGACATCTTTAATAATGTCATTCAGCGAGGTGCCAAAAAGTCTCCCACCCTTGAAGGGTAAATCTGCCAGGGCTTTTTTGGTTGCTTGGTCAGCAGACCAACATTTCAGCCAAATTAGGTGGCACAACACCACCGCCGAAACGGAGGCTCTGGATATCAAGGGGGCTGCATCAGACATATACAAGACCAACTGGTCAGCCAGTCTAATAAATTCGGGAGGGAGCTGGTGCTCCTCCACAGTCTGGTGCAAAACCTTTACCCATTCAGCGAGTGTCAGACACCAAGGTTGCAGCCAAAATAGGTCGCAATGCAGACCCCAGCATGGTAAACATGAAGCGGGTCAGTGCCTCGGACCTCCTATTATGGTCCTTGAAAGCAGGGGTTCCTTATATAGGGAGAGTGGTTACCTTATTTAACCGGCCACCGGGGAGTAAACTACTGAAGAAGCCCATTTTTTCAAAAGGCTGTCGTCAAAAGGGTAACGGACCGCAAGGCAATGAGGAACCACAAAGGACTTCTGCAGCTTTTCCCATTCCTTATCAACCCAAAAAAGACTGAAACCTCAGTGGATGCCTCAACTTAAGGGAGTCCCTCACAGCACTGATAAGCACACTAACAAGTGCCCTGTCCTGCACTGACCCAGGCAAGGGGTCTTCCTCACAAGGAAGGTCCTGGTCCACATCCTCTGACAACCCTGCGCCACAGCTGGACCCGGGTCTGAGTCAGAGCATTCCCAAGGAGATGGGGGGGGGGGGAGGGGAGCTTGGTACCCCCCTTACGCACACATGCCACTTCCACCCTGGCAACAAATGTTTCCAGGACTGCCAACAAAGTGTCCATGGGCACCGCAGGTGCAGGAACACCGGCTGCCACCTCTGGCTTGTTTGGGGAAGAAGGACCAGATACTGACTCCATTACATAGACAGCTCTCAGGGACCTATTCAAGACCTGAAAGTCCCACCCTCCTTGCTGCTCTGACCGGGGGGGGGGGGGGGTTACCCAGGGGACACACCAACCCAGCAAGAGACTGTTTAGCACTGCTACCCGACCTCTGCATGTGGTGTGAGGCAAAAGCTGCGAGGAAAAACTGAGGAACAAATCTGTTAGGAGAATTGTGCTGCACGCCGTTCAGAAGCCAGAACTAGAGGCCTAAATCGCACGCAAAATGGCCGCCAGACGCCTTAACAGGGCGCAGCCGACTGCAATATCAAGCTGCGCCATAGTGCGGCCACGACAAAATGGGCAATAGGAAATTCCCATTGTAATAGACCGCAAAAAAAAAAAAACGCTGCAATGTGGATGATAAGGCTGAATGCCTCAGGGAAGCCCCAAAGCACACCCCCACAAATAAAACGGGCCCAGGCACCCCAGTGGAAAATTGAGTCGTCCCCCCCCCCACAGGCCCACCCCGGTAGCAGCGCAGCAGAAGGAAAAGTGACAGAGAGCAGGGAAAGGGAGGATAGGAGAACCCCCTAAGCTCAGGAATGCCCAGCCGTGCCGACCTGCCTAAGCAGGAAGGACTGTACTTACCCGTCCATGCGTGGATCCGCAGGCGCATTCCTGACAGGCATATAACCGCATTGGAGTAACTCCATTGTGAGTGAGACAACACAACAGCCCAGTCAAGTGTGGACCCTGGAGCAACAAGCCCACCAGGAGTCATGGGGTCTGTCGTGGCAGACCCAGCCCTTAGCAAAGGTCTGCTCACGTTCGCTGGCCGGTTTGAGGAGAATACAAGGATCTATATATCCAGGCCATCACCCAGTCGGCAGTTGATAGAAAAATCTAAAAAATAAAATAAGATAAAATTAAATTAAACATTTCTTCAGGGCGCTGTGCCCAAAGGGAGACACTTCGTCCTCTGCTAGGCAGAAAAAAAACTGAGGCTGCATGCTGCATGTCTGGAGGGACTGCCCCCTGGGCTGTTCAACTCTGTTAAAGTAACATGTATTTAAAAATCTAAAATGTTCTACCTAGTCCTCTTCTATGAACAGGGACATAACCCATGTGTCAAGACTTGTGAAGGCCGTGTCTGTCCATGGACAAAAAGAGAAAAAGAAAACCACACAAAACGAAGCAACAACATCTAAGAGTTGGTTAGCATCAGTATATACAATTTTTGTTCAAAAGTTTAGATATGCTTTTATTGAATTCAAGTTTAGGGTATACAAGCTGGATTCACGGGTTACATTGAATAAACTGTAACATACAAGGTTATATGTGAGAAAACAGGCAACAATAACATTCAAACAAGAGCAGTATCCCTTATAATGCATGCCATGAATGTGCCTGGAGACAGTAATCAGATCAGGCCGTCCATTTACAAGAGTGAAGTGAGCTGACCTTGAGTCGCGTTCACCTATTAGGTGCCAATTGGCATCATACAGGATAGTAGTGCTCTAAACTATATTTCAAGTGAGACCCTGAACCATGAATGCCGGTATGTAGGAACTGGGGGTGGGTAGGGGAAACAAAAAAGGGAAAAACAAAAGGGAAAAGAAAGTAAACTAGGGAGGGAGTAAAGCGACTGTACTGTGCATTAGAGGTGCGCATCTTCGGTGGCCTTGCGATTCGATTACGATTATCATGTCAGCGATTCACAATGCATCACGATTACAAATATGGAGGAGTCTGGAGATGGGGAAGGAAGAATCCATGAATAGGAAAGGAAGGATGGAGTAGTCTGGAGATAGGAACTAAAAGGATGGAAGAGTCCAGAAATAGGGAAATAGGAATCCATAAATAAGGAAAAAAGGATGGAGGATAGGAATGGAAGGCTGGAAGAGTCCAGAAATATTATTAGATGGAGTCTGGGGGGTGAAAGGAACTGAAGAATGGAGGGGTCGGTCTAGAGATAAGAATGGGTGGGACCTCAGATTGTTCAGGGCTACATGGTGGGGGTTGGAGCATGTGAATGGAGGCAAGATGGGTGAGGGCTATGTGGTGGCCATTGGTTTGAACAAATATAGTCCTGAAATATATTTATATATAAATCTGATCTGATTGAAAGAAATCTTCTGTGTATTCAAAGTAATTCCAGTGCAGAGTGTGCTCTGCTGTGTTTAAATCATTCACCAGATACCAGGAATGGTTTGAACACAGCAGAGCACACTCAGATTTATATATATATATATATATATATATATATATATATATATATATATATATATATATATATATATATATATATATATTTTACTACTTAATAAGACTCTTTTGTACATCACCGCAAAGCACTGCACACCATTTTTGGTTTGATTGCCATATCTGCATTCTGCATACAGGCTGGCAGCTCCCTTACCATGTCAGTCCTCTCAGTTTCCTCCCAGCTGCCCCCTTACCTGGCTCTACCGCTCTTCTGCCTCTCCTCCGGCTCTACCTCATCCTCCTCCATCACACCTTCGGCTGGATAACCCGCAGCCACCCTGAACCCTCCTCGGGACCAAAAGCACTGATGGCTCTACTCTCCTCCTCGTAGCTCCGTGCTCCATAAGCCGGCCACCGCCACTCTTCGCAGCAGGGACAGCTACAGCCACCACAAACTCCAGCCCCAGTGCTCCATGTGTCCGCCAACGTGCACACAGCTTGGCTCCTCACTTCCGCATTACGTCACCACGACGCCGCCTGGTATCACTATCTATTGGCTGATGAGGGGAGAGGGAAGGTGATCGATGGATGTGTCACTCGGCTCCTTCTATCCGCCGCCAGTCTGATCTCAAATATGTAGTGGTCTTGGAACTGTTTTATTACACTCAAGACTTGTGGTGGTGAGGCATTTTTCCAGCATTTGGTTGTATTCTGTCTGGCTGCAAGTAGGATGTGTATCACTACTTTGTGAAATTGGTGTGGGACATAGGCGTGCACACAGGGTGTGTGGAAAAAATGTAGCGCTGTGAATCAAAGAAAAGTGATATCAAAGAATACACAATATCAAACACTATAAACAAATGTATTGATAATATAATAATCAGAATCAACAATAATAAAAAGGTGAAGTCCTTGCATAAAAGGTGTTGCGATACACCAATCCATACAAAACATATACAAATAGTCCATCCACAATGAAGGAATGAGTAGATGTGGGATGACTTCGTAGATCCTCAAGCACGAAGGGCACTAATATCAAAATGAAGATAAAATGCGCTTACCGGAAATGTAGGACCTGTCTGTCATGAACAGCAGATCGATAAGGCATAAGGACTCCTGGGGCACAAGCAGCTGGGCTCACTCGAACTGGATGAAAAGAATTTGAATCTGCTGTGGAAAGCCAAACACACAATTTCCTGGGCCGGTATCCTTGTATCAAAGAAGTCCGTTCTCGGAAGGAGTGGGGAGGCGATGGTATCACCCTAGGAGGGTGAAGTGGAAGCAAATGGATGGCTCCAAGCACCATGGTGGGAGAAAAAGAAAAAACAAAAACAACGCAACCCCGATGGTGCAGGTCAATAGGAAACGGTTTTATTAAAATAAAACCAAAAATTACATAAAAAGTGATCACAAATAAAAAGCAATGTGGGAAAGGTAAAACCACATTGCCTTTTTATCTGTGATCACTTTTTATGTAATTTTTGGTTTTATTTTAATAAAAATTGTGTGATCACTTTTTATGTAATTTTTGGTTTTATTTTAATAGAAATTGTGCGTGTTTGGCTTTCAACCGGGTTTGAATTCTTTTCATCCAGTTCGAATGAGCCCAGCTGCTTGTGCCCCAGGAGTCCTTATGCCTTATCGATCTGCTGTTCATGAAAGACAGGTCCTACATTTCCGGTAAGCTCATTTTATCTTCATTTTGATATTAGTGCCCTTCGTGCTTGAGGATCTACGAAGTCATCCCACATCTACTCATTCCTTCATTGTGGATGGACTATTTGTATATGTTTTGTATGGATTGGTGTATCAACACCTTTTATGCAAGGACTTCACCTTTATTATTGTTGATTCTGATTATTATATTATCAATAAGTTTGTTTATAGTGTTTGATATTGTGTATTCTTTGATATCACTTTTCTTTGATTCACAGTGCTACATTTTTTCCACATTTCTATTCAATTTTCGTCACATTGTAGTGTAGCTGCTTTAGTTTTACGTTTTGTTGTCCACTTCGGTTAGTGCAATATTTTTTCCATTTTCTGTGCACACAGGGTGTGCCAGGTGCGCCCAGGCACACCCTCATCACCCTGTGCAGCACAAATTCCCCCTACTGCCCTAGCTCCTCCCCTTCTCCCTACACCCCTTCTGGCTTCCCTTCCGCTGGCTGTTGCTGTGGGGATGTTTAAGAATGAGTGGGGGAAGGGGCCAGTAAGTAAGTCTGTCATTTACTGGCCCCTTCCCGAATGAAGATCGTGAGCGGGTTTAAGCTTTGGGGTGCACACCCTAATGCAATAGGCTGCGCACACCTATGGTGTGGGACATGTTCGATGTTTAGATTCAGAAGTGCTAAATCGGGGGAAGGAGGTAAGGTGATATTAGTAATCTGCGCGATCAGGGAGAAGAAGATTTCTGTCCAATATAGAAAGTTAATAAAACGGACAATTCCATAACACATGGAGAAGTGATCCTATTCCTCCGCATTTACGCCAGCATACCGGTGAGGTGTTGTGATCAAAGGTGGCAATCTTAAGGGGGTTAGATATCTGCGCTGTGTTATACTTTGGGTGAGCTCCCATAATGCGGTACAGGTAGTGGCTTTGTATATAGAGCGTAGTGCTCTTCCCCAGTTATGGACGATGTATTGTTGTTGAAGGTCACGTTCCCACAGGCATAGTATTTTAGAGTGATGGAAGAGCGATTTCATGTGTAGCATGCTGTAAAATACTGAAATGCATTTTGTGTGTTTATTGCTGGGTGAATAATATGCGAGGGCTCTTGCTGGCATAGGGACCAGGAGACGGGGGTTATGGTGTATACAGTGGGCAATTTGAAGGTATTGGTAGTAAGCCGTCTTATTTAAGTTCAGGTCAGATTGTAGCTGGTTGAAAGATTTTGTGCGGTTATTAAGGACAAGGTCGTGCAGTTGGGCATTTTCGGCCCATGTGTTGAGGTTTATGCCTGGGATTAAGAGTGCTAGTATGGTACCTTTCTGTAAAAAAAAAAAAAAAAAAAAGAGAGAGTGCTAGTATGGAGATCGGGAGCTTAATGGAAGCTCTGGGTGTATCTGGCCAGGGCATGGAGATAAACTTTCACCATGTCCTGACTGAAGCTAAAATAGTTGGGGAGAGGTATTTGGGTAGCTTAGATTTTGGGTGTAGGCTACAGTGCGGAAAATAAGTATTTGAACACCCTGCTATTTTGCAAGTTCTCCCACTTGGAAATCATGGAGGGGTCTGAAATTGTCATCGTAGGTGCATGTCCACTGTGAGAGACATAATCAAAAAAAATAAAATTCATAAATTGTGATTTCTGGAATTCTAACTATTTATTTGTATGATACAGCTGCAAATAAGTATTTGAACACCTGTCTATCAGCTAGAATTCTGACTCTCAAAGACCTGTTAGTCTGCCTTTAAAATGTCCACCTCCACTCCATTTATTATCCTAAATTAGATGCACCTGTTTGAGGTCATTAGCTGCATAAAGACACCTGTCCACCCCATACAATCAGTAAGAATCCAACTACTAACATGGCCAAGACCAAAGAGCTGTTCAAAGACACTAGAGACAAAATTGTACACCTCCACAAGGCTGGAAAGGGCTACGGGGAAATTGCCAAGCAGCTTGGTGAAAAAAGGTCCACTGTTGGAGCAATCATTAGAAAATGGAAGAAGCTAAACATGACTGTCAATCTCTCTCGGACTGGGGCTCCATGCAAAATCTCACCTCGTGGGGTCTCATTGATCCTAGGTGAGAAATCAATCCAGGTGAGAAATCAGCCCAGGACTACACGGGAGGAGCTGGTCAATGACCTGAAAAGAGCTGGGACCACCGTTTCCAAGGTTACTGTTGGTAATACACTAAGACGTCATGGTTTGAAATCATGCATGGCACGTAAGGTTCCCCTGCTTAAACCAGCACATGTCAAGGCCCGTCCTAAGTTTGCCAATGACCATTTGGATGATCCAGAGGAGTCATGGGAGAAAGTAATGTGGTCAGATGAGACCAAAATAGAACTTTTTGGTCATAATTCCACTAACCGTGTTTGGAGGAAGAAGAATGATGAGTACCATCCCAAGAACACCATCCCTACTGTGAAGCATGGGGGTGGTAGCATCATGCTTTGGGGGTGTTTTTCTGCACATGGGACAGGGCGACTGCACTGTATTAACGGGAGGATGACCGGGGCCATGTATTGCGAGATTTTGGACAACAGCCTCCTTCCCTCAGAGCTTTGAAGATGGGTCGAGGCTGGGTCTTCCAACATGACAATGACCCGAAGCACACAGCCAGGATAACCAAGGAGTGGCTCTGTAAGAAGCATATCAAGGTTCTGGCGTGGCCTAGCCAGTCTCCAGACCTAAACCCAATAGAGAATCTTTGGAGGGAGCTCAAACTCTGTTTCTCAGCGACAGCCCAGAAACCTGACTGATCTAGAGAAGATCTGTGTGGAGGAGTGGGCCAAAATCCCTCCTCCAGTGTGTGCAAACCTGGTGAAAAACTACAAGAAACGTTTGACCTCGGTAATTGCAAACAAAGGCTACTGTACCAAATATTAACATTGATTTTCTCAGGTGTTCAAATACTTAGTTGCAGCTGTATCATACAAATAGTTAAAAAAAATCATACATTGTGATTTCTGGAATATTTTTTTTTGATTATGTCTCTCACAGTGGACATGCACCTACGATGACAATTTCAGACCCCTCCATGATTTCCAAGTGGGAGAACTTGCAAAATAGCAGGGTGTTCAAATACTTATTTTCCGCACTGTATATAGCCATAGTTTCAGATTTCTGCCAGGTATGTAGCAGCATTCTAGATCTCCCCATAGGGAGTGGGCCTCTGTGAGAAACCATTTTTTGAGCTGGGCAAGCACAGTGGAGTGGTAGCAATCTGTAATGTCAACTAGGCCTGATCCGCCGACTGATCTATGCCTGGTTAGCCAAGCCCGGGCAACCTTTCCATATGAAGCCTTTCCATATGAATTTAGATAAAATAGACTGCAGGGAGCTTAAGTAGGAGTATGGGATAGGAATGGGTAGGGAGCGGAACACATACAACAGTTGCGGGAGGATTGACATTTTAAATGCCGCTAGCCTGCCGGCCCAGGAGACTTTGTGTTTGGATAATTTCTCTAGCGATTTAATGTATTCCTGTTTAAAGGGTATGTAGTTTGTTTTGAACAGATTTTTTGGATTTTTGGTCAGGGTGATTCCTAGGTATGCTATGCCTGTCTCTGACCACTGGAATGGGAATTGTAGGGATAAAGGGATTTTTAGATACAGCTTACCTGTAAAATCCTTTTCTTGGAGTACATCACGGGACACAGAGCGGCATATTCATTACTATGTGGGTTATATGGAGTACCTTCAGGTGTGGACACTGGCAATCTCAAACAGGAAGTCCCCTCTCTATATAACCCCCTCCCCTAGAGGGAGTCCCTCAGTTTTGTAGCAAGCAGTATGCCTCCCAAAATGGTCACCCAAAAGAGGGGTGGGAGCTCTGTGTCCCGTGATGTACTCCAAGAAAAGGATTTTACAGGTAAGCTGTATCTAAAAATCCCTTTTTCTTTCTCGTACATCACGGGACACAGAGCGGCATATTCATTACTATGTGGGATGTCCGAAAGCAATGCTTTAACCTCCCTGGCGGTATTCCCGAGCGTGACTCGGGGTTAACATTCAGTGCCAGAAGCGGTAACCCCGAGTCACGCTCGGGGTGCATTTTTTTTTTCCCCCAAAAATTCCTGGCGATCCGGCGGGGGTTTCCCGCTGGATCGCCGGTCAGACTAGCCTCCCTGGCGGTCTTCACGTGTGTGGCACGGGGTGAGATTTTTAAGCTAATATCGGTAACCCCGTGCCACACACGCGCTTACCTCGCTGGATGCAGAAAAAGTTTACTTACCTTTTCTCTGCGATCCAGCGACGAATCCCCGCAGTACACGGCGGCCGGATGTCCGCCTGATGCTGTGTGTTCCGCCGATTCCCTTCCCTGCGAGCGTCGCGACGTAGGGGGGGGAACGGCGCCAAATTTAAAAAAGTAAACAAACACTATACATACAGTACACTGTAATCTTATAGATTACAGTACTGTATGTAAAAAATACACACCCCCCATGTCCCTAGTGGTCTGCCCTGTACACTACATGTCATTTTGTATAATAAAAACTTTTCTTTCTCCCTGCAAACTGTAGATTGCCCATAGCAACCAAAAGTGTCCCTTTATGGCAAAAATTGTTTTAGAGCAGCTAAAAAACAGCGATAATAAATCAGAATCACTTGCAGAATTTAGCGATAGCGATTTATGGGGAAATTCGTCATAAAAAAAAAAAAAAAATGACAGCAAAAATTCTGCAACTGAGCAAATTTCAGTGATTTTGATTTGATTACATTATTGAATAATTTTTACTATAATTATATTATCATTTGTGATCATTTTTTATAATTATTTATTATATTATAATTTTTAATTAAAAAAAAAAAAAAAAATCATACCCGGGATGCCTATTAGACTCTTGTTTGAATAGATTTAAGTGAGTTATTCCTAAGAATTACAAGCCTACAGTATAAAACGCCAAATTCCCTTGCAAATAATGGTACCGCTTTTAGCACCTAAAATCTTAAAGAATCATACCGCCAGGGAGGTTAATGAGGGGAGGGAGACATCTTCCAAAGAAGGATTCAATTTAGAGGTAAACTCAAATAATAATAATAATTCCAACTTAGTCAAGAAAAAACCTTTTTTTTTTTTTTTTTAACCAAGGGTGCTTCTGATCCCGAGGATTTCAAACTGCAGCCTGTAGTACTGCCTGTCCAAAGGCAGAATCCGCATTCCTTCTCACGTCTAGTTGATAAAACCTTGTAAACGTGTGGACTGATGACCACGTTGCCGCCTTGCATATCTGAGCCATAGAGATCTGATGGTGTGCTGCCCAAGAGGCGCCCATGGCCCTGGTAGAATGGGCCTTTACCGACAACGGAGGAGGCAACCTCTTCAAACCGTAGGCTTGAATGATTAATTGTCTAATCCATCTCGAGATGGTGGATTTTGCAGCTGCCTGCCCCTTCTTGGGGCCATCTGGTAGAACGAATAATACATCTGTCTTCCGGATTTTTTCTGTAGCTTTAAGATAGGCCTTCATGGCCCGGACAATATCCAAGGTATGCAGCAACCCCTCCTTTCTAGATGTAGGTTTTGGAAAGAAGGATGGAAGTACCAAATCCTGGTTTAAGTGAAATTTGGATATAACCTTTGGTAGAAAGGAAGGATGGGGCCGGAGAACTGCCCTGTCCTTATGCAGAACGAGATATGGTTCCTTACACGATAAGGCTGCTAATTCTGACACTCTCCTGGCCGAAACTATGGCGACCAAGAAAACCAACTTTCTTGTCAGTAAGACTAAAGGAATCTCAGCCAACGGCTCAAAGAGTTGTTTCTGTAAAGTGGACAGGACAAGATTTAAGTCCCATGGACAAATTGGTGACTTGACAGGAGGATTAATACGCAAGACCCCCTGTATGAAGGTCTTTACCAGCGAGTGGGTGGCCAGCGGCCTCTGAAACCACACTGACAGAGCTGAGATCTGTCCCTTGATTGTGCTTAGTGCCAGGCCTTTATCCACTCCTAGCTGGAGAAAACTTAACACCCTATCAATAGTATATTTGCGGGAATTCCATCTTTTGGATTCACACCAGCCTACGTAGTTCCTCCACACCCTGTAATAAATCACCCTGGAGACCGGCTTTCTAGCCCTAATCAGGGTAGGGATTACCTGCCTAGACAGACCTCTACCCCTGAGAATCAGGGATTCAGCCTCCAGGCCGTCAAATTTAGACGCTGTAATGTAGGGTGGAGGATCGGGCCTTGTGAGAGTAGGTCTGGTTGTAGAGGAAGAGTCCAAGGGTCTCCCACTGCCATCTTCAGGACTAGTGAGTACCAAGTCCTCCGGGGCCAAGCCGGAGCTACTAGAATGACTGGCTTGTGCTCCACTCTGATCCTGCGCAACAGACGAGGGAGTAACTGTAGCGGAGGGAATGCATATAGAAGTTTGAATTGATGCCAAGGGCAAACCAACGCATCGGTTCCGCAGGCCATAGGATCCCTCGCTCGAGACACGAACCTGTCTAGTTTCTTGTTGAACCTGGATGCCATTATATCTACGTCCGGCATTCCCCACCTCTGGCAGATTGTCTGAAAGACCTGGGGATGCAGAGACCACTCCCCTGGCAACAGACTCTGGCGACTTAAGAAGTCTGCCTGCAGGTTGTCCACTCCGGGAATGAATATCGCCGAAATGCAGGGTACATGAACCTCTGCCCACTGAAAAATCAAGCTCACCTCCCTCTGAGCGGCCTGACTCCTGGTTCCCCCTTGGTGGTTTATGTATGCCTCCGCCGTGGCATTGTCTGACTGGATTCTCACCGGGAACCCCTTTAATCTGGAGGTCCATGCCAGAAGGGCTAGGCGAGCAGCTCTGATCTCCAAGATATTGATGGGGAGCTGCCTCTCTGCTCTCACCCAAGTTCCCTGGCGAGAGAACCCCTCGAAGACCGCCCCCCAGCCTGCCAGGCTGGCGTCTGTGGTAACTACCTTCCAGACAACAGGGCTGAAGGATTTTCCCTTTAGAAGGTTCTGAGGGTTCAACCACCAGGCCAGGCTTTGTCGGACCCTTGATGATAGCGTCAAAGGGGACTCTAAGGCATGTGCCCTCTTGCCCCAGGCTGCTAGAATGGCTGCCTGTAGGACGCGAGTGTGGATCTGAGCGTATGGTACTGCCTCGAACGTGGCCACTAGCTTGCCTAGTACTCGCATACATAGGCGAATAGTTGTTTTTTTCTTGTTTAGAACCAACTGAACCAACTCCTTGATAGCTTCGATCTTTACCAGGGGCAGGAACACCTTTTGCTGTTCTGTGTCTAACCTCATGCCGAGGTATTCCAACTGCTTTGTAGGCTGGAACGCTGACTTTCCCCGGTTTAGGACCCAGCCGAATTCTTCGAGGTACCGAACCGTGAGGTTTACTGCCTTTTGCAGACCCGACCGTGAGTGATCTATGATTAAAAGGTCGTCCAAGTATGCTAGGACTGTGACCCCCTGGATCCTTAAATTGGCCAGAACTGGGGCTAGGATCTTCGTGAATACCCGGGGGGCCGTGGCCAGCCCGAAGGGGAGCGCCCTGAATTGGAAGTGTCGCTGCCCCACCGCGAAGCGTAAAAATCTTTGATGCGACTGAAAGATTGGTACATGAAGGTAAGCATCCTTTATGTCTATGGAGGCCAGAAAATCGTCCTTCTGAAGCGCGGCGGCTGCTGACCGGATGGATTCCATCCGGAAGGAACGAACCCTTAGGAAACCGTTTAACCTCTTTAGGTCCAAGATTGGCCTGACATCGCCGTTGGGCTTTGGTATGACAAAGAGATTGGAATAGAAACCTAGCCCTTGCTCTTGGGCTGGCACTTCTATAATTACGTCCTGGCAAAGCAGGTGATCCAAAGCTGCCAGCATTGAGGCCTTCCTTGCTGGATCCCTTGGTAGCCTTGATTCTTGAAAATGAGGCGGAGGATACCTTAGAAACTCCAGTCTGTAACCTGTGGTTACAGATGCCCGGACCCATTTGTCGGGGATCTTGGCTTCCCAAACTTCTGAGAAGAAACGAAGCCTTCCCCCCACCCGCGAGAGTGGGGGCGCCCCTTTATAAGGCAGACTTAGGGGCTGTCTTTGTCGGCTTGCGATACCACGGCCTCTTACCCCCAGGGGCCTGTCCCTGCGATCTACTGTTAACGTTGGATCGTGCAGGCGGCCGTCGATACTGCCTGGAATTTGAGGGCCCCGAGACAGGAAAGAGCTGCCTTTTAAATGTAGGCGCCCGGAATGTCTTTTTGACCGGTAAAAGGGTACTCTTGCCATTTGAAATAGTCTGAATATATTTATCCAGATCCTCTCCGAAGAGTCGTCCTCCATGGAAGGGAAACCCTGCCAGAAGCTTTTTGCATGGGGGCTCTGCCGCCCAGTTCTTCAACCATAAGAGCCTTCTCATGTGCACCAAAAATAGTGATAAACGAGAGGCCTGCTGGATGGAATCTTTTATAGCATCTACAGCAAAACACAGAGCTCTGGGAATGTCAGAAAACTCTTCTGCTTGTTGGGTAGGCATGTCCTTTAACATTTCCTTTGTCTGGTCTTTTAACGCCTGACAAACACCAATCGCAGCCACAGCTGGCTGTACCACTGCTCCTGCCGTAGCAAAGGATGCTTTTAAAAGTGTCTCTAACCTTTTATCAACCGGATCTTTAAACATATGTATGTTTTCCACCGGGCAAGTTAGTGATTTATTCACACATGAGATGGCTGCATCCACTACTGGGAGCCTCCACCTCTTGGAGAATTTTTCCTCCATGGGGTAAATGACCGCAAATCTTTTCGGTGGCAGAAAAATCCTGTCCGGCCGTACCCAATCCCGAAAGATCAATTCCTCCAAAAGAGGATGGACTGGAAAAACTGCGTTGCTTAACGGAGCTTTCAAAGAGCCCAGAGAGGATACCGGAGGAACCTGAGGCTCTGGCAATGGTAAACTAAATGCCGAGCGGACCATGTCCGTCAAAGACTGTACCCACAGTCTTTCTGTCTGGGAGTCTGAAAATGGTTCCTCCGAGGCAGACCCCTCAATCCCTGAACCCTCTTGGTTCAGGTCTAGTTGATCCTCCTGTGATTCCAATTCCTCCGGAGAGAGAATCTCAGCATCTGAGGATACACCTCTTGGTGATGGGGATCTAACCCGTTTCTTACCAGGAATAGCTCTAGCGATCAATGCTGCTATTCTCTCTTCTAGCCCCCCTAGGGATACGGCTAGCATCTCCTCTGTGATAAACACAGGGCTGGGCTGATCTGGGCCAGCCTCCGCACCAGATCCCCCTAATGGCTCATCCAAGGCGCTTTTTATGTTAATAAGTTGCGGGGAAAGTATCGGCATATCATCAGAATCAGAAAGGGAACCCTTTTGTTTTTTGGTCTTTTTTGTACCCTTTGACCCCGAACCTTTGGAAGCCATAATACAAAATCGAGGGACTCCGCCCACACAACAGACTGTAGTGGCCAGGAGTACAAAACCAGAGTTTAGGGGACAATAGATCACTAATGCCCAAAAACTGATGGGATCCCGTATGTTTTTTTTTTTTTTTTTTTTTAAATATATATTATATATTTTCTTTTGACAACATACAGTGACCCCAAACTAAGTTTGCCAGCCTCCAACCTGCTGCAAAAAGGGGGATTTCTTGGCTTAACAAAAAGGCATTGGAACAAAGTCCACATGTACTACCCCTCTTCCGCCACCGGGAGTCACTGTTCTGCCGCTCTGCGTCCTCTCCTTCTGAAAATCAGCCTCAGACTGAGCACTGACAATGCCTGCTGTCTATAACAGCACAAAGGCGCGCCCCTGTATGACGCCGCAGGCACGCCCCCCCCCCCGCCCTCCTGTCTGAACGGCGCGAAAAACGTCAATAAGACGCGCGCGCGTATGCCGGAAACAGGAGGAACATGGAGGAGCCGCGCTGCTGGAGATCCAGGAACGCAGAAACAGGCGGCAGATTCAAACCCCCGGCCAGGTAGGACTCTCCAAAGGCCCCTAGGGATCCTTACTAGCCCTAGGAAGAAACAGCAGGTTTAGCTAGCAACACATATTTAGACAGGGGGACCTAGTGATGGGGGAGAAAAGGGTGTCATCCTGTCTCTCTTAGACATAGTGAGCAAGGTTGCCCATGCAGAGCATACTTAGGCTATCCCCCTTTTTAGGTTACCCCGGAGAGCCTGCTGTCGAACCAAGTCCCGCAGGCTCCCCCTTACCTGCTCCATGCTGCAGGATGTTTGTCCAGCAAACTGATCCAATCTTCTCCCATCTCCGTGGGTAGCGTAGTAGACCTTCAGGCCCTGGGGTCCTATGAAGGTACCCACTGTCCTGGACCTATATAGCACCCTGGCAAACAGGAACTTATGGTTTTTACAAACTCCAAGTCCTGGGCCCAGGGTCCAGCCCTCCAAAGAGGAGCATTATAGGCAAAACCCCACGGCTTGGGGCCCGGGTACTGTCCACTTTGGCACTGAGGCTCCTTGGACAGATCCGGTTAGCCCGCCCTTAATCCCAAGGATGTGGAGCAAAGCTATTCCGTGACCAACACCTAAGACACTGGCGAAAAAACTGAGGGACTCCCTCTAGGGGAGGGGGTTATATAGGGAGGGGACTTCCTGTTTGAGATTGCCAGTGTCCACACCTGAAGGTACTCCATATAACCCACATAGTAATGAATATGCCGCTCTGTGTCCCGTGATGTACGAGAAAGAAAAAAGGTTATATTCCTAGATTGACCAAGTGCGATTTTGAGGCGTTCACTTTGTAGTATGATACTGCGCTAAATTTGTTGAGGAAAGCTTTCGCTGCGGTTAGAAAAGAGTGGGGATTTGTTAACATCAAGATGACATCAGCAAAAAGGCTGATTTTGTGCTCTTTCCCCCCTATTTGGAATCCTGAGATTAGGTTAGATGTTCTAATGTGTTCTGCTCGGGGTTCCATGGCTAGGTCAAAGATGATAGGGGGCAACCCTGCCTTGTGCCATTGGTTATATGGAATGTAGATGAGATCATTTCTGTCATGTATACGTTAGCTGAGGGGATTGTGTATAGAGCCACGATAGCTGAAAAGGATTCTATTAGAGAATCCAAATTTGGTCAGAACGACTTGCAGGTATGCCCAGTGGACGCTGTTGAACGCCTTCCCCGTGCCCAAAGATAGGTGCAGAGAATGCGTTCCAGAGCTTTTGGCCAAGTGTGTGATGTTGATTAGACACCTGGTGGCGTCAGAGGACTGACGGCCCCTGACAAATCCTGCCTGGTCTCTGAGGCAGTGTTTCTCAATTCCAGTCCTCAGCCCCCCCCCCCCCAACAGGTCAGGTTTTCAGGATTTCCATTATTTTGCACAGGTGATTTGATCAGTTTTACTGCCTTAGTAATTCCCACAGCCTTTTCATCTGAGGGAAATCCTGAAAACATGACCTGTTGGGGGGGCGTGAGGACTGGAGTTGAGAAACACTGCTATGAGGGAAGGAATGATGGTCATCAACCTGGAAGCAATGAGTTTAGCATACAGTTTTATGTTTGCATTGAGCAGCAATATTGGTCTGAAGTTTTGCGGTGTTGTTGGTTCCTTGCTAGGTTTAGGAAGGGCAAATACAAGAGCTTTCAGCATTTCCTGAGGAAATGAAGCGGAGGAGGCAGCTTCGTTGAAGAGGTTGCATAGAAAGGGAGCTAGAGTGTCCTTGAACTGCTTGTAGAATTCCCCTGAGAACCCGTCAGGGCCAGGTGATTTACAATTTGGGAGGGAATCTATATGTCGGGCGACTTATTTTGGGAGTTAAAGGGGGTGGTTTAGTACTTCTAATTGGTTTGTGGAAAAGGTTGGAAGATTTATTTGGGACAGGGAGTCCTTGATGTTATCTGGAGTTGGCTGAGGGGTTGAGGTATCATTTTTGAGGTTGTAAAGGGACTCATAGTAATTGCTAAATGCATTGGCTATTCCTTGGGGGTCTAAAATGTTGGCATTGGAAGTGGGAAGGCCCCAGAGTCTCGCAGCCATGCGTTTACCTGCTTTGTTGCTAGTGGAGTATGAGCAGGCTTTGAGCCTGCGATTAGTTTTTTTCGTAAGATTCTAGTAGTAGGGACCCAAGTTCTTGCCTCAGGGCCAGGAGTTTTAGGGAGTGGGATGGCGTCAATTTGTTGAGGGATTCTGTGGACTATTTGTGAGATTACCTCGTCGATTCGCTGCGTCATCCTCTTTCTTTCCTGAGACCCCAGTTTCATTAACACCCCTCGAATGAACGCTTTATGCGCCATCCACAGAGTTGTAGTTTTATCCACTGAGCCAACATGTGCAGGAAATACTCATCTATCTGTCTTTGAATCTGTCTCGCATAGCGAGGAGATTTCATTAGGAATGTATTAGCCCTCCATATCCCTGTGGGTATGGGCGATTTGCTTGCGCTAATTGTTAGGCAGATATATGGTGCTCTGGAGCAATGTTGAAGTCTCCGCATAGAATAAGAGAGCCCTTTTGGGCTTTACGGGCTTTCCTTAGTAACTTACCTAGGAATGAAATCTGTTGAGAGTTCAGGGCGAATAGACAGACCAATGTAAAAGGGGCAGAATCTAGTGTGCATACCAGGATCAAGTAGCTCCCGTTAGGATCTGGGATTTGTTCCAGGAGTTGGAAGTCAATAGTATCTTTAGCCGCTATCAAGACTCCACGCTTCTTTTCTGAGCTGCATGCTAGAAATACATGGGGGAAAGAGCCATGTGTGATCGAGGGGGTTGCAGTGTCTTTGAAGTGCGTTTCTTGTGCACAAGCAATATCACTGTTCAGTTTAGGGCTGTTCGCCAAAGGGAGGTTCTCGTGGCCGGATAGTTCAGTCCCTTAGTGTTGATAGATGTCATTTTAATGCCCATTGTGGGTAGTGAGTATGCTGGGTGTATTTGTACTCACGATTTGTTGGTGACATTTGGCTCTGGATAGGCAGGATGTTAGTTCTTCGTCTGTACGTTTCGTTGTCATCAGTTCGGTATAAGAGTAGCACAGTGGTCATGAAAAGTTTAGATATGCTTTAAACAAAACACTTGTAAAAAGGGCACCGTTACGGTCACCACCGTTTACGATATCCATTCCATCGCCCCAACCACGACAGCTTATCCGACAATCCAGCCAACAGGACCCGATCCATAAGAATTCCCTCAGAGAGACGAGACATACGCTCTGTGTTCCGAGTCAAATGTATGGTTGTCTTTAATGGTAAACTCAGCTGGTTCTTATACAGTTGTGACAAACATGTCACAGTTAATCACAGGGACAATGAAACTCTCCACCCCCCTAAAATCACACAATGAACTTCAATCACATTCTCTTAGACAATGACATTCAGTTGAGGTAATTATCCCCCAGACGTTCCGACTCTGCCAATAAGTGATTCACCTGCAGAATACACATTCCTATGTCAGACGCCTGTCTCCGATAATATTCACACCTGTTCATCAATGGGCTTTAAACAGTGTTATTAGCATCACACAATGGAATGTCTTTCAGGAGCCAGCCTCTATTAACACCTCAACAGCATGTGTCCCCACCTTGAATGAAACATTGACCTTTACAGCTTGCAATATGTCCAGCAAAACATGAAGTATCATTTATCAGTCACCCTATGCCCAAAAGGGGCACAGGGTAACCTTAGACCCAAGAGTCATTAGTGACGCTGGCACAGGAGTACCCCCCATCCTTCAAAAGTCTCTGGGCATCACGGGTCATTCCGTTACAGGCACATTGTTGGATGCATGTGTTGCATGCAAGATTCTAGCGAAACTTTACTCTCCAAGACCCTTTTCACGCTGAAGCACTGCTAAAACAGCAGCTAAAGTGGCGGTAATATTTGCAGTGCGTTTTGGGCGCTAGCGGGTCACCCAAAACTAAAAAAAGACCCGTTCTGCGGCTCTTTCAAAGCACTTTGGAAGTGCTGCCCATTCATTTCTATGGATAGGGGTGTTTTTGAAGCGCTATACAACCCTCCAAATATTTAGGACTTTCTCTACCATCCCGCAAGCACACCGCCCCAATGTCAAACCACCTGCTCGAATGGGCGGCAGTTTTCACATGCTATTTTTAGCCACTGCCATTCGAACAGTCTTCAAATATAAGTTAAATACTCATGCATCTCTTACCTCCGCTCATATAGCAAGTTAGCCACCATGCTTTTAAAAGTTTGGGGTTTTATCTGGCGCCCTTCTTTCAGCTCATAAAGATTTAATCTGAACTTCAGACGCTGTGCTCTACAAAAATAAATACAGTTTTAACAAACAGGCTATTTGGCATATTGCAACTAAATTCTCTATATTACATGAATGGGTAATGTGGATTCACAGATTCTCATGACCACTGTTTAAGACTGCTCCAACTGTAGTACAAATAAGGCCCATTACAACTATAGTGCCCAATCACTAGTGTCAGCAGCAGGTAAGAGTGCGCCTTGGTTGGTAGTGCCTCTTTGTTGGGATCATCAGTGGGAAGAATGGTGCCACATAATTTGTTAAGGGAGGGGCATTTATTACCCAAGGGCAAGTAAAGACAAGACAAGGGGGTGCATCCAAACTGAGGGGTTACCTCTACATTACCCATGATAAAATTTAACTGATGTTGGGTCCATGTACATTGCAGCTTACTTATCATTAGATGTAGTGGCTATATATATATATTTTTTTTAAGGCTTTTTCATCTCTATTATCTCCCGATCTGGCCAGTAACACACTTTCTGCATTATAAAGACACCCCTCTGGATGCTAAAGCAGCGGTTATAAGTACTAGCAGATTTTTTTTTAAAGTAACAAACTGAATCCGAACTCCAGCTAATATGTTATAGTCGGTTACAGCAAACTTTTTTTTTCACTTTTGGGATAATGGTTTTACAAAAATAAAAGCTGAGCATTTTAAGCACCCCTGCCAGTGTTAAATGGTCTGTCTCAGACCTGTAATCGGAAGGGTTTTTATGTTGAAATGACACACTTATTGGCCAGATCACAAGATATAAATAGAATATACAAAACAGAAGAAATAAAGCCTAACTAATATGGAAACTAATGCAGCCATCTAAAAATTGGTAAGCTGCAATATATTTCTTTTTGGGTGTAATACTGCTTTAACCACTTAAGGACCAGCTCATGTACATTTACGTCGGTACTTTAAAGATGGATATCTCGGTAACGGCAGCCAGCTGCTGCCACAACCGAGGTATCCATCTTTAGTGTGAGCGGTCCTGTACACGATAACGGCGAGATCGCCGTTATCGGTGGAGGGAGAGGGCCCCCCATCCCGCCGCCGCTTACAGTTGCCGGCGGTAGCGGCGGAGGCGATCGGGTCTGTTCAGCGGCTGACTGAGGATGCGACTGAGGGAAAAAAATGTCCTTCACCCGTCCCCATAGCTCTGCTGGGCGGAAGTGACATGTTGGGTATCATTTTACTCAGCGTAACATTATCTTTCACAATATATAAAAAAATTGGGCCAAATTTATTGTTGTCTTATTTTTTAATTCAAAAAAGTAATTTTTTTCCCAAAAAAGTGCGCTTGTAAGACCGCTGCGCAAATACGGTGTGACAAAGTATTGCAATGACCACTATTTTACTCTCTAGGGTGTTAGAAAAAAATATATATAATGTTTGGGGGTTTTAAGTAATTTTCTAGCAGAAAAAACTGTTTTAGTCTTGCAAACACCAAATCTGAAAAACACCTAAGGTCCTTAAGTGGTTAAACATTCCCTAAAAATTGGGCGCTCTCATTTAGATTTACAAGACAACTCATCTAGTAGGACATAATTTGAATGAATTATCCAGACAGGTCTCAATGCTGACCATATATAATAAAAACACCTGTTAGACTTACCAGTAACAGTATTTTTAGGACAGCTACTTGAGAGATGATTGGCTTAGCCCGCTACAGGAAACACAAATCAGATACAATTTAAAAGGCCCCTCCCTTTCCTCCGACCCTCAGTTGTTTAGAAGATCAAGTAAACCTCCACCAAAAGTGCACTCGACAGAGGAAAAACACACTATCACCAGGTGAACAAGGTCGACCATTAAAAAAGTACAATAGTATAGGAATATAGACACTGTCCTGGAAGGTTCCTGGAAATACTGTTACCAGTAAGTCTAACAGGGGTTCCCCCCCCCCCCCCCCCACCTTCCAGGACAGCTACTTGAGAGAAAAGGCAAGATTATAGGGAGGGACGACAGCCTGAAGCACTTTCCTACCAAAGGAGAGGTCCTGGCTGGAAAGCATCTGAACTCTATAATGTTTTACAAAATGCATGAGGAGAACCAGACGGCAGCTTTATAAATTTCTTCCCATAATGCCCCTGCTCTTTCTTAACCATGGGTCTCGTTGAATTAGCCCTAATTCTCGAAGGAGGGATGACCTGATGCTTTACAAATGGCTTCCCTAGTCCACCTAGCAATAGAGCTTTAAGGCGCTTTGGAACCCTTTTTGGGGCCACTGAAAAATACCAACAGCTGGGAAGAACTCCTAAACCTACTGGATTTCTCTAGGTAAAGCAGAAGCCATCTCTCTACATCTAAAAGACTAAATCTTTCCTCCTCCGCATTCTTGGGAGAGGTACAGAAACTAGGAATGACTACTTCCTGGGACCTATGAAAGTTTGAAGATACTTTGGGCAAATAGAAAGGATCAGGCCTAATCACTACCCTGCCCTCTAGAATCCTCAGGAATGGGTCTTTACAGGAAAGGGACTGCAGATCAGAAATCCTTCTCCCTGACGTAATAGCCAAAAGAAAGGAAATCTTCAAGGAAATTAATTTCAGGGAAGCCCAATTGAAAGGCTCAAAAGGAGCCCTTGTTAGAGCATTAAACAATAATGACAGATCCCAAGGAAGCACATGTTTGATGACCGTGGGAGCATGTCTAGATCTGGCTGAAAGGAACCTCCTGACTAAAGGATTTCCGCTAGTCTCTTGTCTGAAAACACAGACAGGGCCATAACCTGAACCCCAAGGGTGCCATTTCTCTACTCATTTTTGCACAAAGTCCAATATACAGGGAGTGGAAAAAATCTAAACCGGATTTCCTTTGCCAGGAAATACAAGTTTTCCAAACTTTTCCATAGATTCTCCTTGTGACCAACTTGCGGCTGTCCTTTTGCCCGATCCTGAATAATTTTCCTTACTACCAGAGGTAAGAGGGGAAAAGGAGGGAAGGCATAGGCCAGAGCAAAATCCCACAGGAAGGAAAGAGCACCCGTCCCCAAGGACCCCGTCTATCTCCAGTGAGAACGCCGGCAGTTTTCGGTTGAGACTGGAGGCAAAAAGATCCACTGCAGGAAGACCCCCATCTTAACACAATTTCCCGGATCATGCCTTGATGCAGCTCCTAACAGCTGGAATTGACGCTCACTCTGCTCAGATAGTCCGCCAGCGTATTTTCTGATCCTCTGATGTGGGCTGTCCCAATTGAAGCGACATTGATCTCTGCCCAGGACAAAATCTGCTGTGTCAGCATTAGAAGTGACTCCGAACGAGTGCCCCATTGCTTGTTTAGGTACGCCATTGTTGTGGCATTGTCTGAGAAAACCAATAGGTCTCTTGAATAGACCCTCTCTTGTAGAGCCAAGAGGTATTTCCCCACAGCTAGTAGTTCCCTGAAAGTTGAGGAGTGGCTTGCCTCCTCGCGCAACCAGGCATCCTGGGCCTGCCAGCCCTGAGAGTGCGCACCCCAGCCCCACGACTGACGCCTGTAGTAACTTTTACTGGAGCATGTTGCGCCCAGTTCTTCCCTCCATGTAGGTGTTCCCGCTGCTCCTACCAGGAGAGATTGAGAAAATCCTCTTGTCAGCTGAACCAGCTGATCTAGAGAATCCTTCCTGTGAACCCAATGGCGCAAGAGAAACGCCTGAAGGGGTCTGGAGTGTAATTGGGCCCAGGGATGGCTGCAATCATTAACCCCAATAACTGCATGATAGGCCGAAGAGAGATCTGTGGGAGAAATTTTAAGGCCTGCACGGAGAGAAGTTTCAAAATGTTGTCCTCTGGAAGAAAAATCTTTTGGGCAACAGAGTCTATTGTATAACCCAGAAAAAGTATGCTTAGAGATTTACACTTATTGGTTTACTGTGGAGTTCCATATGTCCGTGAACCCCCCCCCCTTATCCCCTCTTGCTCCTCCTTCCCCCCCCCCCCCACATAAACTCCTCCATTACCTCTCCCCCACACTACTTTTTCTCCTTTCTTCATACTGAGGGGCAATCCCCACTTTTTTTCTATTTATTTTTTCTAGTTTTAATATTTTGGGAAAGACGAAAGTGGGGCTAATGGGGCTATGGTCCCCCGTCTTACCAGGGACAGCCATATGGCAAGCCCAGGTTGTTGCCGAGACTCGTAATGTAGATATTGGATACAACCTATACCATTTCTGTATGACCTTTGTAACCTCACTGTATGCATCATGGTTTGTGCCATAATTACTTGTTTATTCTGTTACCGTGGTCACTGTGGACCCGTCTCGATAAAAAAAGTATGCTCTCTGGGAGGGCACCAGACAAGATTTCTGTTGGTTGACTTTCCACCTCAGTTTCTGAAAGGTCCGCAAGACCAACTGCAGATCCTGGATAAGGGACTCGGTCTCAGGCAAAGATCAGAAAATCGTCCAGATATGGGTCGATTGATACACTTTGCATCTGAAAAAGGGGCATGACTTTGGCCATGATTTTTGCAAAAATTCTGGGTGCTGCCGAGAGACCAAAAGGAGCAGGCATTAATCTGCCTATGACTCGGCCCGTCGTCCATGAGAATCGCAAATCTGAGGAACCTTCGTGGCTTTGGCAGATTGGAACATGAAGATAAGCGTCCTGAAGATCCAGGGTTACCATGAAGACCTCTGGCCTCAATAGATTGATTACAAAATAAAGGTTTTTCATCCGGAAACTTCTGTAGAGAATAAATTTGTTCAGGAAGATTAAATTTATGACCATACGGAAGCCGCCGGAGGCTTTTTGAACCAGAAAGACGTGGGAATAAAATCCCCGGCATTTTAGATTTTCCGGAACAGGACATATAACCCTCTCTGTTTTCCACACAAAAATTAGATTCAACTTGGCTTGCTGTCTCTTTGTCTCTCGGCAGAGGGGACAGGCCGTGTACACACGTACGAGAACCTCGACGGGCCAAACTCATCGTTCCGCTCGTCGAGGTTCTCGCCCGGCCGTCAAAATCGTCGACCAAGCAGTCGGGAAAGGTGTCGAGCCATGGTTCTCGACGGGCCATCGAGCAAATAGAGAACCTGCTCTCTATTTTGGCTCGACGGCTTTCTCGACGGGACGCTCGGCGAAAACGTACACACGACCGAGTATCTCGGCAGAATATGGATCCCAGCGAGCTTCTCGCTGGATTCTGCCGAGGTTCTCGGTCGTGTGTACGCGGCCTGAGAAAAAATCTCTGGGGGGGAAGGTTCTTGAATTCCAACTTGTAACCCCTTTCCAATGTCTGAAGAATAAAGAAATTGTCGGAAATCTCTGCCTATTCTTTGACGAATCGGGACAACCTTCCCCCCTACCCCAGTGTCATTGGGGATTCTTGGAAAGGGCTAAAGGAGCAAAGAAAGGTTCCCCCCTCTTTTGCTTATCTTTGTTAGGACCACTTGTTCTTCGCCTGTTTTAAAAATAAACTTTGTTCTGGAAACCGCGAATAGGCTTCTTTTTCTGTGGCCCATTCTTTTGAGAAGGAAACCGTTTACACTTTTTAGAGGAACGAGCAAGGACCACCACCAAGGAGGAACTGAATAAGAGCTCGCCTATAAAGGGAATGCCGCAGAGTTTGTTTTTGGAGGTAAGGTCCCCCTCAAGATTTAAGCCAGATAGCCCTTCTGGCTAAATTAATGAGAGCAGGAGAAGAACTAGCTGCAGCTTTCACGGAGACTGCAGCTGCATCAGCCAAGAAGGCCACCGATTTGGCAATGAGTGGGAGATACTCCCTAATCTGTCGGATTAAAGAAGATCATCAAGACGCTGAACCCATACGTCCAAATTCCTAGCCACACAGGTGGATGCTACAGCTGGACCCAAGGATAAAAGCTGAAGCATCCCATGCCTTACACAGCAAGGCGTATGCTTTCATGTCCGTTTGCTCTTTAAGGACCCCCGAGTATTCAAAAGACAGGTCTGACCTCTTGGATACCTGTGACATAGGGGCATCCAGCCTAGGACATTTATAGAAAGTCTCCTCAGACTGGAAAGAAAATCTTCTTTTGTGCCCTTTAGACTGGAACAACCTCCTCTCAGGTTCCTTCCACACTGAAAGAATCATATCCCTAAGTGACTGGTGTACACTAGATGAGGAAGGTCCCAGCCCTGCTACGGAAAAGTTCTCGATTTCCGCATCAGATGAAGAGCTTGGGTTCTCCCCTTCTTCCAGATCAAAAGTACAGTGTAAACCAATTGTCTCGGACACTAACAGAGGAAGGGGTCTAGCTGAGGCTGAAGGCTCTTGAGCTATGAATTGTCATTAAAGGATCGGAAGGAGGCTACAAGCTCCTTCATAGAAGACATTAATTTCAAAGAGGCAGTCTCTTACCTAGCCCTAGATGGTATACAATCTTTACAAAATAGTTTTTTTATAACCATCAGAAAGCCTGGGCCTACATCTTCCACATTTTTTTCACTGGTTTGTCCAAGAAAAAAAAAAAAAAAAAAGGAGAAGCAAGAGCCATAATACAAAAAAAAAGTCCCCTTCTGTATAACCACAGACAAGGGCTTACCTTGGAGGCAATCTGAGCAGGTGCTCCATCCTCTGACCTGTCCTCAAGCTCCATAAGGTGAGTGGCGACCGGCCGGAGAGATAGGTTGCTGTCCTCCTGCTAAAATGTGCCTGTCTGGCGTTTCAGCAGACTGTTACACTGAGGACGTGCCGGGAAGTGCGTCACGTGACTTCCGGTTCCATCTTGCCTCGTCACCGGAAGTCCTTCAATGCCATCTTGGTACACCTCGGCGAAGCACAAGGAGGACAAGGTTTCCACTAGGGTTGTTCCGATACTAGTATCGGTACCGATACCGACCATTTGCACGAATACTTTTACTCGCACAAATGCTCCTGATGCCTTAGCCATCAGTGCCAAGTGCCAGCCATCTATCAGTGCTGCATATCAATGCCACCTAATCTGTATTGTGCTTTGAGAAACTGTCACATGACATTTAAAAACAAAAAAAAAAAAAAGTATTGGTAATTGGTATCGGCGAGTATTTTTTGTACTCGTCCTAAAATCCTTTTCTGTGTCGTCTATGGACGGACACAGCCTTCTCAACTCTTGACAAGTGGGTTATGTTCCTGTTCAAAGGAGAGGACTAGGCAGAACATGTTTGTTAAATACATGTAGAAAAATGGAAAACAACTGCGCTAGGATACAAAGCTGATTAAAGCGGAGGTTCACCCAAAAATCAACTTTCTGCCTAATGGTCCAGCATACTGCTGACATCTGCAGTATGCTGTTTTTTTTTTTGTACTTATCGTTTTATCAGCCGTTGTTATCCGGCTCTGAGTGGTGATTCCTTCCGAGTGTCACTTTGAGTATTTTCGGAAGGCGTGACACGCTTCAGCAGCCCGTCAATCAACTCCGCTTGGCTTAGGAACGCCTATTTCCTGCAGAAATCCCTGCTCGGAGCCGGATAACAACGGCTGATAAAACGAGAAGTACAAAAAAATAAAAATAAAACAGCATACTGCAGATGTCAGCAGTATGCTGGATCCAATGGCAGAAAGTTGATTTTTGGATGAACCTCCGCTTTAAATAAAGATAGCCTAAAGCTCTTGTGGTAAAGCAGCAACTAACCTGCAAACATGACAGTGAACGAATTGGAAAAAATATATATAGTTGCGCCAAGTTCTAATCCACCCTTGAGAGAAAATATGAATAATTCCACTAAGGGAGTATCACATGTGCACATACAGTGTAAAGTAGTGGGAATGCTTAATAGCATTCCCAGCATTGTTATTCGTTATTTTATTATTAATGGGAATGCTTAATGGCATTCCCAGTATTGATATTTTTTTATTAGTGGGAATGCTTAATGGCATTCCTAGTCTTGATATTCGTTTTTTATTATTCTTTTTATTCTGTACGTTTTTTGGCTCTGCGTAACTTCTGCATACTTTCAGCTATTGAGACCATTCAACTTTCAAAATGTTCGGCTCTTTCAGCTAATGATTGGACTTCAACTTTTTTTGTACTATTTATACTTTTAAAAATATTAAGCACTTTTTTTTAACATTGAAGTCATGAGAACATGCTTCAAATCTTAAAAATCTTCACCCGTTACGAAAAGTTTCAGCTCCTTCATACTTTTACCTACAGACGCCAAACAAACTTTAAAACGTTCACAAAATATTCAGCTATCCGGCTATGACTTTTCAGATTGATATCTTTTACAGTTTTTGTGAAAAAGCAGTTTAAGTTTAGTGATTTTTTCAGAAAATTTTATCGATTATACAGTGTTTCTATGGAGCTGGTTTAGAGTGGAGAATGACATCATTAGAGCAGAGAGCATTAAAAAAAAAAATTATCTTTAAAAAGGGGGAACAAATTGCTCTCACGCCCACAAGATCTACTTGTCATACACAATTTATATATCAAAACGTAGGTATTTTTGTCTGGTTTCAGGCAATGTGCTCAGTTTTGTGATACACGTTTTACTTTTGGTTGCTGAAGCTTCTAAATGACAAGAGTTCCAAATTTTATTCCATTGACTGTCATGTTAAAAATTCTATAAAACTTCCAAGCAAAACACACACAGAACCTTTTTTAAATCGCTGAGATGCCCACATTTTTATCAACATAAATTTCATACCAATACGTTCACAAAGGCTGTGTGTTTCCAATGGTGAAGTTGATGTTTCGATAGCATGCAAGGTTGTGGATTTATTAAGGTTTGTTTGAAGGGTTCTCTCACTCATTTGGTGTGGATTAACCTCCCTGGCGGTATGATTCTTTAAGATTTTAGGTGCTAAAAGCGGTACCATTATTTGCAAGGGAATTTGGCGTTTTATACTGTAGGCTTGTAATTCTTAGGAATAACTCACTGAAATCTATCCAAACAAGAGTCTAATAGGCATCCCGGGTATGATTTTTTTTTTTTTTTTTTAATTAAAAATTATAATATAATAAATAATTATAAAAAATGATCACAAATGATAATATAATTATAGTAAAAATTATTCAATAATGTAATCAAATCAAAATCACTGAAATTTGCTCAGTTGCAGAATTTTTGCTGTCATTTTTTTTTTTTTTTTATGACGAATTTCCCCATAAATCGCTATCGCTAAATTCTGCAAGTGATTCTGATTTATTATCGCTGTTTTTTAGCTGCTCTAAAACAATTTTTGCCATAAAGGGACACTTTTGGTTGCTATGGGCAATCTACAGTTTGCAGGGAGAAAGAACAGTTTTTATTATATAAAAGGACATGTAGTGCACAGGGCAGACCACTAGGGACATGGGGGGTGTGTATTTTTTACATACAGTACTGTAATCTATAAGATTACAGTGTACTGTATGTATAGTGTTTGTTTACATTTTTGAATTTGGCGCCGTTCCCCCCCCTACGTCGCGACGCTCGCAGGGAAGGGAATCGGCGGAACACACAGCATCAGGCGGACATCCGCCCGCCGAGTACTGCGGGGATTCATCGCTGGATCGCAGAGAAAAGGTAAGTAAACTTTTTCTGCATCCAGCGAGGTAAGCGCGTGTGTGGCACGGGGTTACCGATATTAGCTTAAAAATCTCACCCCGTGCCACACACGTGAAGACCGCCAGGGAGGTTAAAGGGGTTGTAAAGGTATTTTTTCCCTAAATAGCTTCCTTTAACTCAGTGCAGTATTCCTTCAAAAAAAACTCTTGAGGTGGGAGGGGCGACCAAGCAAGTCAGGACACTCTACTTTGCAGATAGAGAAAGGAGCTGTGTGTTAGTGGGTGTCCTGCTCGCCCCCTCCCCACTCAAGAGGCTTTCTCCACAACATGGAAAAAGCCTTGCATTACTGTTTGTAGTTACAGACAGAAGATCAGGAAGTGAGAATTTCTCAGAAGAAAAAAGGACATTTAAAAGCAAAATGGAAGGATGAGGTAAGGGAAAGAGGACAGCACTAAGGTAAAGGAAGCTATTTAGGGAAAATTGTTTTTACCTTTACAACCCCTTTAATGATCAAAAAGAGGCTTTATAAGTACTGAAAAAACACTGCTTGTATGTCCTAAAGATAGTGTGGTGGTTTTGGTGAATGGCTTTGGTGCGGGCTTAGCAATTCAGCTATTCAGCATTCCCACGCATTTTCTGCAAGAAATGCATTTTCTGCAGGAAATGCATTTTCTAGTTAAATATTAAACTTGTACAACTTATCATACATGACCAATGAAAAAATTGTGAACAAATCAAATTCATAAATCACAAGTGCAAAACAAAACAAATGTAAATTACAAAGTGAAAAAATTGATAAAGGTCAACACTAGAGTGACCGTGTGCGATATAAGTCCAAAGCAATGTAAAACAAGTCCATTAGTGACTTCAATGAAAGGAAACACCCGTGTGATATCCAAAAAGCTGGACTCTCTTGACAGAGTCTAGAGCCAAAGTGAAATCCACCACCATGTGATAAGTAAACTGCTTATCAGAACCAATGGTCCAGTGGACCTAATCCAGCCTGTGTGTAGTACCCAGTGGGCCAACAACAGCAACTGTATCCGCAGTATGGTAAACCATCAGGTAGACTCCACGGCTTTCATGCTCATTAGTATGTTGGATCATGCAAGGAAACAAATGCTTCGGAAGTCATTTTGATCCAATGGGACGGTGTGCAAGTAAATGTAGGACTTAAGCTTCTCCTGCCGCACTGCTTGTGTATCGAGCGTAATAGACCTTCTAAGAGACTGGATTTCATATGTGAAAAGCAAACACCCACCTAATAACAATGAAAATATCGCCAAGATAACAGGATCATCGAAAGAAGGTGGGGGGGGGGGAGCCTGCATGTAGAGAGACTGTCAACAGCAGATAACAATGTACATATGCATAACAAACAAACAACTACATAAAATAAGAATTGTGAGAGTTGTTCAGAGAAAAAAAAAAAAAAAGCTTTCAGCCTACCGGTAGTCCTCAGGTGCGAGGTAGAGGGGCTAGTTCATCAGGGGTGAAGTGTCTCATATGGGGTACAAAATGGGTCCAGAAGCGGTGGAAAAATGAAACTGAGCCGTGGACCAGGTGGAGGGGAATCAGGATGAGGAGAGTCGACGTTGCTCTGTCCAGATGCTCTGAAGCGTTTAGGAGAGTCTTTGCGTGGGCTGCCGTGTTCCAGGGCCCGATTCGAGGGTGCCGGTTTGGGAGATGGGTTGAGATGAGATCCAGGGCGGTGTGTTCACAGGAATGCTTCTGCTGCAGATGGATCGTGGAAGGAGAGTTGTTCGCCGTTGGGAGCTTTGAGCCGGAGCACGGCCGGGAAGGCGAGGGTGAATTGTTAATTGCATACGATGAAGCTCCGAGCATATCTGTTGGAAGGCTTTTCTTTTCTTGGAGACTTCAACCGAGTAGTCCGTGAAAACCAGGATATTCATGCCATCTATCCGGAGATTCCTGGACTGTCTGAACTTCTGTAGGATGAGGGCTTTCTCCGAGTAGTTCAGGTACTTGGCGATCACAGGGCGGGGTAATTTGCGATCGGAATTGAAGATGCCCATACGGTGAGCACGTTCAACTGTGCAGGGGCCTGGAAGGCCTAGAGCCTCAGGTATGCGGAGTGAGCAGAGGTCTGAGAGTGCAGCGGGCTGAAGCGACTCCGGGACACCAACCAAACGTAAGTTACTTCTCCTGGATCTGTTCTGCAAGTCATCCAGCTTGTCAAGTATGTACTTGTTTGTCTTGTCCGGGGCCATTTCGGTGGATTGGGCCTGTGTAACATCCCTGCTATGCAACTACAGTAAAACAATTGGTTTTAAAACTATAGAGGTTTCTCAGGTCAACCACCAGTTCTCTCTCAGAATAAACAGAGAGATTGGGGTTAATTCATCACAACCTCTAGTGGACCACCAACTGAGAGACTGTAGAAGCTTATTCCCTCATAAGCAACTACCTGAGGGGTAAACAGGGTAGTATCTCAGATACAGACAAGGTATTACTGCCAATCTACAAACACAGACTATAGGTAGCAGGTAGTATATGGTACTTGCGGTTCTGCAGAGGCGCGACCACGCCTGGCTGTCTGTTTTGCACGATAGGGATCGTGACATATCCCCCTCCTCAAAGACGCCCTCCGGGCGTTGGAAGGAGCTACCTCATAGTTGTCTTCAATGTCCAAACCACCCTCTTCACTAGAGTAGTCAGGCACATCATCCGTCAGGAGAGATATGTTGCCATAGGCATCCATGCCATACAGACAGTTCATATCTAATCCATGGGGAAACAAAGTTCCAACAACGGGGTCTGAAGATTTTTTCTTTTTCCTTTTGGTCTTTGAAGTTTTTGAAGTTCTGGTAGGGGGTGCACTTACTGCTTGTAAAGCTCGTTCAAACCTCTCTAGATCCTGTTTACGGACCATAGTACCATTCGAGGCATATGTGCAGTCAGGTGGAAGAACTTCATTTGGGGACACTGGAGACTCTGAAACTGGAGACTCTGAAACTGGAGACTCTGAAACTGGAGACTCTGAAACTGGAGACTCTGAAACTGGAGACTCTGAAACTGGAGACTCTGAAACTGGAGACTCTGAAAGTGGGACTGGAGACACCGGATTCGGGGACACTGGAGCCGGAATCTGGGACACTGGAGCCGGAACGACAGACTGGGGCATAGAGACTTCAAGCTGCATAGCAGGCACAGACTCTGGCGTAGGGAAAAAGACTCCCAATAGTAGCCACCTGTAAAATCTTTGGCCGAGGTGGGCGAGTTGGGCAAAAAGATATAAAGTGCCCGCTTACCCCACAGTAAAAGCAAAGTCCATAGTCTCTCCTCCGGTCTTTCTCTATCTTAGATAGTGCGGACCGAATGGCCCCGATCTGCATGGGTTCCTCATCTTCCTGGGTTGGGCTGTGGGCATCCACAGGGGCGTCAAAGCTCTGTGGTGTTGGAGCTTCATGGCTGGGCATGTACTTGATTTCATGTCTTGGCACACATACTGGTATGGCTTGGTGTCATCTCTGTATTGGGAATTCTTGTCCCTGGGTACGCGTAGGCCACGTGAACCAAAAGTGGACTTGGGAACACTGGTTCTCTTAGAAACGGAAATATGATAGTCCAGAGCAGACATGACATGAAAGTTTTCCAGGTGTCCAAGACTGGACTATTTTCCTGCAACAACTGATGAGCCCATGATTTAATTTTCCCTGTAAGCAGGTTGATGGTAGCGTGAACCTTAACATAGTCCGTGGCATAGGTCCTAGGCTTAAGAGCAAACAACAGCTCACAATCCATCTTAAAACATGAGAAGGCTGCACGGCTACCGTCAAATCTCTCTGGCATTATAACATATGGCTCCGGACATGCTGGTTCCGGGGCTGGGCGTGCTGCCCCTTTAAGTAAATGAACTTCTTGTTGAAGTTCCAGAATGGTATGGTGCAGGCTGGAGACTTGCAGAGTCAGGGAGCTGAGCATTTTATTCAACTCTGCGGACTCCATGTTTTGGGTCAGTTCATTATGTAACATCCCTGCTATGCAACTACAGTAAAACAATTGGTTTTAAAACTATAGAGGTCTCTCAGGTCAACCACCAGTTCTCTCTCAGAGTAAGCAGAGAGATTGGGGTTAATTCATCACAACCTCTAGTGGACCACCAACTGAGAGACTGTAGAAGCTTATTCCCTCATAAGTAACTACCTGAGGGGTAAACAGGGTAGTATCTCAGATACAGACAAGGTATTACTGCCAATCTACAAACACAGACTATAGGTAGCAGGTAGTATATGGTACTTGCGGTTCTGCAGAGTGAAGTAGTAGCAGATGATGTAGGGGATATCTGGAAGTCCTAAGCAGGAGCAAGCTATCTGTGTTTAGAGAGGATCTTCAGGTATCAAGATGACTGCAGGTGTCCTACAAGCAGGAATCAAAGATAAGTCCGGGTCACAAGCCGTGGTCAGGTGCTGGAGAAGACATGGGTATCCAAAGTCCAAGCCGGGGTCAAGGGTTCAGGCAAGCAGCAGTCCAAAAACAAAGCCAAGGGTCAAAAGCCGGGATCAGTCAAGGAGCTGAAGATATAAGCAGGTAGCTTTAGCTCAGACAGGGAGATCAATACCAAACAGCACCTAGTTCAGCACCAGGCTTCAATGGATAGCAACATAATCTAAACTGAGAGATGGCTCAGTGGCAAGGTGTTGGGATGAAGAGGTCCCGGGTTCAATTCCACCCTGAGGCGCGACCACGCCTGGCTGTCTGTTTTGCACGATAGGGATCGTGACAGCCTGGTACAATTCCTCTTCAATGTTAATGATACGTTGCCCTGCCTCGTTTAGCCTGGACGCGTGTTCCCCCAGCTGGGCCTGAAGCTTCTGCATGCCTGCGCCTACTGCCTTTTTCACGGAGGTGGTTATCATAGGGGCTAGCAGCGCCGCTACTGCTTGGGCAATAAGGTCTATACTATGCAGGTCCACTTGATGTGGAGGGGCTGGGGATGGCGGAGCAGTCTGTACAGAAGGTGGGGGTGGTGGTACAGCACTCACCTCCATAGCGGAAGCCGTTTCCACGGATGGGTCTGGGAAGGCCAAAGCCGGGGCCTCGATTTGCGGCTGCACCTTCGTACGCTGTGGCCGCATACGATCGCGCGCCGTTTTTCTCTAAAAACCTGTCCATCCTCACCTCGGGGGTGGCAGACAGTGTTGGGGGGAGTTGGTGGCGGGTTTGCTGGCTTTCTATGCCGAATTGGAGCCTGGTTGCGGGAGCTGCTGAGGAGAGCAGCTACTCCATGCGGCGCCGGAACCAGAAGTCCGGACCATTGGTTCTGGTAAGCAGTTTACCTATCACATGGTGGTGGATTTCACTTTGGCTCTAGACGCCGTCAAGAGAGTCCAGCTGTTTGGATATCACACGGGTGTTTCCTTTCATTGAAGTCACTAATCGACTTGTTTTACATTGCTTTGGACTTATATCGCACACGGTCACTCTAGTGTTGACCTTTATTCATTTTTTCACTTTGTGATTTACATTTATGTTTTGTTTTGCACTTGTACAACTTATCATACATGACAATGAAAAAATTGTGAATAAATCACAAGTTTAATATTTAATAATTTACACTGTATGTGCACGTGTTAAATACATGTTACTTTATTGGAGTTAAATATCCCCGCCCAGGGGGAGGTCCCTCCAGACATAACCCTCCTCCCTGCAGCCTCAGTTCGTAACAAGCAGTACAAACCTAAAAAGGAAGGGTGGGTGCGGTGTCCATCCATGGACGACAGAGAAAAGGATTTTATGGTAAGTAGAAAAAAAATCCTAATTTTTCTCTTATCGTCCATGGACTGACACAGCCTTCTCAAGTCTCGACAAGTGGGACGTCCCCAAGCAGTGTAAAAAAAATTTGAGGGGTAAAAACAAACAACTTCACCCCAAAACAAGCAGAGCTCCTCAACGGAGGAGGTGCAACTTTAAACAGCCGCCTGCAAAACCTTGCGGCCGAAGGAAGCATTTGAAGATGCACTTACATCAACCTTGTAAAATTTGGAAATAGTGTGAAGGGACGAGCAAGTCGCTGCCTTGCACACCTGTGAGACAGACGCTTGATGTCGGAAAGCCCAGGAAACACAAATTGCCCTGGTTGAATGTGCCATGACCGGAAAGGGGGGCGCTCGCCCCTTAAGAGCATAGGGCTGTATGACGGTCTGCCTGATCCACCGAAAAATGGTGGCGGACAAGACTACCAGGCCTTTCTGTGGACCAGACACTGACACAAAAAGTGAGTCAGATCTTCGAAACTGAGCCGTAGCAGACAGGTACACCCGCAAAAGCATGTACCATGTCTAAAGTATGAAGCGCAACCTCCCTAGGATGCACCGGCCGAGGACATAAAGGATGGAAGAACAATGTCCTCATTCAGGTGAAAGGCCGAAACCACCTTCGGAAGAAAAGAAGGTTGTGGGTGCAACACCGCCTTATCCTTATGCAAGACAAGGTCGCCAACTCAGAAACCCTTGTGACAGAAGTAATGGCCACCTTATGAGATAGTGTCAAGACAGGAATCTCTCTGATGTTTTCAGAGGGAAGTTCCTGAAGAACCGAAAGCACCAGATTAATCGATCAGTTGTTTTGGCTCTAATCGACTACTATTTGTATCAATTTTAGTTTTTTTTAACCCCATTATGTTACTAAACATCTCAGGCCTGGGTCACACCTCTGTTTTTGGCGCTTTTTGCAGAAACATACTACAGTTCATTTACATGGTTTCCTATGGGGCAAGTTCTCATCCACACTTTTTTTCAGCTGCTGCGTATTTGGAAAGGATCAAGGACTTTCTTTTTTAATGCAAAACTGTTATTTTATTTTTTTTGGCTCAATATACTTTAAATTGAGAAGCTACAGAAAACCATGTAATGCATTTTAGCGGCAATTTGTGTTTTTTAATCTGCCAAAAAACAAATTGGACAAAAAATATGTAAAAATGCAAAATCGCCACAAAACCACCTTGATGATGATGATGATGAACCCCCCTGTACAAAAAGGTACCCACCAGAGAATGGGACACCAAAGGCCGCTGAAAGAACACAGCCAAAGGCTGAAATCTGTCCCTTATCGGTGCTTAAGGCAAGTTTCTGATCCACTTCACGCTGTAAAAACAGTAGGACCCTGGAAACCGAATACGTCCGTGGATGCCACCCCATCTCTTCGCACAAAGATGTAGGCCTTCCAGGTGCGATGGTAGATCTTCCTGGAAGAAGACTTTCGTGCCCTCAGCATGGTTGAGATGGCTTTCAATAGCCATGCTGTTAAAGCCAGTGACTGTAAAGCAGGATAAAGTATGGGACCTTGAGACAGAAGGTCCTCCCACATTGGCAGCCGCCAGGTGCATGAGATCGGCGTACAAAGGACGCCGAGGCCAATCTGGAGCGATTAGAACCATCGGGATCCCCTCGGCCTTCACTCTGTGGAGCAGCCGAGGAAGCAACTTCAATGGGGGAAGGCATAAAGTAGCCGATACTGACCCCACGGGGCCACCAACGCATCTGCCCAGGGATTTCTGGACCTGGCCACGAACCGACACCTTGCAGTTGAGGCGAGAGGCTAGGAGATCCACGTCCAGTGTGCCCCACTTACTGCAATGGAATTCAAAAACACGTCCGGATGCAAAGACCATTCCCCCTGGTCCAGCATCTGGCAACTCAGGTAGTGCACCTGCCAGTTTTCTACGCCTGGAAAGTAGACAGCCGACACGCTTCTTTGCAACCTCCTCGACCACAAAGGGAGGCATAGCCTGATCAACCCGAAGTTCCAGGACATTGAGTGACAGACGGAATTCGCCTAGAGTCCAGCAACCCTGGGCCGACTGGACCCACCTCAGACGCCCCCCAACCCATGAGGCTGGTGTCAGTCGTAATCACCGTCCAATGGAAGGGAAGATACGACTCCTCGGACCGAAGAGCCAGGGATCTCAGCCACCAATTCAGAGAGACTGACTAAGTGGCTTACCTGAATCGGACGATCCAGAGACCATGGAGATTTGTTCCATTTGGACAGAATCTCCCTCTACAATACACAAGTGTGGAACTGGGCATATGATACTGCCTCAAAAGGAGGCTACCATCAGACCCAGTACTCGCATTAAAAAAAAACAGAGAGACAACCATTTGCGGGACGCCAACAGCTTCACCGCAGACTGAAGAGTCTGCATCTTTTCCAGGGCAAGAAAGACTCTCGCTTCCGAGGAGTCCAGAATCAACCCTAGGTATTCCAAACGCTGAGTCGGTACCAGGACCAAACTTCTGAATGCTTAACACCCACCCAAATTCTTGGAGGGTCTGGCTGGCAATAGACACATCCATCTAATTCTGAGCCAGAAGCTGCTCTCAGTAGAAGATCGTCTAAGAAGCCCATAACGGCATTGCCTCGCTGTCTCAGCAAAGCTAGGATCGGTGCGAGCACCTTGGTGAAAACTCTTGGTGCCGACGCTAGTCCAAAAGGAAGGGCCACAAACTGATAGTGGTCCTCCCCTATTGCAAAGCGCAGAAACCTCTGGTGACTTGTGCACATTGGGATATGCAAGTATGCGTCACCACCGAGTGAATGGATTCCATTAGGGCCGAAACAACTAATCGATTAATCGACAACTAATCGATTACGAAATGATTGATTACAATTTTCATAATCGATTAATCGGCCAGTAACATAATGGGGTAAAAAAAAAAAAAAAATTAGCCCTTTATAGTACAAAAAGGAAAATTGCTACTCTAAATATTACTTTCCACTGTCCCACAGTAAAAAAATGAACCCCATACA
The DNA here is from genome assembly GCA_029574335.1 of Rana kukunoris. NCBI lineage: Eukaryota > Metazoa > Chordata > Amphibia > Anura > Ranidae > Rana > Rana kukunoris. The sequence continues at coordinate 55,912,127 of CM056060.1, read as the reverse complement.
ATAGCGATTATTTGCTCTTTTTGTACTCATTTTTGTTTTTTAACCCCATTATGTTACTAAACATCTCAGGCCTGGGTTCACACCTTTGTTTTTTGGTGCTTTTTGCAAAAACACACTACAGTTCATTTACATGTTTTTCTATGGGACAAGTTCACATCCATGATTTTTTTTCAGCTGCTGCGTATTTGGAAAGGGCAAGGAGTTTTTAACGCAAAACTGAGCTATTTTTTTGTTCAATATACTTCAATGGAGAAGCTGCAGAAAAGCATGTAATGTTTTTTTGCGGCAATTTGTGTTTTGTAATCAATTTTTTATTTTTTTTAGGCTTTAATCAATTTAATCAATATTTTTTTAGGCTATGATCAAAACAATAAAATCGGCCAACTAATCGATTATGAAAATAATCCTTAGTTGCAGCCCTAGATTCCATGCAGAACTTCTTTACTCTCACAAAGACATTTAGGGCTTTGAGGTCCAAAATTTTACGTAAACCCCTTCCTTTGGAACCACAAACAGATTTGAATAAAAACCCTGAAACCTCTCGTTCTGCGGAACGGGAAAAATTACCCCGGAACTTAGAAAGTCCTGCACTACCCCTAGTAAGGCAGACCGATGAGCAGGAAGGAGAGGGAGACTTGAGGGAAAGAATCTGTTCAGTGGATAGGATAGAAACTATCTTTTTCCCCCGAAGAGACCACCTCGCAGACCCACTGGTCGGAGAGCAGGGAGGTCCACGAGCTGTGAACTTGTAAAGCCGCCACCACACCCATGAGTCGGGCGGGGGCAAGACTTCATGCAGTGGGTGGCTTGGATGCCGGTTTGTTCGGCTTTTGCACCCAGGGACATTTCTGTCCCCCAGCTGAGCCTTTGTTAGCCTGGGAGGGTTTACCCGCGGGCCCTTGCTCACGAAGATACTGCTTCTAAATGGGAAACTAAGGACCTGGCTTACGGCGCAGCTCCTTTCCCTTGGTGGACTAAGGGAGGAGAGTGCTCCTACCCCTAGTGAAATCCTTAATGTCATCCTGCTAGGTACCAAAAAGCCTCCCACCCTTTTCAAAAGGCTGTCCTCAAAGGGGTAACTGATTGCCAGGCGCTGAGGAACTACAAAATGATACGAAATGATATGTTCTACATGGCGCACAGCAGCCAGCACTAGAGGCCAAAACCACTCACAAAATGGCCACCGGATGCCTCAGAGATAACAGGGCACGGCCACAGTAAAAGGGCCTCTGCAAAAGCAAGCTACGCCATAGCGCGACCACAACAAAATGGCCACCAATGTGAATTTCCAATGCAAACAGCAGACTACAAAAAAATGTGGATGAGAAGGCCTAATGGGGCCTCCCTGAGGCAAGCACATCCCCACAGAAAAATATGGGCCCAGACACCCCACAGTCCCCTGGTGGAAAAAGGAGCCCCCCCCCCCCCCCGCAGGTCCACCCCGGTAGCAGCAGTAGAGCAGCAGAGGGAAATAGGACAGAAAGCAGGGAAAGGGAGGATTAGAGGACCCCAAAAACCCCAGCCATACCGACCCACCGAGGCAAGAAGGACCTGCTTACCAATCCATGTGATGACCTGCTGGCACATTCGTGACAGACATACAACCGCATTGGAGTAGCTGTCGGCCTGGTCCACTGTGAGTGAGGCAACACCACAGCCCAGTCATATGCGGACCCTGGAGCAAAAAGCCCACCGGCCACCCCAGGAGTCATGGGGTATGTCGTGGCAGACGCAGCACTTAGCAATTGTGTGCTCACGCTCGCTGGCTGGACTGAGGAGACTACAAGGATCTATATATCCAGTCTGACGCTCAGTCGGCAGTTGATAGAAGATTCTTAAATAGAGAAAACTAAAAAAACAAAAAAATTAAAAATGTCCTCAGGGCACTGGGCCCAAAAGGGAGCCATATGTCCTCCTTTGCTAGGCAGAAAAAACTGAGGCTGCATGCTGCAGGGAGGAGGTTTATGTCCGGAGGGACCACAGGGCTGTTCAACTCAGATAATTAAATACATGTTATTTTAACAAACATGTTCTGCCTAGTCTTCTCCTGTGAACAGGAACATAACCGACTTGTCAAGACGTTAGAAGGCTGTGTGGACGATAACAGAAAAAGTATCGGTACTTGAACTCGGTCCTAAAATAGTGGTATCGAGACAACCCTCGTTTCCACACAGGGAGAGCTGGGGAAAAACCTGAAGGAAGTTGCCACCACTTTCACCAGGTAAGCAAGTACCTCCAAAATAGGGAACCCTTCTGGCAGAAAATACAGGGACAAATACACCCAGGACTTGGCCACAACCAGTACTGGATGATGCCAGAGAAAGGGGGCCGCCAACCACAGTTACCAGACCTAAGAAAAACCAAAAACGTGTCAGTGCTCCTGGATGGTCTGGAAAACACAAAACAACTGAGGGTCAGATTAAAGGGAGGGGCCTTTTAAAGTGTATGATTTGTGTTTCATGTAGAGGGTGGAGCCAATCATCTCTCAAGTAGCTGTCCTGAAAGGTGAGGGGGGAAAGATCTATTCAAGCACCACACACATACATCACTGGTCAGTGACCCAGCCCTTGAGGGATCTTATTTGTGCGATGACGATGATGATATTTGAAATATGCAATGTATTAAAATGTTAGACTAAAGAATGTTCCATTATGCTCTTGTACTATATCTAAAATCTTTGGTTTCAGTTACCAGAAAAACCCTTACACTGTCTGCACATCAGTTGCCAAGCCAGCCAATCCAATATACAACCGATCCCCCATGGAAAAGATCTTCTGGAAGTCTGTTGTCACCATCTGAGCTTGAATTCCAAAGCGTTTATCAGCAGCTATGGCCACACAGTTTTTTCCTCTCATAGCCATTACGGCCCCTCCATTATAGGTCATAATAGACTAAATAAAAGCAGAAAAAAAAAATTAGATACAAACTATATAGTACTATGAATGAAACAATTTAAAATAAGGGATGAGCACACTGATGTAGAGGAAGGTGAGCACTATGTAAAGGGGGGCACTGTGACGTAACAGGTGTAATCTAAAGGGGACTGATGGAAAGGGGGGGTGGTGTCATCTACAATGAAAAAGGGGGTGGGGGAGGTGGAGACAAAAGATGAGGGGCTATGTTGCAAAGAGGGAGGCGGGGCACGCGATGTATGGATGGGGGCTACATTGTAAAAGATTAACCTGATGTAAATTGGAGGGGGGGTGCTGACTCAAATATGGGGGGGCACAGAAAAAAAAAAAAATCTAGGATTTTTGTACTCATTGTAAATTCCTGTTCTCTGAAGTTCATGGACGGACACAGCTCCTTTATTCTTGACAGTAGGGTTTATATTTTGTCTATCAGGAGAGGACTAGGCAGACATGTTAAACAGTTAAAAACATGTAACAGCAAAGCTAGGACGGTCCCTCTGGCTACAACCCCTCACTCTGCATCTAGCAGCTCAGTTCGTCGAAAAGCAGTAAAAACATAAAAAGGAGGGGTGGGTGCTGTGTCCGTCTATGAACTTCAGAGAAAAGGATTTTTGGCGAGTACAAAAATCCTAATTTTCTCTTTCGTTCATGGACGGACACAGCTCCTTTATTCTTGACAGTAGGGATGTCCCCAAGCAGTGTCAAAAAAATGAGGGGTGGGCACAGCAAGAAAATTAAACCCCCCCCCCCCCCCCTAAAAACAAACAGAGCTCCTGTTTGTAACCTTAAAGGAACACTAAAAGAGATTTTTTTTTTTCTAAATAGCAAACATGTTATACTTGCCTCCAATGTGCAGCTCGTTTTGCACAGAGTGGCGCCAAACCTGGTCTTTTGGGGTCCCTCAGTGGCTGTCTCATCACCCCCCCCCCCGCAAGAACTTTCCACCTTCATGCAAGCTCTCTCGCATGCTGGCAAGTTCTTGCGGGCACGCTCCCGTGTTACAGCCAGTGGCTATAGCCGCTCACTGTATCACTCGTCCCCGCCCCCTGGCGTGCTGCGTCATTGGATATGATTGAAAGCAGCACGAGCCAATGAATGACTCGGGAAGCCACTGCGTTCACGGCGCGGGACTTTCAAAAGGGTCAGGTAAGTAAACGGGGGGCGCTAATGCTCGGATGTTTTTCACCTTAATGCATGAAATGCATTAAGTTGAAAAAACATGTACCTTTACAATCCCTTTAAATGATCACTAAGTAAATATAGTCACCGAGTGTGAAACAGTAAAAAATAAAAACAAAAAAAATAAAAGTGAATAAAAATAAATGTGCTAACGAGTCCACATATAAAAGGAACAGAAGGAAAGACAATATATGTCCAATATGGCGTGTAGGTGAACCGTGAATGAAATACATGGAATATTCTAACCAGCCCCAGTGGATCTACCTGTCAGCGACAGCAGATCATGTAGGCATGGGAAATCCAATCGACTCGGCTTGTCTGGCGACTGAGTGGTTGGGACCACAGACTTGGCCGTTAGGACCCGACAATCCTCGGCTGAAGACCCTGAATGGATGATGTCCTGGAAATAAAGGAACAAACCAGAGCTCGCAGGGTATCCACCCTGTTTCCAATGAGCGTTGAGACGATTGGAAATGAAAGGAACCCCCGAAAGGGTTACTGAAGCACGATGGGACAACTCCAAATAACAGCTACTCTCATTTAAAGGATAGTTTTCAACACAGCTTCAAAAATGCAAGACTGTCATTTATTCTAGGGAATCACACTCAGGTGACTAGATTTACTTAGTGAGATACTGAAGTTTCTCCTTAACCACCAGCGCTACACTTATATGTTTATCACTTTTGCAATTTTTGTCACATTGTTGTGTAGCAGCTTACATTTTTTGTTTAGATAAGCGCAATTTTTACTTCTTTTTATAAACCCCTTTAAATGGCCGCCTGCAAAACTTTGCGGCCGAAGCAAGTATCCGCAGATGCATGCACATCAACCTTGTAAGACTTAGTTAAAGTGTGAACGGATGACCAGGTCGCTGCCTTACACACCAAGACGCTTGATGACGGAAGGCCCAGGAGGCACCTATTGCCCGTCACAGGGAGGCGCCCGCCCTTTTAGGGCATAAGCCTGAATCGCGACCTGTCTGATCCACCGAGAAATGGTGGCCGACAAGACCGCCAGGCCCTTCTTTGGACCAGCCACCGACACAAACAGTGAGTCTGACCTCCAAAACTGAGACATAGCAAAGAGATACACCCGCAGAGCTCGGCCCACGTCCAGGGAATGCAAAGCAACCTCTTTGGGGTGTGACGGCCGAGGACATAAAGACGGAAGCACAATGTCCTCATTTAAGTGAAAAGCTGAAACAACTTTTGGAAGAAACGAAGGCTGCAGGCGTAGCACAGTCTTATCCTTGTGGAGGATCAAGTATGGGGACTTGCAGGACAAGGCCGCCAACTCAGAAACCCTCCTGACGGACGCAATAGCCACTAGAAAGGCAACATTCTAAAAGAGTGTCAAAAGGGGGAATCTTTATGATGTTCTCAAACTGAGGTTTCTGAAGTACCGAGAGCACCAGATTCAAATCTCACGGAGGCAGTGGTGGTCGAACCGGAGGGGCCACATGTTGAACCCCTTGCACATCCTCACCAGTGAATGAGTTGCCAAGGGTCGTTGAAAGAAGACAGCCAGGGCTGATATCTGCCCCTGAATGGCAGATAGTTTTTGATCCACTCCGTGCTGTAAAAACAGCAGGATCCGGGAAACCAAATATGCCCGTGGACGCCACTCCATCTCCTCACACAGAAATGTAGGCATTCCACGTGTGATGATAGATCTTCCGAGAAGATGACTTGCGCTCCCTCAGCATGGTGGAAATTACTGAGTCAGACAGGCCTCGTTCCCTTAGTACCTGACTTTTAACAGCCATGCTGTTAAAGCCAGCGACTGCAAAGCAGGATGAAGTATAGGACCTTGCGACAGAAGGTCCTCTCGCATTGGCCAAGGAACATCCGCCACCAGCCATATGAGGTCGGCGTACCAGGGACGCCGAGGCCAATCTGGGGCAATTAAAATCACCGGAATTCCCTCGGTCTCCACTATGCGGAGCAGACGAGGAAGGAGTTTCAGCAAGGAAAAGGCATAGATTAGCCGATACTGTCCCCAGACTGTTCCCGGACTAACGGGCTGGAGATCTCAGCCACCAGACCAGGGAAACCATGACTAGCTGATTCACCCGAATTTCACAATCCAGGAACAATGGAGACGTGTCCAATTTGGACAGGATCTCCTTTTGAAAGACTGGAGTGTGGAATTAAGCATATGGTACCGCCTCAAAAGGTGGCAACCATGAGACCCAGGACACGCATGCAGAAGCGCAGGGACTACCACCTGCAGAAGGCCAACAGCTTCACCGCAGTCCAAAGAGTCTGCAACCTTTCCAAGGGGAGAAAAACTCTTGCCTCTGAGGAGTCCAGAATTAAGCCCAGGTATTCCAGGCGCTGAGTCAGCACCAACACCAACTTCTGGAGGTTCAGTACCCAACCAAATTCTTGAAGGGTCTGACTCGCAATCGCCACATCCTCCTCTAAATTGAGTCTGAAGCGGTTCCGAGAAGGAGGTCATCCAGGTAGCCCACAATAACGATTCCTCACTGTCTCAGCAGAGCCAGAATCGGGGCGAGTACCTTGGTGAAAACCCTTGGTGCCGACGCCAGGCCAAAGGGGAGACACACAAATTGGTAGTGGTCGTCCCAACTGCAAAACGCAGAAATCTCAGATGCCCGACATATATGGGGACATGCAAATATGCGTCCTTGATGTTCAAGGATGCCAGAAAATCCCCCGGATGGAGAGCAGCGACCATAGAGCGGACTGACTCCATCCTGAACCTTCGCACTTTTACAAAGGTGTTGAGGGCTTTGAGATCCAGGATCGGACAAACCCCGTCCTGATTTGGGATTACAGATGGGAAAAGAATCCCTGAAACCTTTCCGGCAGCGGCACAGGTACTATCACCCCGCACCCCAAATAGGGCGTTTCGACGAGCCAGAAGATGATGAAGATTTGAGGGAAAAAATCTGTTTGGTGTACAAGAAAGAAATTCTATCTTGTACCCTGATGAAACCACTTCGAAGACCCACCGGTCAGAAGGCAGGGAGGGCCATCGAGTTGCAAACTTGCGAAGGCGACCCCCCACCCGAGAGTCTGGCGTAGGCAAACCTTCATGCTGTCGCAGATTTGTTCCCAGGCTTGTTTGGCTTGCGAAACCAGGGACGCTTTTGTCCCTTAGCTGGCCCTTTGTCGGCCTGGGAACGCTTACCTGCGGGCCCAGACTGACCAAAAACACTTCTGAGCGGAAAAGGAGGGCCCTGGCCTACAACGCAGCTCCTTACCCTTTCTGGATTGTGGGAGCAGCGTGCTCTTACCCCCAATGACAATTTTAATAATGTCGTCCAGCGAAGCTCCAAATAGCCTCCCTTCCTGGAAGGGCAAATCCACTAGAGTCTTCTTGGAAGTCTGGTCCGCGAACCAGCATTTTAGCCAAATTAGGCGACGTAGCACCACAGCATATACTGAGGCTCTGGAAAGCAAGGGAGATGTATCCAAGGCTGCATCACACACATACTTAAAGCGGAGCTCCACCCTAAAGTGGAACTTCCGCTCATTGGAACCCTCCCCCCCTCCGGTGTCACGGTTGACACCATTCAGTGGGGAGGGGGTGCAGATACCTGTCTAAGACAGGTATTTGCACCCACTTTCAGGAGTCCTCTCTGCGGGTATTGCATCCCTTCCTGCACCCGCCCGTTGTGTTCTGGGAAATACACAGCTCCCAGAACACATCGGGGGCAAGTGAGGACGGCGCTGCATGGCTGGCACATGCGCCGTAGGGAATCGGGCAGTGAACCCGAAACGCTTCACTTCCGGATTGCCTCACAGAGGATGGTGGTGATGGCAGCTGATAGACGAACGATTGCTTGTCTTCTGTTGCAGACTTCGCTGGACTCCAGGACAGGCAAGTGTCCATATATTAAAAGTCAGCAGCTTCAGTATTTGTAGCTGCTGGCTTTTAATATATATATATATTTTTTTTTTTATACAACGGAGCTCCACTTTAAGGCCATGCATCAACTGGTCGGCCAGTTCCACACAGACCGGGGAAGCCTGTTGCTTCTCCAACTCACGGTGCAACAACTTTGCCTATTCTGTAAGTGTCTGCGACACCAGGGCCGTGGCCAATACTGGTCGCAATGCTGACCCCAGCACCGTGACCATGGACCGGCACACCGTCTCGGTCCTCCTATCTGCAGGGTCCTTAAAGGCAGGGGTCCCCCTCTACCGGAATGGCTTGTTTAACCTGGATACCGGGGGGGGGGGGGTCCAAAACTGGGGGAGATGTCAATTTTTTGGAAGGACTCGCCTCAAAAGGGGTAACGGACCACCATGCATTTTGGAACCGAAAAGGCCCTCTGCGGTTGTTCCCATTCTTTGTCTATGAACCTATTAAAATAAGTTACATAAGGAAACACCTTAGCAGTGCGGGCCGGCTTGTGGGACCCAAAACTGAGTAGATGCCCCCGCCGTATCCTCCAGTTTGAGGGTTTCCCGCACTGCAGTGATAAGTGCTCCAACAACCGCCTTTAACTGCACTGACCCGGACACGGAGTCTTCCTCACTGTCCTGGTCCGCATCCTCTAAAACGTCGGAATAGGGGCCCCGTGTCACAGCCAGGCCCAAGTCTGAATCTGAGCTTTCACCAGAAGATGGTGGGGGGCGTTTTTACCCCCCTTGTGACCACACCCCGCAGGGGCACCAGTTGTTATCACATGAATGTCTGGGGAAGAAAGCCAGCTTCTGAAGCCATGCTGACCCACGCTCACCTGACAGCCACTTAGGGACTAAAGGCAAGGTACACAAAAAGGCCCACCCTCCTAGCTGCTATGGACAGAGGGGCTCCCCAGAGCACTTACCGCCCTGACCCAAGTACTGCTTAGCCCTGTGGTCCGCTCTCTCAACTGCACAGACTGAGGTGTTCTGTGCTGTTCGCGCCATTCAGAAAGACATTTCCAGTGCTGGTGGCCAAAACCAAGCTAGAAATACAAGAAGATAACCGCCAGCCACCTGAGGGAAAAAAAGGAGCGTGAGCTACAAGAAAATGGATGCCAGCTGCATTAGAACCAGCACGGCTACAAGAAAATGGCGCCGGCTCAACCAAAATGGCAGCCGAAATGTTTCTGAGGTAAAAGAAAAGGCCACGAACACGCTGGGAACCCAGCGGAGGCCCCCCACATGGCAGACCACCCACACTAAGAGTGGACTCTAGACACACTGCGCAGCCCCCAGAGCCCCCCAGGAGGCCCAGCCTAGGTGCATGAAGGAGGAAAGGGACAGGGAGAGACCCCCTAATTAAACACCCCAGGAATGTCCAGCTGTTCCACCCTACCGAAACAGGAGGAACCCTACCTACCCATCCTGCGGGAACAGACCCATCACCGAGCAGTAGAGAGTGGCTGTCTGCCACGGCCCACTTGTGACTCGGCCAGCAGTAGCCCGGTCATATGTGTGCCCCAGAGCATAGCTCACCGACAACCCCTGAAGCAATGGGGTATGTCGCCTATGCTAGGCAGAAAGAAAACTGAACTGCTAGATGCAGAGTAAGGGGTTATAGCCAGAGGGACCGCGTGTTCAGCTTTGCTGTTAAAAACATGTAACATGTCTGTCTAGTTCTCTCCTAGTCCATCCATGAACGAAAGAGAAAAAAAATAAATAAACACACGCGCACACACACACGATTCAAATCTCTACTGGTAGAATTTTTTTTTACGAACCATAACTGATTTTTAATTCAAGACTGAAGTTCAAAGAAATGCCTCTTTCCAGATGTATTCATTAAGTGTTCTTGCATAGCAAGATCACTTATTTATCTCTCACATATATATTATTAGTGGGAATGCTCAATAGCATTCCCAGCATTGATATTCGTTTTTTTCATTATTCTTATTAATTTTATTTCCATACGTTTTTTGGCTCTGCGTAACTTCTGCATACTTTCAGCTATTAAGACCATTCAACTTTTAAAATGTTCGGCTCTTTCAGCGAATGATGGAACTTCAACTTTTTGTGTACTATTTATACTTTTTAAAATATTACGCTTTAAGACACTTTTTTTTAACATTGAAGTCAATGAGAACATGCTTCAAATCTTTAAAACTTTCTACCGCTATGAAAAGTTTCAGCTCCTTCATACTTTCACCTACAGACGCCAAACAAAGTTTAACCACTTCATTACCGGGCACTTAAACCCCCTTCGTGCCCAGACCAATTTTCAGCTTTCAACACTGTACCCAAATTATCTTTTTATAATTTTTTCCCACAAATAGATCTTTCTTTTGGTGGCATTTTATTTTTTGCGCTATAAACAAAAAAAAAAAATATATTTTTACTTTTTGTTATAATATCCTATTTTTTTTTTTTTTTTTTAAAAAGGCCGATACGATTTCTTCTACAAGCAGTGTATATTGATTGGTTTGTGCAAAAGTTATAGCGCCTACAAAATGGGGGATAGATTTGTGATTTATTTTTTACCAGTAATGGCGGCGATCTGCGATTTTTTTTGTCAGGCCTGCGATATTGCGACGGACATATTGGACACTTGACACAATTTTGGGACCATTCACATTTATACAGCGATCAGTGCTATAAAAATGTACTAATTACTGTATAAATGTGACTTGCAGGGGAGGGATTAACACTAGGGGGTGAGGAAGGGGTTAAATGTATTCCCTGGGTGTGTTCTAAATGTGTGGGGGGAGGGGACTGACTGGGGGAGGTGACCGATGCTGTGTCCCTATGTACAAGAGACATAGATTGGTCTCCTCTCTCCCTGACAGGATGTGGCACATCGGCTCGTCAGCGATGCGCCGGCACAGTGTTTACACGCTGCGCACCCCCCAGCGGCACGCGCGGTTAATGCACATAAAGGACGTCCAAAAACATTCTATACATTTCCCAGCAAAACGCACAAAGAACCTTTTTTTTTTTAAATCGCTGAGATGCCCACATTTATCAACATAAATTTCATACCGATACGTTCACAAAGGCCGTGTGTTTCTAACGGTGAAGTCGCTGTTTCGATAGCATGTACGGTTGTGGATTTATTAAGGTTTGTTTGAAGTGTTTTCTCACTCATTAGGTGTGTGGATCTAAAGGGGTTGTAAAGGTATTTTTTTTCCCTAAATAGCTTCCTTTACCTCAGTGCAGTATTCTTTCACTTACCTGGTGTGGAGAAAACCTCTTGAGGGGGGAGGGGGTGACCAGGCAAGTCAGGACACTCTACTTTGCAGATAGAGAAAGAAGCTGTGTGTTAGTGGGCGTCCTGCTCACCCCCTCCCCCCTCAAGAGGCTTTCTCCACACCAGGAAAAAAGCCTTGCATTACTGTGTGGAGTTACAGACAGAAGAACAGGAAGTGAGTATTTCTCAGAAGAAATGAGGACATTTAAAAGCAAAATCAAAAGGATGAGGAAAGTGAAAGAGGACTGCACTAAGGTGAAGGAAGCTATTTAGGGAAAAATATTTTTACCTTTACAACCACTTTAAATTATCAAAAAGAGGGTTTATAAGTACTGAAGGAACACTGCTTGTATGTCCTAAAGATAGTGTAGTGGTTATGATGAATGGCTTTGGTGTGGGCTTAGCATATCAGCATTCCCACACATTTTCAGCAGGAAATGCATTTTCTAGTTAAGTGTTCTTGCATAGCAAGATCACTTATTGTTCTCTCACATATATATTTAAGTGGTTTCGCATAGCAAGAGCACTTATTGTTCTCTCACATATATATTATTCTTATTATAGCCAAATTTGCCACCCTAACTCCTCCCACAGTTTTTACACTACATAGACGAGTAATATATCAAAAACTTGCGGATTGTTCCCGATCGGTGGGTTATTACTTTGTGGAACGTTTCGCCAAATCGTTCGCGAAATATCGTCATTTTTGCGGAATTTTTTTCCATAGGAATGAATGGTGAAGGAGTGTGGGATGTCAAAAAAATGAACTATCAGGACATGATTTCTAAACTGCGACCACACCCTTATTTTCAAGCCGCCCTACACAAATCTTATATCAAAACGTTCAGCTATCCCTGCTGCCACTACACGTGTCCACGGCTAAGCGATAGTCCTAAGCGTTTTCACAATATGACCATTTGTTTGCAACCCATTAACCTCCATTTTCTTCCATTGAAATTACATCCTGGAAACCTAAAATTTTAAAGGCAATATATAAACTGCGACTGTGCCTTCAATTTTAATATTTTAGAGACATATGATACATCAAACTGTAGGTCTGGGTCTTGTGATTCACACAATATTAAGATATTCGATGTACGATTTATAGTTTTTAAAATACAATCGTTTGAAGGAGGACAAATATTCACAAAAAGCAAGAATCTGAGTCTCTGCTTAGAGCTTGCATATAAAAAAACATTGGTTTCCTAGGAAAGGCCGAGGAGAATATCTCCTTCCACACAGCTGTGAGGTGAATACTATAGCTCCTCCCACACAGCTGTGAGGTGAATTGTCTTTTTTGTCTCTGCGCAACTCCTGCATACTAGCATACTCTGCATATAGCAACCGTCCACAGAAACCAGTTTTTGATGGGGAAAATAGGATGGTGCAGTTTTGATGGGGTAGTTTTTGATGGGGCAATGGATTGAAATACTGTTGGATCACATTTACATCATCAGGGGCACGGTCTCCAGTCAGGAGTATTGGTGGAGGCAAGAACACGTCACACAATTTCCCCAGAAATTGTATATTTTTTCTAGTTTAAAATGTCTTACTTCCTGATCAGACTATAGGTTATGACACAGGAAGAAGTTGACCAGCTGACCTCATTAGCACACACCCTACATTATTCACCCACCCTCTGCATGTTTTTTAAATGGAATGTAATCAGTGATCACCCTTCTCACTAAATACACAATATTCAACCAGATTGCATAGTGTATGACCATCTTTATACAAGTACATAAATAGGGAGTGGACAGAAACACTCAGCTGTCAAATCACGTTTACATATCTGCATAGCGAAAACGTACATTCCCAATGCATCTTTCTTTAGCGAGATGGAGAGGCGTTTTTTTTTTTTTTTTTAACTGATTGTTGGTGCAGCACATTTCTGAAATGCAAGGAAACAGATGTAACTGGAGCTTTATTGTTCTTGTGTTAACACACCAATTCCACTTTCAGGCCCCATTTACAGCATTTGCCGCTCGTTTTTTTCACAAGGCAAAATGTGTATTTGCTTCTGTGTTTGCTGTGCCGTTGACAATTAGAGGCACTGAAAGCGCAACTAGTAATTTTAGGTGTATAAAGATGGCCATACACTATACAATCTGATTGTACAAACATTAACGAGGACAGCAAAGTGTCTGTAGAATTAATGGAAAGCGAAAGAGAAAAAAAAAAAATTGTTACACCTAGGCGTTCTGCCTTGTAGCAAAAAAAGGTCTAGTATACTAGTGATAAAGCTCCGCCTCAACCACTCCCTCAGGACCAGTGAAAAGCATACATAAAAAAGGCACAGTTGGCCATCACAATATACCATAAAAATCCTCCTGCGCTCTGGTGTATCGCCAAACTGGGTGTATCAGTATGGTATAAAGGCAAAGTCTTAAGTCTTGCAGCCCTCCACAGAACAAAGGGTGTTCATATGGCTAAAATGAAAAAGAAAAGAAAGGAGGGCGCACCGACCTTGTGCATTACCACTTATACGTTTTAATAAACACAAAATAAAAAGCAATGGTCCTACTTACAAACATTCAGTAGTAAGCGCATTTAAAACAGCTAAAACTGGACCTCACGGCACCTGCCAGTCAGACCCTAGACACCAATGTGAGGTCCAGTTTTAGCTGTTTTAAATGCGCTTACTACTGAATGTTTGTAAGTAGGACCATTGCTTTTTATTTTGTGTTTATTAAAACGTATAAGTGGTAATGCACAAGGTCGGTGCGCCCTCCTTTCTTTTCTTTTTCAGTTGGCCATCACCCCATTCTTTTTTTCCTCATACCTCCTCACCCCAGTGAAGAGTAAGCAGTTTTATGTCCCTCACCTCTGCCGCTGAGCAGTAGCCGAGTGCTGGAAACTTCGCACTAGGAGAGGCTTAAATCCAGATGGGTTCAAGCCTCTCCCAGTGTGAAGTTTCCAGCGCTCGGGCTGCTAAATGCGCTGAAAAGCCTGGGAAACCCTTGAAACCTTCCAGGTGTTTCATCTTTAGGAACGAAATCTGCCATCTAGCCTAAGTAAGTTCTGGGGGGGCCAGCTTGCCATTTCCTTTTACTATAGGCTTCCTTGGCCCTACAGGCTATGTCTTTACCTGTTTTTGTCATCGGACGCCACCCTGTTCACACTGGCAAACGGAAGGTCCAGGCGTCATTTTAGAACAGCGATTTTTTTTTAATTTTGCCCACAATAGGGAGGAGTCTTGGGTGGGTTCTCCCATCCCCGGGAACATTTTAAACTGTCAGTGGTCTGGTGTAGGGTGGGCAGTATACAGCCTCCAGACAAAATTCCCAAAACATTTTTCAAGAGCATTGATTTGTATAGCGTTCCTTTGGAATGGTAAGGCCCCTAGAGTAGCATTGGAGACGATTCGACTTCCATCACACTTAGGATTGGCTTTCCCTGATTTTTACCTTTATTATCAAGCATCTCAACTGGTTAATATTCACAATTGGTTACACCCCGATTCGAACAATGCCTGCACCACCACTGAAGGTACTATGGTCGCATCGTTCGAAACGTTACATAACATTGTCTATCGTGGATGCACGCCACCTGGACCTGGACTGACCATGCTGCGTACCTCTCTATCCTCATTTAAAACTGACACTCAAGCATGCCCCGGATTCATGGTCGGCTTCCCCAAATAATCCATTATGGTTTAATCCGTCCCTTCCGGAATTTAACTCCTTGCCTGACCCTCAGAGGTGGATCTCCCGAGGGGTCAAATACTTATGCCACATATACACCCCACGGGGCTTTAAATCTTTCACCCAGATGAGGGAAGACTTTGACTTACCACATACTTGCTTGTTCTTTTACTATCAGCTTAGACATGCTGTGCGAGCTCAATTTGGTTCCCTAGACAGTCCGCTTGTGACTCCTGACTTAGAAAAACTCTTGCGATCCCCGGACTGAACAAAACTTATCTCTACTTATTATATAGCTCTGACGGCGAAATCCAACCCTAGATTTAAGGCATCGCAATGAAAATGAGACTCCCTAGATATTTATATGACGGAGGATGCCTGGTCCGAATTCTGTGACACTTTTAAGGCTTCTGTTATATTCTACAGGGACAGGGTAATCCAACTAAAATTTGTCCACCAGTCTCACCTAACCCCGGCTAAGATGCACAAAATGGGCATATTATCCTCAGCTGAGTGTTTTCGGGGGATGCGGACACACTGCTGACTTCATTCATTGCTTTTGGAGTTGCCCCATAGTGTGGGATTTTTGGAGGAGTGTCGGTTCCTTCCTCTCTTCTGCACTGGGGCTTCTCAATATACTTGACCCCAAGAATTGCCTGCTGGGGGTCTTTGGTGATCTCACTGTTCCCTCCCAGGTCAAGCGGTTACTTCGTATCCTGTATTTTTAGACTAAGAAATCTATTTTGTTGGCTTGGAGGGGAGCGGCGACCCCGACAAGGGGATTGTGGTTGAAATTGGTTAATAATGCCCTCTCACTTTATAAACACCTTTGAGATCCGTAAGAGGAAGAAAACATTTCATAAAATCTGGGGCAGGTGGCTTGCTAGCCCCCTGACCCTGTCCCCTGTACTGCCATGAGGGAATGAACCGGTGGTAATGTTCCTTGTACCATATTAACATCTGTATGCAGCTCCACAGGATGAGTTTATCCTGCTTCTATACTTTTGTGTAAAGCACTTTGCATTCTAATATACTGTTTATGCAGATGTACTGATCTTATTTGTCCAGAATGATGTAGGAGCGGACTGTATGTTTTGATTGTATGGGACGGATCTGGTTGGGTCCTGTCTAAGGACCCTTTCACATGGGTGAATCAGTAATGATTCACCTCCGTGTGTCCAGGGGGGGGGGGGGGGGATTCGATGAACACAGACCGTATGTCCGTGTTCACCCGATCCGATAAGACGCAAAAAAAATAGGATTTTCTTCAGTCCGAAAAATCTGATCTTTGCGGAGGCGGGTGATTACGAGTGTCAGCGGATGTTGGCCAATAATTTCCCTGCCTTATTCTCATATTTATGGTACTGTAATTAAAAAATTTACACTAGTTCTAGATTATCCGCCCACGTATCAAAGGATGCCTTGGCCGCCAGCCAAATTTTACGATTCTCAGCATTATTCTGTTCATTAAGGCGCACTTGGGCTGCCTGAATCTTGTTGCTGGCTTCTAGAAAGTGAGTTTGGGAGTTTTTCTTACAGACCGATGCAAAGGAAATTATCTTCACTCGCAGGAAGGATTTGCCTGCCTCCCAAAACAGATTAGGGTTATCTCTATGCGGTCTGTTATTATGGGCATAGTCTGACCATGCTTCAAGGAGGCCCCTGCTCCCCTAGAAAATAAAAAGAGCCACAGTCCCCTGACAGCACCGGCCTGGGTTCCTCTGCAGTGTCTCCCCACCGGAGAAAACACTAAGAACTGAGGTCTAACAGGGGGAGGAGAGTTCTTAAAGGCTGTGCAGTGTTTCCTAAGGAAGAGGAGGAGCCTATCTCTCTATTGTGGCTGTCCTGAAAGACGAGAAGGGAAAAAATACTTATTATAAAAAAAATAAAACATCTGTGTGTTTCCTTGCATTTCAGAAATGCGCTGCGACAAAAAAAAAAAAAACATCACAGTAATTTTCTGAAGCTTCTTTGGGGCGGTTGTTGTGTGTAGGGCAGCCCATTCAGGTGGATGGGCTACCCTATGCATGATGAGTGAAAATGCTCAAATACCCCTCACCACCTCGCTAATAAAAAAAAGAAAAAAAAAAAAAGACGCATCCACTATGCAGGGATGGGAATGTGGCTCTACAGCTGAGTGTTTCTGTCCACTCCCTTCTATGTACTTGTATAAAGATGGCCATACACCAAGCCATCCGATTGTCTATTTAGTGAGAATGTTGATCACGATAGATTGCATAAAAAAAAACATGCAGCTGGGAGTGGGTGAAAAAAAAAAGTACATGAATGCTATATTGGTACATAGTGGAGCTTGAATTTAAAGGAGGAAACAAAGATGAACTTATCCTTCAAAGCAGAGTTTTACTGATGTTTATTAACCACTTGCCTACCACAGATTGGATCTCCCATCCTGGGTCGATGTCATATGACGTCCTGGGCTCACCTGCCGTCTAGGGGGCGCGCACACGCGCAGGACCCGCGATTGTAAACACACAGATCCACGATCCTGTCAGGTGAGGAGACCGATGTGTGTGTTCCCAGTACAGAGGAACACACATCCGTCTCCTCCCCCTACAATTAGAATTGCACACTAGGGAACATGTTAACCCCTTCAGCGCCCTCCCGTGTTAAAGTGGTTGTAAACCCTCCCACGGTTTAGGACAGGGATCCTCAAACTACGGCCCTCCAGCTGTTGCAGAACTACACATCCCATGAGGCATTGTAAAACACTGACATTCACAGACATGACTAGGCATGATGGGAATTGTAGTTCCTGAACAACTGGAGGGCCGTAGTTTGAAGACCCCTGGTTTAGGAGATATTTGCCAAAAAAAGTACACCAATGTCTATGGCACATGTGCGCCGCAGACATCGACGCAGGCACACTGTAAATGCCGTTTTTAATAACAGATAATGCTGTCTTTTACAGCTCCCGCGTGCATGCGCGGAGTGCCGTCATCGCCACTCTGGCCAATCACAGCGCTGGAGTGGCGATACCCAGAAGTAACCTCCGGGAGAGATGGCTACGGCTGGAGGGGGAGACGAGGACAGCATTCGGGGCTTCGATTTAAGGTGGCAAGTAATAATGAGTTAGTATGCTGGTCAAACTAGCACATTATGGCTTTCTTCTTTTAGTTTTTTTTTGAACCCCTTTCCTGCCAGTCACATTTATACAGTAATAAGTGCAGTTTTATAGCACTAATCGCTGTATAAACGTGAATGGTCCCAAAAATGTGTCAATATGTCCGTCGCAATGTCACACTCACAAAAAAAATCAAATCAAATCAATGTACACTTATTGCAATTTTTTTTACCAAAAATATGTAGAAGAATACATAGCCTAAACCAGGGGTGGCCAACCAGTGGCCCGCGACCTCCTGCTCTGGAATGGTTGGGTTGGCAAGCCCAGATTGCAGGTTTCCGACTTGCCATACCACAGCATCAGTGTTGTGAATGAAGCTGGTGGTAGAGGAAGAAAAACAGCTGCGGAGCCCCATAGGCCAATGCTTCCTCTACAGCGCCGGCTTTTGCCACAGGCAGAGTCTATGGCAAAGTTCAGCTAACTCGCAGGATAGACGCAGGTGCACTACGCTGCACCCGTGGTGTGGGTAAACCGAAGCACATCAGTGTGAAAGCAGTCTTAGGCCCTTTTCACACGATCAGCCTGTCCAAATGGGACCCTCAATTCACCTCTATAGAGCGACAGATGTCCATTTACGCCCGCCTACCTCCAATCCGAAAAACAGAAGGGAACTCATCCCTTTCCATCTGGGCAGATCAGAGGGCCTATAGAGTAGCCGTGACCTGTCATCCTCCCGCTCTTCTCATTGTTGGCCCTCGACTGGTTACAAAGTTGCTTAAGTGGCCCTCGCTCTTCAAAAGGTTGGGCACCCCTGGCCTAAACGGAGGAAAAAATTTGTAATATAGATATATATATGTTGGGGATATTATAGCAAAAGGTAAAAAACATTGCTTTTTTTTCAAAATTGTCCCTGTATTTTTGTTTATAGCGCAAAAAATTAAAACCGCAGAGGTAATGAAATACCACCAAAATAAAGCTCTATTTGTGGAAAAAAAAAAACACAACGTCAATTTTGTTTGGGAGCCATGTCGCACGACTGCACAATCGTCCGTTAAAGCTACGCAGTGCCAAATCGCAAAAAGTGTCTTGGTAAGGAACGGGGTAAATTCTTCCGGGGCTGAAGTGGTTAAAGCGGAGGTCCCGCGGCCATTCCTTTTTTTTTTTTTTTTTTTTTTTGTCATCGATTTATTTTTTGCATTGTAAATGAATACTCACTGTTCGTGTGTGTTTAAACGTCCACTTTCCGATTTTGTATAAAAGAAGAACTTATATAATCAGAGAAAGGCACGTGAAGCCCACAAGCACTAATTTCCTTGATGCAGTGAATGCTGATCTCCCAGCACTCACCGCTCGATCCTGCGCATGCTCAGTCTTTAAGGCGAGCGGCACTGTAAACTTCTGGATTGCCATCACAACAGGCAGCATCATCAAAAGTTACCGCCCTGTTGTGAGCCGCGATTTCGCTGGCATGCGAGCCGCACTGACTCTTGGGAGCCATGACACATCGCTCCCATGAGACAGTGCGGCGCAGGGGAAAAGCCGGATACACGCCTACTCCTGTGGGAGCCAAAGACAGGAAGTCACCTTTCAAAATAATAAGGTATTTAACCACGTCCTGACAGCCGTACGACTTTATACGGCCGCAGGGTGGATTTAAATCTCTGGGAGGCCGTCTATATACGGCCTCCAGGCACTAGGGGGCACGCATGCCCGCCGCATCACCGAGATGCCAATGTGCGTGCCTGGCGGCCGCGATGTCCTCCAGGCACCGGCGATCACAGAGACAAGGATGTGGATCTCCTGTGAGGGAGAGGAGACCGATGCTGTGTCCCTTGTACATCGGTCACCTCCCCCTGTCAGTCCCCTTCCCCCACAGTTGGAACACTATGCAGGGTACACATTTAACCCCTTCCTCACCCCCTAGTGTTAACCCCTTCAATGCCAGTCACATTTATACAGTAATAAGTGCATATTTATAGCACTGATCACAGTATAAAACGCGTCAAGTGTCCGCCATAATGTCGCAGTCCCAATATAAAAAATAATAATAATTCTGTCCCCTATTTTGTAGGCGCTATAACTTTTGTGTAAACCAGTCGCTTATTGCGTTTTTTTTGCCAAAAATATGTAGAAGAATACGTATCGGCCTAGACTGGAAAAAAAAAAGTTTTTTAAAAAAAAAATTGACTATTTATTATAGCAACAAGTAAAAAATATTGAATTTTTCTTCAAAATTGTTGCTCTTCATTGTTTATAGCGCAAAAAATAAAAACCGCAGAGGTGATCAAATACCACCAAAAGAAATCTCTACTTGTGGGGAAAAAGGGCGTCAATTTTGTTTGGGAGCCACGTCGCACGACTGCGCAATTGTCAGTTAAAGCAAAGCAGTGCCGGAAGCTGAAATTTCACCTGGGCAGGAGGGGGGGTATATGTGCCCAGTAAGCAATGGAAAAGAAAATATTGGATTGACATATGAATAACTATGCAATGTATTGAATCTGAAAAGATATTTTACGCCGTATTTATCGGCGTATACCGCACACTTTATTCCCCTTAAAATCAGGGGAAAATCGTGGGTGCGCGATATATTCCGATCCCCGCTTCCTGCATTGTGTTTGAACGCCGCCATATATCGAGTGCAGTACACTCGGCCAGGCTCGGCTCTGCTCCCGGTCACACCCTGTGCCACCTCCTAGCCTTTATGCAAGAGGAGCTGAGCGTGCCAAAGTGTACTGCGCTCGGTATATGTCGGCCGCATCGTTCAAACACAGCGCAGAAAGCGGGATCGGCTCAAAAACAGTGGGGGAGAAGCGGGGAGGACACCACCAAGGCCGCAGATGTACGCCGGACCGGACAAGGCCGTCAATGGACGCCAGGCAAGACACCGACGAAGGGCATGCAAACTAAGCATTTTCTTTTTTTTCTGAAATTTCCCTTCTAGGTTGGGGGTGCGCTCTATAGGGCAATAAATACGGTAGTTGTAAATTTGGGTGGAACTCTGCTTTAAGGCTACTTTCACACTGGCGCGTTTTTTTTAGAAAAGCACCTATAAACTGCCTCTTCTGCAGCCCCATTGCTGCAGCCCCATTGTGAAAGCCAGAGTGCTTTCACACTGGGGTGGTGCGCTTGCAGGACAGGAAAAAACAGTCCTGCTAACAGCATCTTTGGGGAGGGGGGTGGTGCGGGAGCAGTGTGTACACCACTCCTAAAGGGGCTGTAAAAGGTAAAAAAAAATCCTAAATAGCTTCCTTTACCTCAGTGCAGTCCTCCTTCACTTACCTCATCCTTCGATTTTGCTTTTAAATGTCCTCATTTCTTCTGAGAAATCCTCACTTCCTGTTCTTCTGTCCAACTCCACACAGTAATGTGAGGCTTTCTCCCTGGTGTGGTGTGTCGTGCTAGTCCCCTCCCTTGGACAACAGGAGAGTCAGGACGCTCTCTACGTTGCAGATAGTGAAAGGAGCTGTGTGTCAGTGGGCATCCTGACTCTCCTGTTGTTCAAGGGAGAGGGCGAGCACGACACTCCACACCAGGGAGAAAGCCTCGCATTACTGCTGTGTGAGTTACAGACAGAAGAACAGGAACTTAGGATTTCTCAGAAGAAATAAGGACATAATCGAAGGATGAGGTAAGTGAAGGAGGACTGCACCATGGTAAAGGAAGCTATTTAGGAAAAAAAAAAACCTTTAAACCACCCCTCCTATTAAAATCAATTAGCAACTCTGCTGAAGCAAAGTGCTTTTAACCATTTCCTAGGCCACTAGCGGGGGTTAAGTGTCTCGCTAATGGCCGAAAAGCACCAATGCAACATTGGTAAAGCGCCGCTAAAATTAGCAGAACTTTACCGCTAACGCCCCGGTCTGAAAGCAGCCTTAAAGTCAGCAGCTGACTTTTCATAAACAAACTAGTGTGGGCACACGACTGACAGCCTGGAGCTTCACAGACATGTGCAAGTCGTGCTGCGTGTCCTGAATGACCGTGCATTCCCCTAGGACCTGTGACGTGTTCAGGAAGATTGCAAAGAGGGAGGAGGAGTCATCACATAGGTGTCACGAACAGAAGTGAGAGCTGGGTACCTATCAAAACTGGGTACCTACCCCCCCACCCCCCAAAAAAAAATAATGACATGCAAAATGTGCCATGTCAGGGGATTAGGACTCCTTAACCACTTAAGGACCGTCCAACGCCGATATACGTCGGCAGAATTGCATGGCTGGGCACAGGCCTGTACGTCGTCTTTAAGAGCCCAGCCGTGGGTCGCGCGTAGATTTGCCACCTCATCCCTTTAAAACTGAACACATATTAATTACACAGGTTCTGTGGCTAATTAAGGTGGTAATTAAACTCACTTGGTGCTTTACCTGCATTAAATTAGCCTCAGAACCTGTGTAATTAATATGTGTTCAGTTTTAACCACTTCCCGCCCGGCCAATAGCCGATTTACGGCAGGGAAGTGGTTATGAAATCATGACTAGACGTTCTCAAACGTCTAGCACGATTTCATGCCGCACGCGCCCGTGCGGGCGCGCAGCGCGGCGATCGGTGATGCGGGGTGTCAGTCTGACACCCTGCACCTCCGATCTCGGTAACGAGTCTCCGGCGGAGCCTCGTTACCACGTGATCAGCCGTGTCCAATCACGGCTGATCACGATGTAAACAGGAAGAGCCGCCGACGGCTCTTCCTCACTCGCGTCTGACAGACGCGAGTACAGGAGAGCCGATCAGCGGCTCTCCTGACAGGGGGGGTTCGCGCTGATTGTTTATCAGCGCAGCCCCCCCTCGGATCGCCACACTAGACCACCAGGAAAATAAAAAAAATACAAAAAAAAAAAGACACAAAAAAATGACAAAAAAAAAAAGACAAAAAAAAAAAAAAAGACAAAAAAAAAAAAAAAGACAAAAAAAAAAAAAAAAGACAAAAAAAAAAAGGGGTGGCAGTAAAAAAAATGATGCCAATCAGTGCCCACACATGGGCACTGATTGGCAACATTGATCCATCAGTGCCACCCCTCAGTGATCATCAGTGCCACCCCAGTGTCTGTCAGTGCCACCCCACAGTGCCAATCCATGCCCAGTGCCCACCTACCAGTGCCCACCTGTGCCGCCTATCAGTGCCCACCTGTGCCGCCTATCAGTGCCCACCTGTGCCGCCTATCAGTGCCCACCTGTGCCGCCTATCAGTGCCCACCTGTGCCGCCTATCAGTGCCCACCTGTGCCGCCTATGAGTGCCCACCTGTGCTGCCTATGAGTGCCCATCAGTGCCGCCCATGAGTGCCCATCAGTGCCGCCCATGAGTGCCCAATACCAGCGCCGCCTATCAGTGCCCATCAGTGCTACCTAATCGGTGCCCATCAGTGCCACCTCATCGTTGCCCATCAGTGCCACCTCATCGGTGCCCATCAGTGCCACCTCATCGGTGCCCATCAGTGCCACCTCATCGGTGCCCATCAGTGCCACCTCATCGGTGCCCATAATTGAAAGAGAAAACATACTCATTTACAAAAAAATTAACAGAAAAAAATAAAAACTTTATTTTTTTTTCAAAATCTTCGCTCTATTTTTAGTTGTTGCACAAAAAAAAAAAAAACGCAGAGGTGATCAAATACCACCAAAAGAAAGCTCTATTTGTGGGGAAAAAAGGACGCCAATTTTGTTTGGGTGCAGTGTAGCATGACCGCGCAATTGTCATTCAAATTGCGACAGTGCTGAAAGCTGAAAATTGGCTTGGGCGGGAAGGTGCGTAAGTGCCTGGTATGGAAGTGGTTAAAGGTATGAGGTGGCAACTCTAGTCGCGCGCGACCTGGTCCAAAGCTCCGTGACTGCACCCGATCGCCGCCGGGGGCACCGCGATCGGGTCACAGGAGCTGAAGAATCACTCCCTTAGGGCACACTTAACCCGTTAGCGCCACCTAGTGGTTAACCCCTTGACTGCCATTTTCACAGTAAACAGTGCAACAGTAAACACAGTAAAAACAGTGCATTTTTATAGCACTTTTCGCTGTGAAAATGACAATGGTCCCAAAAATGTGTCAAAAGTGTCCGCCATATTGTCACGAAAAAAATTGCTGATCGCCGCCATTACTAGTAAAAAAAATTAATTATTAAAAAATGCCATAAAACTATCCCCTATTTTGTAAACGCTATAACTTTTGCGCAAACCAATCAATAAACGCTTATTGCGATTTTTTAGCAAAAATAAAGTAGAAGAATACGTATCAGCCTAAACTGAGGGGAAAAAAAATGTTTTGTTTTTTTTTTATATATTTTTGAGGGATATTTAAGAAGTAAAAAATATTGCATCTTTCTCAAGTTGTTGCTCTATTTTTGTTTATAGTGCAAAGAATAAAAACCGCAGAGGTGATCTAATACCACCAAAAGAAATCTCAATTTGTGGGGGGAAAAAAAAAAAGGACTCCAATTTTATTTATTTTTGGAGCCAAGTCGCATGACCGCGCAATTGTCAGTTAAATCGACGCAGTGCGGAATCACAAAAAGGGACAAGGTCCTTAAACCTGCATAATGGTCCGGGTCTTAAGTGGTTAAAGCAGAAGTTTTCCCACTATTGTGATCAGGAGATCCATGAACAGAACAAAATAAGTATAAGGCGAGACCTATGTCTTTAATTTGTATTTATTTTTTCCCCCTTACTGAACTAAACAGAACCATGTTAGGTCTTTGGGCAGGCATTGCATTTAGGGCTCATGCACACATAAAGAAAAACTGCTGCATTCGGATGCAGATAGTGCTGTTTAAATCTGTAAAACGAATCAATGAGCCTATACACACTGCTGCATCTACATACAAAAATGTAAGTAGCTCATACGCGAATACTTTAGGCACGTATTTTACGCCGGAGTGTGTAGCTCTACTAGCAAAAACCTTTCAGGCAGAAAATACGAGCATGCCACATGAATGAATGAGCCCCACGTCTAAAAAGCACAAAACGGACTCAGACCTTTTTTCAGACCTGGAAATAATTAGACTTCATACACCTATAGAGTGGTGCGACTTGGGTTGTGCTCCATGCTTTAAAAAAAGAAAAAAAAATGCAGTCTCTACTGACATCCCCATACTCATACGCCAAAGCCCCCGTTCACAGTGCAAAGTAACCCCTACACACAACCGCATCACTCACCATTTTGATTCCCGCTTACCAGTCTTCTACCCAAAAACTGAAACTAACAACCTTTCCCAGCAGCGCCACTTGGACACGCCCACCACAAGCTGATAGGCACCGCCACCAACCGGTTTAGCGCCGATTCGTTTAGGGATCTGTCAGTCATACGTGATTGGTCGAGCCAACAAAAGGAGGCGGCTGAACATGAAATACGCGCAGTCATAGAGAGCCGCGGTGGTTGCTGGTTATAGGAAGGCCCAACGCGTTATGGGATAATGGTGAAGTGCGGCGGAAATGACGTTACGATGGGACTAGTAAGTGAAATGTTAACCTGAGCCTACCAATTTTGACAATTTATACTTATTTTTTTAAGGGTCTTTTGCTATCAAGCTTTAAAGAGGAAGTAAACCCTGATGGGTGTTACTTCCTCTTTGTTTCCATGCAAAGGTAAAGCGTAATGGGCTACTATGCATCGCATAGTAGCCGATTATGTGACACTTCCCTGCAGGAGAAGCCTGCAATGTCCAAGTCTTCCTCGTGAGTAGCAAGTGTCCATTTTTCACCCCTCTTCCTTCAGGCTCTGAGTGGCCGGAGTCGCGTGACGTCACTCCCGTGCATGAACGCGGGAGCCGCCACTGATGGCATGACCCGATTTAGAAAGGGCATAGCGTACCCTAACTCTGGCGCATGCGCAGAAGAAATTGCCATACATCGATTCGCAAATATCTCCTAGACTGTGCAGTTCTGGGAGATATTTCAAGCACCTACAGGTAAGCCTTAAAGGGGTTGTAAAGGTAAAAGTTTTTTTTACCTTAATGCATCCTATGCATTAAGGTAAAAAAACATCTGACAGCACCGACCCCCCTCCCCCCCCCGAGCCCCCGTTTTACTTACCTGACTGTTCGAAATTGCTGGGCCTGTCCACGTCATCCTGTTCCGTTCCCAGCCTGGCCTTTGATTGGCTTGGCTAGGCGGATTGATAGCAGCGCAGCCATTCACTGGTGCTGCTGTCAATCACAGCGGATGACGCGGGGGGCGGGGACGAGTGATACAGTTGGCCACTGCTGTATCACGGAAGCGCGCTCACAAAAGCTTTCCACCGTGCGAGCTCCCTCGCATGAAGGTAGAAAGCTTTTGCCAGGAGGAGCCGAGGGACCCCAGACGACAGCTTTCCTGGGACACTCTGTGCAAAACGAGCTGCACAGTGGAGGTAAGTATAACATGTTTGTTATTTAAAAAAAATATATATTCCTGACTTTAGTGTTCCTTTAATCTACTTTAGGCATGTCCAAAGTCCATAAATAAAGAGGTAATGGGGGTGATGGCGCTGTCACTAATATGTTGTTAACTGACCCAATGGGTTGGTGGGTAAGTTCTAATGGGACAACATTCCCTAAAGTAATAAAAATAAAAAAGGATAACCTTAAGTGAGCAACAGTGGGAACCTTGAATATGACATGTGAGAAGGTGTGTCCAAACTTTTGGTATGTATGTGTGTGTAGAATCTTCTATACTTGGAGCTGCCATCAACGATGCATAGCTCCAAACTGTCCCTGATTAATGCCGCGTACACACGGTCGTTTTTTGCGATTAAAAAAAACCGACGTTTTCTGTGAAGTAAAAAACGACGTTTTTGAAACGTCACTTTTCAAAGACAATTTTGCATACACACCATCGTTTTTTCACAAAAAGCGAGGTTACGTTCACAACTCTTTTCCATTGAAGCTCGCTTCATAACTAGCTTCTGGGCATGCGCGGGTTGAAAAACGTCGTTTTGAACAACGTTTTTGCTACACACGGTGACTTTTTGTGAAACAAAAAACGACGTTTTGAAAAACGACACAAAAAATTCAAGCACGTTTTGCCCACACACGATCAATTTAAATGACGTTTTAAAAAACGTTGTTGTTTTTTTTCATCGCAAAAAACGACCGTGTGTACGCGGCATAAGAACAAAGTTCTTTCCTCCTTATTTGTCCCTCATTTTGATCTGATCTTTAAAGTTGTATATAAAATGCTCTATTTATCTTTCAAATAGTGTTTCCCAGCAATAAAACTTTCATCCAATTTCTAAATTGCTACTATAAGTAGTGCTAAAAAAAGCACTAACTAATAATTAATCCAGTTCAAATTAAATTAAAAAAAATCATACAATCCCATATACCCAATTCTATACCCACAGTTAATCCAGAGGAAGGTGAAAAACCCCAGCAGACCATGATCCAATTTGCTACAGCCGGGGAAAAAATTCCTTCCTGATCTCTCAAGAGGCAATCAAATTTTCCCTGGATCAACCTAACCTATAAATGTTAGTACCCAGTTATATTATGTACATTTAGGAAAGAATCCAGGCCTTTGTTAAAGTAATCTACTGAGCTGGCCAGAACCACCTCTGCAGGGAGTCAATTCCACATTTCACCTCTCGCCGCCACATTTCCCCTCTCGCCTCCCAGGACAGCTACTTGAGAGATGATTGGCTCTGCCCTCCACAGGAAGCACAAATCAGATACACCTTAAAAGGCCCCTCCCTTTCCTCTGACCCTCAGTTGTTTTGTGTTTCCAGACCCCCTTGGGAGCACTGACATGTTTTTTGTATTCTTAGATCTGGTAACTGTGTTCGGTGGACCCCCCTTCTCTGGTATCATCCAGGATAGTCCTGTACTTTCTGACCAGAATGGTTCCCTATTTTTAAGGCAACTTGCCTACCTGGTGGTGGCAACTCCCTTCCAATTTATTTCCCCAGCTCTGGCTGTGTGGAACTGTGTCGTCCTCGTGCTTCACTGCGGTATACCAAGATGGTGTCGGAGGACTTCCGGTGATGCTGCATGATGGTGCGGAACCGGAGGTCACATGACGCGTGTCCGGGTGCCATTTTTTTTCTTTTTTTCGTAAGGAAGCATGGCGTCGATACACTGAGGACATGCTGCTTGGGGAACAGTCTGCTGAAAGCCTGACAGGTACATTTAGCGGTACAGCAGCAGTCTATTTCTCCGGCCGATCTCTGCTTGCCTTATGGAGCTTGTGGCCAGGTCTGAGGATAGAAGGCCCGCTCAGACTGAACCAGCGGCAGAATCCGGGTCCCATACTGCCCCCAAGATAAGCCCTTGTCTGTGGATAGCTTCTAGAGCAGGGGACCTTTTTTGTATGGACCTTTTTTGTTCATGGTTCT
Source organism: Rana kukunoris (assembly GCA_029574335.1). Taxonomy (NCBI): domain Eukaryota; kingdom Metazoa; phylum Chordata; class Amphibia; order Anura; family Ranidae; genus Rana; species Rana kukunoris. The sequence continues at coordinate 55,883,898 of CM056060.1, read as the reverse complement.
TATTTCTGCTTTTTCCCCCTCGCCTTCCAGGACATCTACTCGAGAGATGATCTACTCCAGACCCTCCAGGAGCACTGACACGTTTTGACAGCATCAAGTACTGGTTATGGCCAAGTCCTGGGTGTGTTCAGTGCCTGTTCTTTCGGCCAGAAGGCTTCCCTGTTTTTAGAAAATACGCTGCTGTCCCAGGCAGCATGTCCTCGGTGTACTCCGCCGTGTTCCTTATGAACACTGCGCCGGTAAGTGTGTCACGTTATGCCATTTTGGTACATCTCGGTGAAGCCGAACCTTCCACCAGGAAGAACTGGGGAAAAAACCTGAAGGAAGTTGTGTAAGTGGTGGCAACTTCCTTCAGTTTTTTTTCTGGTTCTCATACTGCCCCCAAGGTAAGCCCTTATCTTTGATTTTACAGCAGGGGACCTTTTTTGTATGGGCATTATTTTTTCTTTTGGCTCTTGTTTCTGCTTTTTTTTTTTCCCCAAGGATATACCGGTAAAAAAGAAATGCGGAAACTGTAGAGCCAGGCTGTCTGATAGATATAAATGGCTTTTTTGTGAAGATAGTATTCCATCTAACTATGCTAAACGGGAAAGAATAATTTAACTGTAAAGGGTTGCCAGAATTTAGTGGATAAGCTTAAATTGTTAAGATCAGAGAAGGTGTGAGTTAGAAATGGCGGCATGCTGGCTTGAACATGCTAGAAGAACAAAAGAAAAATGCCAAGCCCAACTTCCCCTAGTGGACAAAGAGGATGATTTCATTTGTAGCACCCAGAGACCACCTCCTTATAATGGTCCTCCCTCTCAGGTGCAAGCCACTGCCCAGAGTACCACCCTCCCTGTGACATCCACCCCTGTAAGAGGAACCGCCTCTGAACAAGACCCTAACCCTACTTCCTTAATCTCTCCAGATAGCAGCATGATCTCAGAGTTTGAGGCCCCGTACACACGACCAAGCTTCTCGGCAGAATCCAGCGAGAAGCTCGCTGGGATCCATATTCTGCCAAGAAGCTCGATCGTGTGTACGTTTTCGCCGAGCAAACTGATGAGCGAGGCGTCGAGCCAAAATAGAGAGCAGGTTCTCTATTTGCTTGATGGGCCATCGGGACTAATGGCTCGACACCTTTTTAGAAAAGCCTGGTCGACGAACTCGACGGCCGCCCGAGAACCTCGTCGGGCGGAACGATGAATTTAGCCCGACGAGGTTCTCGTATGTGTGTATGCGGCCTAACAGATCAATCCTTGAAACTTTAACTGACACCATAGCCTCTGCACTAGGTGCCGCAGTAGGAGCCAATAGATCAAGTAAACTCCCTGTTAGGTATGGTGTAGAATCTGTAGATGATGGTGAAGAATACCCTTGATAGAAGTCCTGAACACCAGGGGAGGACAGCTGGACGGGGTGGGAGCTAAAAATAGCTTTTATAAATGGATTAAAACAGGATCATAAAGATTACATTGTTAAAAACATGGTTACTTACCGAACTCTATAAGTTTTAGATGTTTTACAATATGCTAAACATTCAGAGAAGTATCTGAAAACAATGGGAAACAAATTTGAAAGTAAAGGTTTTTGTGGAAAGTGTTGAAGAAGATGAGGATGTAGAGGAGTACACCGCCTAGGCGGAAACAGAGGAGTCCCATAGAAGGAAGCAGAGGAGGGTATATCCTCTGTAATATTTTCTTCATCTGTAATAGATACATTTTTTACAACAGGGGTTAATATTCCGTGTCCTGACAGCCCCTGTAACACCCCTCTCCACCAGGTTGCCTCAGAGCTATTGTGAGTCCCCCACCATCTTTTCACAGGCAATGTCCTCAAACTTGGCTCAATTTGTGCCCCCAGGGGGAAGCCAGCTCCTCCTCCATGAAGACACATTCTAGAGGCGTCTCCCTCAGAGGAGGTTTGTAGGACTGATACACTGGCTCCGTTGTATTTTCCATTTTTCCATGATCAAGGGCATAAGGTAAATAAAACTAAAACTCTAGTTGTGGCAACAGCAGGTCAAATACTTGGGGTATAATATTTTAAAAGAAGGTCAGCACCTGGATGAAGCGAGAATTCAAATCCTTCTACAGGTGCCGAGACCAAAGACCAAAAATAAATAAAAAAATAATGTATTTTTTGGGCATGAGGAATTTGGATGTAGGGTTTGGATCCCCGGGTATTCAATATTGACTGCCCCGTTGGTCCATGCCTTACATGGTAACCCCATGGCCCCACTGACCTAAAACAAGTCCTTTCTAGTTCATCAGTGCTAGCCTTAACGGACTATGACAAACCTTTCGAACAAACAGTAGATTTAAGGGAAGGTCACATGACATCAATACTTACACAGTCACATGGTAAGCGCCAGAGGCCAATTGCTTACTTTTTACTTTCACCCTGTGTACAGGCAGTGGTAGCTGCAGCCGAAGCAGTTAAGGCCTCAGCATCTATAGTGCTATATCACCCGCTGACATTTATAGTACCTCATACAGTATCTGTTATTCTTTTACAACAAAAGATATCATATTTGAGCCCAACACGACACCTTTCCTGTATGACAAAACTCTTGACACAACCTCACTTAATGATACAGAGGTGTACTACATTAAACCCATCCACACTACTACCACTTTCTACTGATGGCCATAAACATAACTGTACTGCTGCAATCGCTGAAAAGGTACTGCCACAAGGTGATTTGAAAGATGTACTGTTATTTAATACTGACATGACATGTTTTCTTAATGGCTCCAGTAGAAAAAATCCAGATGGCACAAATGTAACCGGATACGCATTAGTGACACAGGATGAAATCTTGGAGGGAAATAAAAGAGCAGATGAAGCGGCTAAAATAGCGGCACAAGAAACAAATCAAGTAATGACAGAACTGGAAATTATAGAGATAGATCATACAGTCCTTAATGATATGCAGCAGAATGCACCCCCCCCCCCCGGGGAGAAACAATATTGGAAAACAAAAGGTTGCACAATGATAGATAACATTTACACATCACCTGAAGGAAAACCTGTATTGCCAAAATCCCTGTTTAGGTATGCAGAAGTGTTAACACATGGAGTACCTCATGTGTCAAACAGGGGGGTGACTGAGATGGTAAATAAGATATGTACAGCCTATGGCTTCAAAAACTACTTTTTTTTGTTCGCAGTACATTATATGTGCAAAACACAATGCTCAGGGTGGCATAAGGCCACAAAAAGGGAAGTTCCCCACACCACAATATACATTCCAACACATTTGCCTGGATTTTATTGAATTGGACAAAGGTGAAAGGAAAGAATATTGTCTGGTAATAATAGATGCTTTGACCAAATGGGTGGAGGTATTCCCGGCAGGAAGTGCTGATGCACAGACGGTAACCAAAGCATTACTAAGAGATATAATTCCTAGGTTTGGAATCCCTGAAAAGATTTACAGTGATAATGGATCCCATTTTGTAAGTGGAAGGCGGGGTCGTAGGCCTGCCTGAATTTGTAGGAGGAGTCGGAGGGCTATTTATCCCTCCTCCCCTTTAATCTCCGGCGTCGGTGGGGTTTCTGGGTACCGACGCACGTCACTTCCGGTTTCCAAAGGCAGCAGTTGCAGGAGTCTCGTGGCGTTTCTGTGTTGGCATGGAAGGGGGGGCTGCATGGTGGACCCCTTGCCACCCACCCGTTGTGTGCTCCTGAGGATCCGCCTTTCGCTCATCCGTCCAGCCACACTGCGGAACCCTTGCTGGCACTCTCCACCCCTTGCCGGCGCTCAGCTGACAGTTTGCGGGGAGCTCCAGGGGGGGGGGGGCAGTCCGGTCGCTGCTCTCGGTCCTCACGCTGGGCATCGTGGGGTGGGGGGGCCGCTCACAGTACTCTCCGGTACACATGCTAACACCCACCCGCCCCCTGTTACCTGTGCTCATGCTGAGCTGGGGGGGGGCCGCTCACACTCCCGATGCTCACGCCAGGCATCCAGTGCTTTGCATGATGGCCCCTGAGCTCCATCTAGCATTAGGATGCCGGCCGACTACCCGCTTCTCCCGGCGCTATGCCTAGGGGGGGAGCGAGGGGGGCCGTCCGCCCGCTCCCCATGGTGCCCGGGGGGAGGGGGTGTGTCTGTCCGTCCACCCGCCGCCTACAGTGTCGTGGGCTCATCTTGCTGCAGGAGGCTCCCCTCTTCTCCAGGTACACTCGCTGGGTTATGAGGGGGGTCTGCCCAATCCCATCCACCCTTCTGTCAGGGCTCACGCAGAGAGAGGGGCTATCCACTCACTCGGTTCCTTTGGAGGTGTCCGCTACACTCCTGGCTCGCGCTGCTAGCACGAAGGGGGAGGCGTTACCCACCCGCTCCGGCCGGGGCTGTTGCTGGCAGCATGGGGGGGCATCCATCTATCCACTCGTCCTTGGCTGTCACTGCTGTCTTTCCTAGGCACATGCTGGCAGCATGGGGGGAGGCATCTTCTACTCCTCCCGGTGTCACGCTATGCAGCATGGGGGGGGCTGTCCATCGCATCTTCAGGAGGTCACGCCATGCAGCATGGGGGGCTGTCTACTGCACTTCCAGGGGTCCCGCTGGGAGCATGGGGGGGCGGTCCACCGCATCTCTAGGGGTCACGCAGGCAGCATGGGGGGGCTGTCCAGCATTTCTCCCAGGTCACGCTGGCAGCGGGGGAGGGGTTGTCCACCCACTGGAGGGTTACGCTGGCAGCATGAGGGGGATGTCCACCCATGTCTCCACGGGTTATGCTGGCAGTTTTTTCCTTGTGATATGCATTTGTCAGATTCTGTCTCTGCGTTTTCTGTCGTAGCATTTCCGCCCCGGCAGTTCTGTCATGGCATTCTGCCCCAGCATTTCTGTCATAGTACTTCTGCCCTAGGGTTTTTTCTGTCCCGGGGTTTCTGCCATGGCGTTCTTTCCCGGGGGGGGGGGGGGGTGTCATTGCATGTTCTTGCCTTACATTGTTCATGTCGGAGCGGTTCTGTCAGTAGTGTGTTTCTGTCGTTAGCGGTTCTGTCGGTAGTATGTTTTTTTTACAGCGGTTCTGTCAGTATGTTTTGTCACAGCGTTTCCGTCAGTATGTTTTTTGTCGCAGCATTTCTGTCAGTATGTTTTTTGTCGCAGCATTTCTGTCAGTATGTTTTGTCACAGCGTTTCTGTCAGTATGTTTTGTAACAGCGGTTCTGTCAGTGGTATGTTTTTGTCACAGCGTTTCTGTCAGTAGGTTTTGTCAGTGTTTCTGTCTTGTCTTAGCGTTTCTGTCTTAGCGTTTCTGTAATGCCAGTATCATGTTTCCTGTCGTAGCATGTTCTGTCTTAGGGGTTTCAGTCACTGTATGTTTCCTGTCATGTCATATTTCAGGCTGGGGTTTCGTTTTCTTATCTTTATTAACCTCAATCTTCTCGCCTGTCATGTCACGTCATACTATGCTTTTCGTTCACCTGTAGGACTACCCACCACGGTCTGTGGGTACACGGGTCCTCAATTTTCTGTTCCACGGTTGGTCGTTATCACAGCAGGCCGGTTGCACTCACTCACGTTCATTAGCAGGGGGGGGGGGGATGCTGTCGGGTTCTGTCAGCATCATGTTCGGCGTGTTTGCTGTCATGGCGTGTTTGCTGTCATGGCGTGTTTCGCAGGTTCGGTACTCAGTGTCGCGCAGCTTTCAGCTCATACCGGTGGCCAGTTCTTCTTCGTCCATTCACAGATCCTTTCCTGCTAAGGTTATCATTTTCCAGATGATTGTTGACATTATGTTCTCGCCTATCACGTCACGTCTTGCTATGCAATACCTTTCATTTCACTAGCAGGACTACCCACTATGGTCTGTGGGTACGCGGGTCCACCGGGGGGTCGTCAGGTTCATGTGCATGCTGGGGTCCCTCCAGGACTGCATGTCTTCATGCTTATGTAGGCTTACAGGGGGTTGTGTTTTCTGTTGTATGTTCTACTCCAGCGTGGTTCGGTCATTGCCATGCAGTCACGGCGTACACGTTAGACTTGTAGCTTCTTTTGTTCGTATGTCTCGTCATTCCTGTCATTTAGGTTCTTGCATTCCGGGTCACATGGCTTGTCGGTGCTATGCAGTCACAGCACACAAACAGCCTTGTAGCTTTATTTGTTTTCTTTGTCTCGTCATACCGTGCTTTCGGGTATAGTTAGCCAGGGTGCGCATCTCAGGATCTGTCACGTCTACAGATCCATACGGGCTGAGGTTTCGTTTGTTAAATGATTGTTGACCACAGTCGTCTCGCCTGTATAACATACGTCATACGTGCACGTTCATTCTCACGCCTATGCATCTACCCACCACGGTCTGTGGGTACATCGCCTTGAGTGTTTCGTTTTTAATTACCTGACTGCGCGGCAGGTTACTCGGGCTCGCTTACTGCTTACACTTATCATATACACTTGGGTAGGGTCTGTCGCCAGGTTCATTCACGCGCTGAGGTCTGGTCATTTCTGCTCACATCTTTGCCCCAGGCAGCTACAGTGGCGGGGGGGGGGTGTCTCATGTTTTGTTGTCTGTTGTCTTTTCTTTCGGTTTTTCTAGGGTTGGGCGTGCGGGAAGTTTCGGGGGCGACACATTCTGGTGCATCCCGGCTGCTCCACGTGGGGGTGCAGGGCATGGCAGTACGCCGTCACTCAGGGGTTGGTCCATACTTGTCTCAGCAGAGCGGTAAGTCAACAAGGGGTTTCCTTTTTCCGGCCGCAGCAGGGTAGGCGGTACGTTTCAGTTTGTGTCCAATTCCATCCCAGCTGCTTCACATACCAGCATTGAGAGTGTTCTGACCGTTCCTGCTAGGACAATTTTATTAGGGTTATCATCCTTGGAGTCGTTGCTTCTTATCCTTGGGGCTTTTCTCTGGTTCATAGGTTGCCAGATCGTTGGGGCGGGTCCGTCAGGTCAGGCTCTTTGTCCATTTCCCAGCCTGTTGATAGGGGGGGGGTCCCAGTTACTCGGGTAGGTCGTGTCATGCCATATCTGGTTCTGTCTCTGTATCGTTGCATATCGCTACTGCGTGTTGGCCTCGTCCATTAACATCAGAAACTCATCTTTCGTGTAGCCGGCTCTCAAACCCCTTCCCTCCTATCAGTTTGTCCATTTTTGGCATCTCTCCTTCTCACGTCCCCTTACCAGGTATGGATAGTTAGGCCAGGGGTTGTGGGTGTTTGACATGGGTTACTGGTCTTGCGTCCTATTGGATGGTGTTGCTTTCACAGGGCTCCTCAGGGCGGCCCTTGTTCGCCACCAGCAGTTGTTCCCATGTCTGTGCTTTTGGAGGGTGGCTTAGTCTGCCAGGCATGGGACAGTCGTTTGGTTTCGAGGTTCCTTCCAATCATCGGTTCTTGGGACGCTGGTTTTCTGCTGTCGTAACGGATGCTTATCGGGGCCGTTCTTGAGACTGTCAGGGCGTGCTTTCTCTACCAGACAGATAATTTGTGCCTTCCACTCTTTTATCACACCTACTTCTGGGTCTTTTTGCCCACTTATAGGCGTACTGTCCAGCGAGGCTAATGGCACACCTCAGGCCTGGGTAGTTAGGGTGTCGCATTCCTCGGTGTAGACTCTGACTACAAGTGGAAGGCGGGGCCGTAGGCCTGTCTGAATTTGTAGGAGGAGTCGGAGGGCTATTTATCCCTCCTCCCCTCTAATCTCCGGCGTCGGTGGGGTTTCTGGGTACCCACCCACCCGTTCCCCCTTTTTTCATTTTATCATTTTCTTCATTCATTTCTTCATAAGTACTTCAGGGTATGCCCACTTATAGGCGTACTGTCCAGCGAGACTAATGGCACACCTCAGGCCTGGGTAGTTAGGGTGTCGCATTCCTCGGTGTAGACTCTGACTACAAATAAAACTATACAACATTTGACAGAAGTGATGGGTATCCAAGTAAAGAAACCATTGCGCCTACCACCCCCAATCAGCTGGATTGGCGGAGAGACACAATGGAATCCTGAAAAATAAACTGAGAAAAGCTATAGAAGAAATTGGATGTACTGCCTACCATTAGCTGTGACAAGCAGGCATATTACACCCACACAGGAGTCCATTTGAAATGATGCATGGGAGGCCATATGGAATACCCCTACTACTAAATGAAACACCAGTTGAAAATTCTGAATGTACCTTAGCAGAATATATGTCTAAGTTGTTGAAACAGAAACAAATTAATGAGGTCTGTTCTATTCCAGAAGGTCCAATCCAAAGGAGAAGAGAAAATCCATTTAGGAGACTGGGTCCTGATAAAAGTAATAAAAAGTAAACATTGGCACTTGCCTAAGTGGGAGGGGCCATATCAGGTTCTTCTCGCCACTTCCACGGCAATAAGGATTGCAGAGAGGTCTACCTGGACTCACCAGTCCCATTGCAGAAAGGTTTTACAGGCAGAGCAGGGTCAGTTGGCGGCAGAGCTCTGGTAAAAGTCTGGCTACAAAGAGAGGTTCTGCACAAGGTGGGGCTTATCTCAAACCCGTGAAGAACTCCATTACCTTACCCCCCAGGGCTCTGTAGCTGGTTAGGATGAAAGAGACAGTAATTATCTCGAGTCTACTGGTGACTCTAGGGGAGACGTCTATACGGTGAGGCAGAAAAAGGAAAGAGAAGGAACCTCTAGAATGGGTAAGTACAGGGAAGGCCTTGAACTTAACCTTCATAGAAGGAGAAACTAGTACCATTTTAGTTGATTTTTGCCAAATGGTGGACTGTGGGGACATAACTGAAGCAAGAAGGCTCCAATGGGCAGATAAATATGTTTGTTATATTCCAAGTGGAACTGACTGTTCAGTATGGAACCAGGCCCTGTGGACCACAGCACACCAAGATTGGGGGTACAACATTCTAGGCATAAATGGTTTAAAAGAAAGACTCACCATAACAAAGGCGGACAACTCTCCCTGTACACATGGAAGAGATTGCAATCAATTGCTGATAACATTAAAAGAACCTAAAAAAATAATTCTATGGGAGCATGGGTGTCGGGAACAGATCCTGAGTAACACTGTAAGATTTACTAACCTAACAGTAGAAGATGCCATAGCTTTGGCAACTGGTTACCAAGAAAAAAAAATGAGTGGTTAGAATGGTTGAGGTACATGGTTAAAACTCTAAAAAGGAAAACTGTTTAGTTTGTGCTGGAGCTAGACCACATTTAGCAACAGTCCCTTTTCCTCTAGATTACAATACAGATCCAGAAGGTTTAAAATGTATGCTGCGGTTGTATAATAAGAGTTATAAACCAGAAACAAATTCTACCTGTCGCACATTGAGTTTGTTGTTTCCCCCAGTGCAGAGACCTCAGATACCTCCAGCGGTTGCTACGTATTCGGGCAATTTTACTTGTTTTGCACTCCCGGGGGGAACAGTAGCGCGGTGGATCTTGACCTGATGATTAAGGCCTCGTACACACGAGGGGATATGTCCGCTGAAAGCGGTCCGATGGACCGTTTTAGAAGACATCTCCGCTAGTGTGTATGGGCTAGCGGACAGATTTCTCCACCCGACAGATTTCAAAGCATGCTTTGAAATCTATCCGGTGGGAATCTGTCCGCCCGACATGTCTGCTGGTTAGTACACTTACCAGCAGACATGTCGTCCCCCGCCGCCGCCGAATGGATTCGGCGAATGCGCGGAAGTGTTTAACTTCCTGGTGCGGTGACGTGGCGGCGTCAACGTCACCGCCACGTCACCGCGCCGTCCGGCGGCAGGGAATTTGATCCGATGGTGTGTACACGCCATCGGATCAAACTCCCGATCGGACATATCCGATGGAAATGGTCCGCGGACCGTTTTCATCGGATATGTCCGATCGTGTGTACGAGGCCTAAGAGTTACCAACGGTATCGAAGGGACACCTCTCCCAAAGGGTCATTTGACTCCCAGATCTACATAGATGAGATTGGAGTTCCTCGAGGGGTGCCGAGTGAGTTTAAGGCCAGGAGTCAGGTAACGGCTGGGTTTGAGTCTCTTTTCTGGTGGGTGACTAGATAAAAATGTTGACTGTATTAACTATGTATATTACAACCAACAACGATTTGTAAACTATACCAGGGACACTGTAAAAGGTCTAGCAGAACAGCTGGGCCCCACCTCTCTAATAACATGGCAGAACCGAATGGCTTTAGATATAATCTTAGCTGAAAGAAGAGGGGTATGCAAAATGTTTGGTAGTATGTGTTGTACCTTTATCACAAACAATACAGCCCCTGGGCAACTGTGACCAAAGCCCTGGAAGGACTAACTGCTCTATCAAATGAATTAGCAGAGAATTCAGGTATTAATGATCCATTCACAAACTGGCTTGAAGGATGGTTTGGTAAATGGACTGGAATTATCACATCATGTTTGATCTCAATTGCTGTGGCTTTGGCCGTTCTGGTCACTTGCGGATGTTGCTGCATTCCCTGTGTTCGAGGACTTTCACAAAAAGTGATCGAAACTGCAATCTCAAGAGGAGACCTGTGTGGACGTTGAAGCTCAACTTAATGACATATAGTCCGAAAGTGCATAAAACACAGGGACTATCATCGAAATGTGTTGAGATAAAATAGCCACACAAGAGGAGGGAATGTTGGAAAAGTTCTTTATGTGTATTGTGTGACTATAAGAATGTAAAATGGACTCCAGTTTCTGTAATGGCTTCTAAAGACACATTGCTTTAACTTGCCTAATTCTAGTGTTTGTGTTACTTCCTTAAATCAACCTTTGCTAAGAATTGTAAAGAGGCACTGTGATTGACAATAAAGCTTATTTACGTCATGAGCCACCAGTGATCTTTTAGCCAATAGTATTCTTCCTGTTTACTCTATAAAGGTCATCACACACCTTGTGACTGTATGTGACTTCTGCTTTCTTCTCAGCATGAAGATCCTATCCATTTGTACCGGTACATTTGAAATACATTATCTTGCTTCTAGAACACTTGAAGTTTTACTGATCACAGAGGAAGAATTATCCTAACACCCTGCCGTTCTGATCAGAGAATTTCACAGGTCAGAAGTGCAACATAGCTCAGCGGGGGTATAACTTGAAGCACGCACGCCGAGCGAGGGACTGACCGCGCCACGGACCCACTGAGGGAGCGGATCGGACCGGATCACCTGAGGCTGAAGGAGAAGCATGCAATGAGGGAGGCACGACAGAATGAGAGGCTGCTGGCATTCCGTACGTGGGCTCTCTAGAAGGCACCAACTTGCATAACTCGTCCTGTCCGCGGAGGGATTTACTGGAGCAGCTAAGCTGTTTTACATCACGCAGCGGCAGTGGTATCGGGACCCGCCGGATTGTGATGTCACGGAGTGGATCAGGTATTAAACATGCTCCCGCTGTCCTGATCGCAAGACGCATAAGCAGAGGACTCCCCGCACAGTGAAAATCTTAAAACAATGGGCCGGGTAAGATCGTTCTGATTTATTTTAATGATATCAACTTCATGGCAGATAACTATGAGGGTGGTAAGGTCATGATATGCCAACAATTTTTGATTCACCGAGCGTAATGCATTCCTAAACCAGATCACCATGTTTATATGAATCACGTCTACTGTAGATGACTAAAATAGGACTCTGGGTCGATGATACCAACCTAAATGGACTGTCACTGTTTAGACTTAAATAAGCCATCGATTTTCTAGTCCCTGGTGTGGCTTGGGGTGCCCCAGGTTAACAGGAGAACTAACGGGAGTTGTTTAGAGACGGAGCCTCCATTTCTTTTTCAAATTTTCTACAATAAGGTTATACCTAAAGCCCTTCGAATATATTACCTATTGCCGCGTGTACACCCCTCTTGGTGGAGTGGGGGCGTGCAGGAAGAGGTGTGGTGGGGACGCATTAGCTGTGCTTGGGGTCCCTGCCCGCCCTCCTCTGGGAAATAGCAGGGCGGCTTGGAAGTCCTGATGGGTGAACCCCTTCAATGGCAGTCACATTTATACAGTAATTAGTGCATATTTATAGCACTGATCGTAGTATAAATGTGAATGGCGCCAAAAATGTGTCCGCCATAACGTCACAGTACCAATAAAAATCACAGGACTAGGCAACCGGCGCCAGGAAACACTGCAAACATAGACAGGGGAACAGAGCTGCACTGACCGTCCACAACACAGCAGGTGTTCGTCATCACGTCATGGCACTTGTGGAGAATCGGAACCGGCGCTGCTCGGCCACACACCAGGAGTCACCGACATACAAGCTGGCAGGGGTGAAGCACTCGCTGTACCACCCAATGCTACCCACTCTTCGCAGGATGGAAGTGAACAGCATGGGGCACAAGCTGAGCGAGGAGCACAGTCGGAGCAGCACACCCTGTACGCTCAAACTTCCGTAATGCCAGATTCGTAACATTTGAGCCAGCGGAGCCACGCCTGCCGTCCCTGCCAGTCACAGACACTGGAAGGGAGGTTTCTAGACGATACAGATCGGGATCCATGGGGCACATCGAGATTCCTGAGAGACCTAAGGAGACCAGTCCTCGGGTACAGTGGATACGCCGTGCGACACCTGAATCCCACCGTGACCCGTTCCTGGAAGTACTGCCTTCGCCAAACACCATCCCTGGACTCAACAGGACAGACACCTCGGCCCGCTGACACGCTAAACACTTTTCGTACATTTGGATCTTCATACAGCTGGAACACTTACCTGCGTCCCTGGCACTAAGTGAAGAGACGAGACGATGCAATTTCAGCGAACAAAGGGAGAGTTGGGGGGGACATCACACCATGAATAAAATACATTAAGAAAATGTTAAAAAAAAAAAAAATCACAGATCACCGCCATTTCTAGTAAAAAAATAATAATTCTGTCCCCTATTTTGTAAGTGCTATAACTTTTGCGCAAACCAGTCGCTTATTGCGATTTTTTTTTTTTTTTTTTTTTTTTTTTTTTTTTACCAAAAATATGTAGAAGAATACGTATCGCCCTAAACTGAGAAAAAAAATGTTTTTTGTTTTTTTTTTAAATTTGGATATTTATTATAGCAACAAGTAAAAAATATTGTATTTTTTTTTCAAAATTGTCGCTCCTTTTTTGTTTATAGCGCAAAATATAAAAACCGCACAGGCGATCAAAGACCACCAAAAGAAAGCTCTACTTGTGGGGAATAAAGGACGTCAATTTTGTTTGGGAGCCACGTCGCACGACCACGCAATTGTTAAAGTGACGCAGTGCCGGAAGCTGAAATTTCACCTGGGCAGGAGGGGGGGTATATGTGCCCAGTAAGCAAGTGGTTAAGGAAGAAAGGGGGGAAGATCTAAGACTTATCATGAATAATTTGTTCATCCCTCTCCTTGAAAACAATGAAGGGAAACCTCTTAAAATAGAGCGGGTGCACCGCCTAGGTAGACTTAAGGACAATGTTAGCGAAAGGCCAAGAGACATTATAGTCAGGTTCAGGCATTATGAGGACAAGGAAGAGATTTGGACAAAACTGAGGAGAAAGCCGCCTCTGAGTTATGGGGGCATAGAGCTACAAATCTTCCCTGACTTGGCTTGGGAAACTCTAGCTAGGAGGAGGCATCTCAAACCCCTTCTTGAGCAGTTGAGGGTGCACAATATAAACTACCAGTGGGGGTTTCCAGCATGCCCAGAAAGATGGGATCTCCGCAAATTAGTATTCCCAGAGGATCTCCCAGGCTTCTGTAGCAAATTAGATTTGCAAGGGGTTGAAATTCCTGGATGGGTGGAATGAGGACAGGGAGATAGAGAGATGGTCAGAGGATTCACGTGGAGGGGAAGGAGAGAAGATCAAGGGTTCCCCAGGAGGAAGTCTGCAGCCCTGCCTTGTAAAGATCTGGCCCCGATGGGGGGAAGGGCCTAGGCAGGGTTGGGGTGCGGGATAGTAACACCTCATAAAGGAGAACCGGTGGGAAATGGGGCACGATGACCCCCACGGTTCAGAGGCATTTCATAGGCCTGGGAGGGGGTGGTAGGGGGTAAAGGGAATGTGGCTCCTAGTGACTTCTTAAGAAAACCCAAGCCTGGTAGAACGAAATGGCGGATCTGAAGTTCCTATCATATAACGTAAAAGGCCTGAACTCTAAGAGCAAAAGATTGCAGGTCCTAGAGGAAATCAAACAATATAAGGCAGATGTTGTCTTTATTCAAGAATCCCACCTGTCTTTGAATTCTAATGTAAAATTGTACTCTTCCACCTATCCAATTTGGTACTATGGAGATGCCATCTCAAATCGTGCTAGAGGAGTGGCCATTGGCTTTGCCAGAGGGGTGGATTTCGCTCTCAAGGCAAGGTCGACTGACCCGGAGGGCAAATATTTATTTCTGAAGGGAAAAATTGGTAATACTGATTACACTCTTGCTAACATATATGCTCCCAATGCCCACCCCATAAAATACTTAGGTAGAATCCTAGATAAGTTAAAAACGTTTGCTGAGGCATATACGATACTGATGGGGGATCTATACTTTGTCATGAATCCGAAAGAAGACAGTACTTCCTTGGGGAGGGAGAGAACTAGTATACAGCTACAAAAAATCTAACGAAAAATGGGGGACTGCCAGGTGGTAGATGCATGGCGGGCCTTCCATCCTAATACATATGACTATACGTTCCCCCCCCCCCCCCCACAGAACGTACTCCAGAATTGATTATGTGCTGGTTGACCATAGGTTATTAGATTCGGTCATTGACACAGAAATAGGCATAATGACCATATCAGACCATGCCCCGATAACCATAAAAATTAAGACAGCGCATTTAAACAACAAACAGGCAGTATGGCGCCTCAACGATTATCTGATCCGGGACGAGGCAGGGGCAGGGAGGGTGGAGGAGGAACTCAAACAATTTGTTTGCACTTAATGATACAGTAGAGATTTCTATAGCAACGCTTTGGGAGACGCACAAGGCATACATTAGAGGGATTTTAATATTAGAGGGGGCACAAAGGAAAAGGAGAGAAACAGGAAGCGGATTCCTTGGTTAGGGAAATAGCATACCTAGAACAAAACCATAAAGAACGGGGACAAAAACAGACGTATCTTAATTTAATAATAAAGAGGAATGAATTAAAAGAGATTATGAAAAATCTTAACAATATTTCCAGAGAGATGTACATATGGGGAAATAAATCAAGTAAACATTTGGCAAAAATGGCACATAAAAAGAAAACCAGGAACTATATTGAAAAAATTAAAAGGCAGAATGGGGATCTGGTGTATGCAACCGCTGACATCACAGATACTTTCAGAAATTATTATGAAGAACTGTATAATATCAAACAACCAGAGTGGCAGGCAGGAGAAAGGGAGGCTAGGGCCTGGGCCTACCTTGAGAGGGCAGGACTACCCAAGGTAGATGAGGGCGAAAGCTCAAACATGGACAGACCCATAACAGAAGAGGAAATTAAAAAAAAACTGAAAAATATGGCTGTTGGGAAAAGTCCTGGCCCTGATGGGTTTACAGTCCTTTATTATAGGAGATTTAGCGAAATACTAATACCCAGACTATGTAGTTACTTTAATGGCCTGGGGTGTAAGTATGAACTTAGTCAAGAAGCATCAGCAGCAGCGATCGCAATTATTTTAAAAGAAGGGAAGGATAGCTCCCTCTGTTCCGGGTACAGACCCATATCTCTCTTAAATATAGATACAAAGCTTTTTGCAAAAGTATTGGCGGGACGGCTAAAAAGAGGGATGCAGTGCTTGATCCACCCGGATCAGGTGGGATTTGTAACCGGCAGAGAGGGAAAAGATAACGCTATTAGAGCCCTACTCTTGATGCAGAGGATCGAGAGGGAGGGGGTCCCCAGTCTATATCTGTCGGTTGATGCTGAGAAAGCTTTCGACAGGGTAGACTGGAGACTTATGATGCAGACACTAGCTGTACTAGGAATAGGGAATAGGTTCATAAAATGGATCAAAACACTGTACCATCAGCCCACAGCAAGAATCAAGATCAACGGAGCCCTTTCGGATCCGTTTAAGATGAAGAATGGGACTAGACAGGGTTGTCCCCTGTCTCCCCTTTTCATCCTCTCCCTTGAACCCTTATTGGCTACGATTCGTAAAGACCCCGACATTAAAGGGATCCGGGTCGGGGGTGAGGAACATAAATTGTCCGCCTTTGCGGACGATATTCTGTTTTATATCACGGACCCGGTGAAGACCATCCCTAAGCTATTACATACTTTACAACAATATGGTGCTATCTCTAATTTTAAGGTCAATGTGGCCAAATCCGAAATATTAAATATAAATTTAAATAAAACGGAAGTGGGGTTGGTCAAAGAGACTTGTGCCTTTCCCTGGAGAAAAGATTTAAACTATTTGGGAATTAAACTAGCTAACACGATCTACAAGATCAATTATATTCCCCTGTTAAATGAAATTAAAAACAAATAAAAAAACAAACAAATAAACCCATTTCATGGGTGGGCTGTATTAACATCTTAAAGATGATTTATATCCCTAAAATCTTATATAAATTTCAATTACTACCAATTGCGTTACCACCCCCCCCCCCCCCCCCCCAATATTTAAATATCCTAAACTCCGTATTGCTGAAATATGGCTGGAAAACAAAAAGCAATATCCCTGTCAACTTTGAAACAAGATAAACAGGATGGCAGTTTGGCGGTTCCCGATATAAAAAGTTATTACAAGGCGGCAGTTGTTTCTAGGGCGGTGGAATAGGCTAGAGATAAGCAAGGGAAAAGATAGGTACAAATTGAAAAGTCACAAGACATAACCCAATTAAGTAAAATTTTGTGGATACCTGCACAATATAGAGCACTGAAGCACAAAATATATGATTTGACAAAAAGCACGCTGAAAATGTGGGACTGGGTACAGACACTTCTCAATAGTAAAAATAATTCTCCACTTATAAATATAAAGGAAAACCCATATTTTACACCTGGTGAAAAAGAAATAGGAGGGAACTGGATCAAAAAGGACACTGTTTATTTAGGAGATATGATAAAGAGCGGCGAGTTGGTCACCTACGAGGAGCTGAAATCTAGACGGATGTTTGGAACCTGGATGGGTGGCTTTACTCGCAGCTAGGTCACTTTGTTCGGCAACTCCCCCAACCATTACGCACGGGAGAGGAGCTGACACCACTAGAAACGGTTTGCACTACTGAGCATACTAAGGGCACGATCTATAAATTATATAAGATACTCATTAAGATTGGGGCACGAGGAGCAGCACCTTTAGTCGAAAAGTGGGAAAGGGAGCTAGGCATTGTCAGGGGGGATAATACGGTAAATAAGATAATGAGCTTGACACATTCTTCCGCCATAGACTTGCAAACAGCGGAGATGAATTATAAGTGCATTTCTGGCTGGTATATTTCACCGGTTAACCACTTGCCGACCAGCCGCCGCAGTTATACGGCGGCAGGTCGGCACGGGTGCGCGAGAGCCCGTAGCTCTACGTCGCGCCTTTCGCGGCCACTAGGGGGCGCGTGCGCGCCGCCGGCGGCCCGCGCGCTCGCCCCCGAGTCCCGTGCGTGTGCCCGGCGGGCGCGATCGCCGCCGGGCACACGCGATCGCTCGTTACAGAGCGGGGAACGGGAGCTGTGTGTGAAAACACACAGCGCTCGTTCCTGTCAGCGGGGGAAACGCTGATTTTCTGTTCATACAATGTATGAACGTAGAGACCCCTCAGTTAATAGGGGCGCCTAGTGTTGACCACGAACCATATACTAGGAGAAAGCCAATAATAATAATTGATTGGATAGAGACCCCGCAGTTAATAGGGGCGGAGCCACACAGATTGTGTCACCATGGATGCCTAGTGTTGACCACGAACCATATACTAGGAGAAAGCCAATAAAGTTAACAATTTGTACCTTTTGGACAGTTGATGGCGCAATTTCTCTTCCCTCTCGAACTTATCCTCTTACTGCGACAAACATAACCAAATTAACCATTACACCTATGTACTTAGTACTTTATCATTTTATTGGATTATTGTGACTCCTTTGTTGAATATTTGTACTAATTTGTTAATTTATGAGCCCTAGTTTTGTTTCCCCTTCCGATGCCATTCCTTTAGTGTCTGTCCACGAACCATAGGGACGCATGGGACCCTACTTTTTAGATTGGCAATCTCTGGGTCCTTTCTATTTGTTAGCGGTCCACATATTGGGTACTCCCCCGCCTTTAGCTGGCCCCACTCCGCTCCCAGTGTTCATCTTTGGCCCATTCCACCATGCCTAAACCGCCATCTATGGGATTTTGTTTTCCCACATTCAAGATGGCGGCGCTCGCTTCTCGACGTGCAGGCGACGTTTGACCAGATTGAGCACCGCTGCATGCGTGCGCACTATCCGCTGATTGCCTTCCTTGACACACATCAAGCTCGACGTGGGCGATGTCTGATGACGCAGGTGAGTCACATGTCCCCGATGTGGCTATGTCGTTGCTGACGTCAGCCGCACCGTACTATTTAAAGCCTGGCTTTGACAGCCGCTACTTCAGGCACAATTTGTTTGTGAGGCTGCCGGACGAACCCTGCCCAGCAGCATACCTACACCCCTTTTGGATGTCTCCTTTTTTGATTTGATCCACAGGTAAGCAGCGATTCCTGTTTCATTGATCAACAACCCCCATCCTATAAGACTATACTATGTACTTTTTGTAGTACTTTACCTGAGATATCCCCTCTCTATTCCTTCCCTATAGAGTGGTCACCATTCCTCTTGCCCCTTTTTTTGAGAACCATAAGGTGAACCCTTCCGTTGATTCATCCTGCCACTGCCCCCCAGGACAGCATTGTCAAGCGTTGTTTTTACCCTTCCTTACCCATAACCTCAAGGTACAGGATCTTTAGATATCATTATCATCATCATTTTCCTAATGTAGTTCTAAAACCCTTTTTTTCATTACACTATCCAATCAATTATTATTATTGGCTTTCTCCTAGTATATGGTTCGTGGTCAACACTAGGCACCCCTATTAACTGAGGGGTCTCTACGTTCATTATTTTTTATATGAGATGAGGTAAGTCCCTTGCGCTTGTTCTGCTGTTCCATTTGGATGTACTTTGAAATTTTTTATTATTTTTTAGAAATTCCCTTACTGAAAAATGTCCTTAACATATTAATTATTGTTTATATATGCAATGTTACATATCTATTTTTGTCTTCATGAGAATACATTTAGTATTTACATTTATTCCTTATTCTACTGACCATCTGTATGTATGTTTGTCTTTTTAGAGACTGTGTAGTTGTTTATAAAAGCTCTTGAAAAAGCTCCTCCCAGAGCGAAACATGTCGAGCAAGATATAACTACATGGAACTTTTCTCACACTGTTGATGTATTTCAAGACTTCAGATGGTCTTTCTATTTATATGTATATCTTTTTTGTATAAATAAAAACGTTTCTACCATTTAAATTTTTGTCTTAGAACATTCTATCTGCACCGACTCATAATCCCCTTCTTCTTCATGTTTATACTTATACGGGATGAGGTGCTGCATTTTGAGGTTCTCTCTATCCATTAAATTATTGAATCAATCTGCCGAATGTTGGCGTGGATGCTCTGAGAGAGACACGATGGCTCACTTATGGTGGACCTGTCCGATAATTCAAAAATACTGGGATTCCATATTGCATCAAGTAAAAGAGATTACGGATATCAAGATTAAGAAAGATCCCTGGGCTGTGCTATTCCATTGCAATGGTGAGGGGATTAAAAAGTATAAACAGTCACTACTGCCCCATCTACTGAACGCAGCGAAAAAGCTGACCCCCAAAAAAATGGCAAGCTACTGGAAGCCCACAGATATGGGAGTGGGTTGATGCTGTGGAAGAAACTTATAGGATGGAAGAGTTGAAGGAAAACGTTTTATGAACCAAAAATGATTTTCGGGCTAAATGGCTTAAATGGAAGGCTTATAAAAAAAACATGGAACTATGTAGAGGGATTAAGAGTCTCGTTATGAAAAGTATTACACAAATAGAGGGGAAGGCCCTCAATAGAAAATGAAAAAAACAAGAGTTCCGATCCTTACAATACAAGCTTAGTATTCGGATCAGCATACCCTACCACATACTAGAGATAGTAATTTAAATCTGAGTCCTGGGAGCCACGAGGAGGGAATCGGGGGCTCGAGGGGGGTTCTTGATGAATGTCTTGAAAGCAGAAACTAGAAAATATGGAATTTAAATATATATATATATATATATATATATATATATATATATATATATAAAAACATATAGCAAAAATAGACTCGGCAAACATTGTAAAGGTTCACAGATGATGCAAAACCGCAAGTAGAGAAGATCAAAGCCTCAAATATGAGCGGGTCTCAAATTATAGGTATAAGCTGATGTGAAAAAAAAAAAAAGAAGTGCAACATAGCTGTGTGAGAGAGAATCAGATTTCAGCTGTGTTGTGTGAGGAGGAGATCTTGCTGCCTGTGTTTAGGCTGTGTATGTACTGTGGAGAGATGTGAGCTATGCTGAGTGCCTTGTCAGCTGTGACCCCTGTTCACTCTTCTTTCAGCAGCAACCTCTGTCTTCTTTCCTTCCAACAGCCACCCCATCTTCTCTCCTTCCAGCAGTCACACCTGCCAGAGGTGCCCCCTATCCTCTGCCATACTGATTCCTAGTACACTGCCTTGCAAATTCATGTGCACTCCCCTGCTGACCTGCCCAGCTAACCCCTGTATGCTGTCCTAAAAAAAATAGCCTGGTGCACTGGACTACAAACTGATGATCCTATCCTCTGCCCTGCTGAGTCCCTGTACTTCTCCCTGTTGATCTCCCATCCTCTGCCCCCTTGACTTTTTTTTTAACAGGCTAGATCTGGCCCTGCTTCATTGCAACCAGTTTTTTTTCCATGCAATCAGCCACCGGCAGTGATCATTGTATTTTGACGGCAAGGAAATCTATAGTACTACTATAGTGTCTATAGTAGTGGCACGTGTTTAGAACTGTCTCTGCACAAAATGAGATTACTATAAGAAAAACGTAATTTAAGACTGCTTGCAGCTTTAATGTCATGTCTGGTCCCCACAATATAGATGGAAATCACTGAGAAAAATAGCATGGGTTTCCCCGCCCCCTCCCCCCAGGTCATTACAAGCCCCGTTGGCCCTATATACTTTGAACAGCAGTATGCAGGTGGTGCAAACAAGACAGAGACTGTAGGTTTGTTGTTAAGTAGAATCTAATTTTCAACTGGTACTTCTTTAGGTAGCTTGAGACATAAAATCTTTTTTTAAGCTTTTCTGAAAACATAGAGAAGGGTTATCATTCCTGTAACATTTGTTTTGCTGTCTGTGTGCATCTGTTCAGAAGATTGCACCTCACTTTCTGTCCCAAAGACAAATGATTTTTTGAACATTTTTTTTGTGAAACAAGGATTGTGATAAAGCATCAGTGGACAAGAGACACCTTTTACAGAAGAGAATTTCCCTTCCTAGGGGTAGATTTCCTCTCACTTCCTGTTGTCTCCTTCCATTTTCAAGTAGGAGTCGTTTGTATATTGGATGTTTGAAAGTAGGGGCCTGCCCTATATACGCTGCAGAAATTTGGGCCCTAGTTGTTGGTGTTGCCACAACACTGTAAGCCCTCACAGTTAGCCTTGGTGGGCGCTGGAATGCCCTGCTGTGAACTATTAGATCAAGAATTGTAATTACACGCCCCTGTTGATCAGGGGCAGAAAAATTGGGCCTTAGGCACTGGTGCTGGTGCCACAACACTGCAACCCCACACAGATACTCTAGTTGGAGCGCAGCAAAGAGTCTGCTGCAAAGTATTGCATCAAAAATTGTAAATTACACGTTCCTGTTAAACAGAGGCAGAAAAATTGGGCCTTAGGCACAACACTGCAACCCCTCACAGATACGGTAATTGGAGCGCAGCAAAGAGCCACATGCAAATAATTGCATCAAAAATTGTAAATTACATGCCCCTGGGGCAGAAAAATTGGGCCTTAGGGGACTGGTGGCGGTGCCCAGAACCAACAATGTTCTTACTAGCTAACAGCAAGATCAT
Source organism: Rana kukunoris (assembly GCA_029574335.1). Classification (NCBI taxonomy): domain Eukaryota; kingdom Metazoa; phylum Chordata; class Amphibia; order Anura; family Ranidae; genus Rana; species Rana kukunoris. Next base: position 55,861,945 of record CM056060.1, on the reverse strand, counting down.
TGAGTCAGCATAACAGGACAGTCACTCAGCATCAGCATAGGCAGTCTCCAAGGGTTCTGACATTTCAAAAAAAATATTCAGTTACATCAGCATCAGGTGCTTGGTAGCTGGTGTTGATCCAAACCTGATTCATTTTTTATGAAGGTCAGTCAATCGACAGAGTCGGTGGAGAGGCGCACCCTGTGATCGGTCACAAAGCCTCCAGCAGCACAGAATGTGCGTTCTGAAAGAATGCTAGATGCAGGACAAGCCAGTAGCTCAATTGCGTAATGTGCAAGCTCTGGCCAGTGATCCATCCTCAAGACCCAGTAAGCCAGAAGATTTTCGGTGTGGAAGGTGTCCAAGTCTGATCCTGCCTTTAGGTACTCCCGCGCCATGTAAACCAGACGCTGGCGATGGTTGCTGGAACCGGTCATACCATGGGGCTGCAGACTAAAAAATTGTCTGAACACATCGGGCAGATGGCCACCTTCTCCACCGCTCCTTCTATGACTCACCGAAGCCTCAGCAACACGTTGTCCAGGACCAGGATTTGGTAATCCCCCAGGTTCTGGGAACGCATTGCACAGACCTTTCTGCAAGGCCTCCCGAAGATGTTTCATCTTCTGCTACCTCTGAGACGGCACGATAAGGTCCGCAACCTTACTCTTGTAACGTGGATCAAGGAGAGTTGCCAGTCAGTAATCCCTCTCCTTGATACCACGATTACGAGGATCCTTACGCAGGCTTTGCAGGATCAGGGAGGCCATGCAGCATAGGTTTGCTGAGGCATTCGGGGCACAGTCCTCTGGGTCACTGAGGATGACAGGATCCGCAGCCACCTCATCCCAACCACTTAAGTCCATGGGTTCCTTGGGACTGTAAATGATCCCTTGAAGACTGCTGATGCTGAGTGCTATGCTCCACCTCCATGCTGCTGATACAATCATCCTCCTCTTCCTGTGTGCTAGGCGGGCAAGCAGGACCACTGTCTGTATCAAGGGGGCCTTGAGAGGTAAGGAACGACTCAAGGGCCCTGTCCATTATTCCACATAGCGTGTGCTCCAACATGTGAATAAGAGGGACAGTCTCACTGATGCATGCACTGTCACTTCTCACCATCCTCGTGGCCTCCTCAAATGGTGACAGGACAGTGCATGCATCCCTGATCAAGGCCCACTGGCGTGGGGAAAAAAAACAAGCTCCCCTGACCCAGTTCTGCTGCCATATTGGCACAGGTACTCATTGATGGCCCTCTGCTGCATGTGCAGCCGCTGCAGCATTGCCAATGTAGAGTTCCATCTGGTGGGCATGTCACAGATTAGACGGTTCTTGGGCAGGTTGTATTCCCTTTGAAGGTCTGTCAGCCGAGCAGTGGCATTATATGACCTTCAGAAATGCACACAGACTTTCCTGGCCTGCTTCAGGTAAGCCTGGGTACCTGCTCAAGAACCGCTGCACCACCAAATTCAGAAGTTGAGCAAAACGGGGCACAAGGGTCAGTTGTCCCTGTCACAGGGCAGAGAGAAGGTTAGTGCCATTGTCGCTAACCACCATTCCTGGCTTAAGCTGGCGTGGCGCCAACCACTTCTGAGCCTGCCCCTGCAGAGCTGATAGAACCTCTAACCCAGTGTGGCTCCTGTCTCCCAAGCACACCAGCTCTAGCACTGCATGGCATCTCTTTGCCTGCATTCCTGTGTAGCCAGCAGAGTCACCCAATGCGCCGTGAAAGAGAGGTAACGTCCCTGTCCATGCCTGCTGGACCATGAGTCAGCGGTCATATGCACCTTACCACTGACCGTCCTGTCCAGCGAGGCTTGAACATTGCCTTCCACATGACGGTAGAGAGCCGGAATAGCCTTCCGTGAGAAAAAGTGGCGTTTGGGAACTTGCCACTGAGGTACCGCACATTCCACAAACTCACGGAAGGTGGGAGAATCTACCAACTGAAAAGGCAGCAGTTGAAGTGCTAGCAATTTCGCTACGCTAGCATTCAACCGCTGGGCATGTGGATGGCTGGGAGAGTACTTTCGGCGATGCAGCAGCTGGGGCAGGGAAATTTGTCTGGTACAATCTGACATTGGTGTACTGATAGTAGATTGCCCGCATGTACTACTAGGTTGTGACACACCTAATTCTACACCTTCAGTCCTATTAGTGCAGGCTTCAGAGAGGACTGAGGGTATAGTGGGGTTGGAGATCCCAGGTGATGAGGGGCAAGGGGAGGTCCGCTTTGTTCTTTGGTGTGGGTCTTTCAGGGATGCCTGCCAACGAACTGCATGGCAGGTCGACATATGTCTGGTCAAGCATGTGGTGCCCAAGCGGGTGATGTTTTGGCCACGAGAGATACGCTTGAGACATATATTGCAAATAGTAGTGGTGCGATCTAATGCACAGGTCTCAAAAAAGGCCCACACCAAAGAACTTTTGCAGTAACGCTGAGACACAGCAGCGCCCTGCACAGGTGTAGCTCTGAGGTCTAATGCAGTTGGTGTGCTGCCCTTAAGCTGGCCCCTGGCCTCTCTCCTATCAGGCACCCACGTAGAGTCAGTGACCTCATCATCCCCTCCCTCCTCATCACTGTCGAAAACCTGGCAGTATGCTGCAGCTGGGGGAACATAACTGCCAGATTGCTGTCCCTCTCGGGCACCCCCTCTCTCTGGGCTCACATTACTGCCTTCCTCTATCTGTGTTCCATCATCGGAGCCTTCAAAACGCTGCGCATCTTCATGCAGCATGTACCCAACACTGTGTTGAAACAGTTCGGGGTACTCCTCAGGAGGACATGGTGGGACTAGGGAAGGAGTAAGTGATGCCATTGAGCAGAGGGAAGAGGATGCCTTGGCAGCTAATTTGCCAGACAATGTACCCTGAGCCTGGGTGAGAGAGGATGAGGAGGATGAGGGTGGCTTGGTCATCCACTCTACCAATTTGTCTGCATGTTGAGGCTCAACACGACCAGCTCCCGAAAAGAAGGACGAACGTGCTGAAGAGGATGCACCGTGTCCACCACCAGCACTGTTGCCTCTAGATGCAGAGCCTGCTTGCCCTCGTGACTCTCTGCCTCTCTTTGTTGTCCTTCCAGACATTATAATGGCCTGCAGAGGACAAAGTCAGTACACACACCTCGTAGCTTCGGGTGCAAAGTACTTAGCACACTTGCACTATAAACCAAATGGGTTTAGGTGCACAGTAATTAGCACACCTGCACTATAAAACAAGTGTGTTTTAGGTGAAAAGTACTTAATACACTTGCACTATAAACCAAGTGGACTTAGGTGCACAATAATTAGCACACCTGCACTATAAACCAAATGGGTTTAGGTTCAAAGTACTTAGTACACTTGCACTATAAACCAAATGGGTTTAGGTGCACAGTAATTAGCACACCTGCACTATAAACCACATGGGTTTAGGTGCAAAGTACTTAGTACACTTGCACTATAAACCAAATGGGTTTAGGTGCACAGTAATTAGCCAACCTGCACTATAAACCAAGTGTGTTTAGGTGCAAAGTACTTAGCACACCTGCACTATAAACCAATTGGGCTTAGGTGCACAGTAATTAGCACGCCTGCACTATAAAACAAGTGGGTTTAGGTGCATTGAGCACACGGGCAATACAACACGTGAGTGAGAACGCTGCAGCTAGCACAATCAACTGCCTGACAGAACCTGGAAGAACCTGGAACCTGGATGAACCAATCTAACTAAACTATACAGTGTATAAATATATGTACAACTCCTGGGATGTATATATATACATCCCAGGAGTTGTACATATATTTATACCTCTACACACTGTAAATTTAACTGACTAGCCTGCCTGCGCTATCTAGCTAGAAAAAAAAGACAATCTCTCTCTCTCTCGCTGTCTGATCTGTAACCAGCGCTGGAACACACTACACGAGGCCGCCCAGCAGGCAGCCTTTTATAGGGTGGGGCGTGTGCTAAAGCCCTGAGCCATAATTGGCCAAAGCCACCCGTTTTGTTCAAGTCGAACACGAAGCTCTTTCCTACTAGGGAGGCCAGTCCAAAGTTTGTACACCCCAACAAATATGTCACGTTGCATGATGCTGGGGATATAAGCTCAGGAGGTGTCAGTGCTGGAGGAGGCGCCCTCCCCTAGCTGCCAGGGGAGTGACTGCTCTGGTAAGGAGGGGGGCAGAGATTCAGGAAAGGTTAGACAGGTACTCGTAGTAAGGGACTCAATTATTAGGATAACAGAGGGCAATTTGTCATGAAGACTGGTCACCAAACAGTATGTTGTTTGCTGGGCGCTTGGGTTTGGCACATAGCGGAGCGGATGCACAGATAATTGGGTGGGGCTGGCGAGGACCCAGCTGTCATGGTACATGTTGGGGAAGGTGGAGTGTTCTAAAAAATTATTTTCGAGACTCCCTAAGGGGAGTAGATTGAAGAGAAGGACCTTCAAGGTGGTTTTCGCTAAAAGAACTGGGCTGACTTCTCAGTTGGTTACCAGCTCTTTAATGGGGATAGTGCAGCTCTATTGGGAAGAAAGATGGCCACAAAGTTTGAGGGGCTTTTAAACTAGGTGTTGGGGGGGTTTAAGAAGTGACAGTCAGCAGTGAGCAAAGGACAGAGAGTAATAGTGGAGCCAGTAGTGATAATATAGCTGAAATGTCTAATCCAGGGGTGAATGAGTGGTCAAAACAAAGCATGAAAAAACTTAAGGAGAAATTTATACGCACCTGTGGCATGGGGGATTGTTCAGCCCAGTTTATTATTAAATGAAAAACTAAACCACGCAGGGGTTTAAACGTCATTCAGACATAACTGAATATGCTAGCCCACCTGGCTACTTTTCAACAGGACTGCTGCTATAGATACTGATCCCTCAAACCACCAGCTCTTCCAGACCCACAGTCTTGGATGCACACAGCTTGAAGCCCTTCAACGCACACAACTTCCTCCCCCTTCTGTTCTCACCAGCCCCTTGTTATATGGGCTGTGTGCACCTGGGCACACTTCCTGCTGGCTATCCTCAAGACTCGGACACAGGGTTGGAGATCCCGTCCCACCCAAGACTCTTAGGCCACGTACACACGATCAGACTGGTCCGACGGACCGTTTTCATCGGACCAGGCTGAAGTGGTCTGATGGTCGGATGTGTGTACACACCATCGGACCAAAAATCTGATCAGACCAGAACGCGGTGATGTAGAACACACCGAAGTGCTGAAAAAAGGAAGTTCAATGCTTCCAAGCATGCGTCGACTTGATTCTGAGAACGCGTGGGTTTTTGGTCCGATGCTTTGGCGTACTAACCATTGAATCTGTCCGACGGACAGATTTTAAAGCAAGTTTTAAAACTTTCGTCCGACGGACAACTGTCCGATGGGCCGTACACATTATCGAATTGGTCCGATGAAACTGGTCTGCAGACCAGTTTAATCGGACCGGTCTGATCGTGTGTACGCGGCCTTTGGGATCTCCAAACTACAGAGTCCCATCCGGAACTAGCCAGAGCAGTTTTCTCCATTTAAACCAGGAGTGTCCAAACTTATTTCAAAGAGGGCCAGATTTGATGAAGTGAACATGCGTGAGGGCCGACCATTTTGCCTGACATTCTTTGAACCGTTAAAATTTTATCCAAGTGTGTTCCTCCGAGCACTAATACACTGCCCAAAAAGAATTATCTTGCCTTGGTGGCTGTGTGTGTGTGTAAAGAGACGAGCTTGGGCGTATTATTTGGATATACCGTATTTATTGGCGTATAATACATCCCTTCACTTTAAGAGCGAAGTTTCAGGATTTTTTTTTTAATTTAATAAAGAACTGTGAAGCAAAATAAGGATCAGTGCCCATCTGCAGACCCACCATTGCCATGAATGTAGCCCCACCATTGCCAGGAATGCACCCACCATTGCCAGGAATGCACCCGCCATTGCCAGGAATGCACGCACCATTTGCCAGGAATGAAGCACCATTTGCCAGAAATGCACTCACAAGCACAAAAAAAATTATTACAGGAGAATCTCCTGTTTACACAGCAGCCTCTTTAATAGAAAGTCCTGCCTCATTTGATGGGCAGAACAGTCGTCCAATGGCAGCGCGGGACTTCCTATTGCAGAGGCCTCCCGTAAACAGGAAATTCTCCTGTGTGTGTGTGTAGGGCGGCGCTCGCCCCACCTCCACCCTGCCCCGTTCCAAGACATATACATATTTTGTGGCCCCAGTGCTGGGAGATCATCGGGGGCCACAAAAGATTTATATGTTTAAATTACCAGGCGGGCCATTCAAAACTGGAACGCGGGCCGGACTTTGGACATGTCTGATTTAAACTCTACACTCTGGGCCAGATTCTCGTACATCTCCGGTTTTTGTGCTACACCTCTGCACTTTTTACGGGCAAGTGCTGTAATCTCAACGCACTTGCTCCGTAATTTGCGGCGGCGTAGCGTAAAGGGGACGGCGTAAGGCCGCGTAATTCAAATAGGAAAGGAGGGGGACGTGCTGTATTTAAATTAAGCGTGCTCCCACGCCGAACGAACTGCGCATGCGCCGGTCGTAAACGTAGCCCACTGTGCATGCTCCATAGAACGCCACAAATACATTGATTTCGACTGCAACGTAATTAACGTACAGGCCTATTCGCGACAAGTTACGCAAATGACGTAAACGACGGAAAAACACGACGCTGTCCCAGAGTCCACACTTAACATGGCTTACGCCTGACCTACGCAAGGTTACCCCTTGTATAGCAGGGGTAACCTTACGCGTACGCAAACTACGTCGACAGCGCGCAACTTCGTTCGGGAATCGGCGTATCATGCTCATTTGCCTATTCGACGCTGAAATCGACGGGAAAGACAACTTAGCGGCCAGCGTAGAATTACATCTAAGATCCGACGGTGTAAGTGACTTACGCCAGTCGGATCTACGCCAAATCTATGCATAACTGATTCTAAGAATCAGTCCCATAGATACACAGGGCTAGAAACAGAGATACGACAGTGTCTCTGGAGATACACAGTCGTATTCTTTTTTGAGAATCTGGCCCTCTGTGGTCTTGCAGTCCGCACACATGCAAACTCGGTGTCCCTTTTACCTCTAATTTCATAGGGACAGAGCCTCGCCAGGACAGAGCCTCGCCAGGTCCCCCTTCAATGCAAAATGAGGAAACCTCTGATCTGCATCTGGTATTTGTGAAGCCCCATCAATGACAGAAACCTGCTCTCGTGCGTTGACCAAGGTAGGGTCCTGTAACTGGGCGGTGCCAAACGCACCCCTGGGTACGTCCAGGTCTGGCACTGGCCTCTGGGATGTTTCCCCCTCACCCTCCTCAACCGGGGCAAGCTCCTCGTCATCCTCCCCCAGCATGACTTGTAATGGGGAGACTCCCCCCCCCCCCTCAGAGGTCAACTCGGTTTTCAGACCGGACCCAGGACTATCATTATTAGAGCTAAGATTTTCTGCAACGTCATTATCACTAACAAGTCTCTCCACATTAGAGGGGTGTGTTGGGGAGGTTTCAGGCCCAGATTCCCCAGACTCTGTCCCTTCCAAACTCGGTGCCCTTAGTTCTCCTGGCAGACCCGTCTGTACCTGGTTCCATAGTTCCAAAAATATTGGACAGTCCCGCCCTACTATGATATCATGTATCCAGGCTATTTACCACCCCAACCTCCTGGATAACCGAGGTTTGGCCATAGGACACCGTTACTGGGACCAAGGGGTACTCCTTGGTGTCCCCATGGATACACACTACCCGTAGGGTCTTAGTTACTGGACCAATCCTTCCAAGTATCCTGGCATGTACCAGCGTGACCATGCTACCAGAGTCCAGTAGAGCCCTGGCAGGAAGGTGGTTTACCCACACTTCACACTCGAACTGTCCGGAAGCCAGGTCAAGATGCGTGGCACACGCTCTTTGCGCATAAAAAGAGCTTCTTCGGGCAGCCCCGCAATCCATAGGCTCCTCCTGGAGCGGGCACTGTGCCCGGGTATGCCCCCAGGACCGACATCGCCAACACTGTATATCTCCCATCTTTGGCACAGGAACTGACCTCCGTGGTTCTATGGCAGTCGGTGTAGACCTGCGGACGCCTACATCTGGCAAGGCTTCTCTTCTCGGGTGGTGGCTGGCCTGGGTGTTCCTGGCGTGGGTTCCCGTCGCTTGGCAGGTCCGAGCAGGTCCTCCACCACGGTGTACCGTTCGACCAGCTTGACCAGCTGGTCAGCGTTGGTAGGGTTTCCATGGCTTACCCAGCGTTGTAGGTCATCTGGTAGGGACCGTAGGTACCAGTCCATCACCACTCTTTCCACCATTTGTGGGCCTGACAATTTTTCTGGCTGCAGCCATTTTTTAACTAACTGAATTAGTTCATGCATTTGGGACCTGGGTGGTTGGTCAGGTTTGTACCGCCAGCGATGCATCCTCTGAGCCCGGACAGCTGTGGTCACTCCCAGGCAGGCCAAGATCTCGGCTCTTAGACGTTCATAGTCTCTGATGTGCTCGGCTGGGAGGTCAAAATAGGCCCTTTGTGGGTCACCAGTGAGAAAAGGGGAAACAATGCCGGCCCATTGGTCCCGGGGCCACCCTTCTCTCTCAGCTATCCTTTCAAAGGTGGTGAGAAAGGCTTCCACGTCATCGCTGGGTGTTAGTTTTTGCAAGAAATGGCTGGCTCTCACAGACACTGGGTTGCTAACGACAACGGCCGATTGCTCTTGTCCCTGAGCCAGCCGCTGTACTGCCTCCTGCAAGGCAGCCACCTGTGCTTGAGTGGACTCCTGCTGGGCTGTAAACTGGGCGGCTAGCAGCCGTGTGTTTTCCTGCTGCGCAGCTATAGCCTGTGCCAGGGCCTGCTGCTGCTGAGCCATCGCTTCCTCATGGCGACGGTTGGCGTCTGCTGACGCTTGCTGCTGGGTCACGGTGGCTTGTGCCAAAGCCTTAATGACTTCTTCCATGTCTTTGCGTGCTGTTTTGTAATGTCTGGGCTGACTTCACCCAAGACATGCCATAAGTACACCGTCTCTTTAAATGTCAGTTTTTTAAACGGTTTTTGCGCCTGCAAATGCACTTTGCCCGCATTCGACACCAGTTGTGAACTTTGGGGGTTCTTTAGCTCCGCGAGAAAAGTGCGTAAACCGTGTCAGTAAAGCAAAGGGTCTTTATTGACGATCAAAACAAAACAAAATACTGCTTTCTTCAGCACCAGAAAAAACGTCACAACAAAAGTCCTGCTTGTTTCCAGCATAAATTAGAAAAGTCTTTCTTTAGCACAGCAAAACAAACAATAAGAAAGGCACATACGTTTTAGTAAGAAGTCCTCCAGTCCTTCCCTGCAGACACAGCTTCACTTCCAAACTACTCCACCCTCTGTCAGGACTTCCTTTCTATTTAACTCACTTCCTGGAAGTGATTAACCCCTTGTGTGCCTGAAGCCAGGGGTCAAAAGGGGGAGGCTCTCTTCCCTCCCAATTGTCGCTTCAGAGCCTCCGAAATACCGGACCCCCAAATATCATTAAAAGAAGACAGAGAGGACTTTAAGCCCGTCCTCTCTGGATCCATTTTATCTATCCGGGACCTCTCACCCCCTTCAGGGTGACCTCCTGAACCTGTAAAGGGACCAGATTCCAAAAATTGGCGCTATGTAGCGTCCCTCCAGGACCCAACCCTGGCGTCCTGTACACTATATATCAAAAACGATGTAAGGGTAGTAGAGAGGAGCCACATTGTGAATGGGAGAAGGTGGAATCTGTGTGGATAGAATTCCAAAGAAAATAAGAGGGAAATTGATAGTGGGGGTATGCTACAGGCCCCCCAACCTAAGGGAGAAGGCGCTGGACCTCCTATCACAGTTAGAAAGGGCAACAAGACAGGGAAATGTCATAATGGGGGCACAGCTCATTCATTAAAGGCCGTCATTTCATTAATGTCTTCATGCATCAGTTGGTGAATTCTCCAACTAGAAAGAACACATTGCTAGATTTATTAATTAAGAATGATCCAAGTCTGATCTTAGATGTGGCAGTCCAGGACAACTTGGGATCTAGCGGTCACAGGATAATCAAAGTTATAGGAAAGGAGGCATTAGGGTAGCACAAGAACTCTAAATTTCAAAAGAGTCAACTTTTCTGAACTGTGCTCAATACTACTACAAGACATCAATTGGGACCAAATCCTAGAAACATTGAACACCAAGGAAAAATGGGAATGTTTTAGGAACATATTAAACAAAGGTATCACACAGTGCATTCCAATGGGAAATAAATCTAGAAGAGCTAAGGTTAAACCTGGGTGGCTAAACCGTAACATAAAAATTCTGATTGGAGAAAAAAAAATGGCCTTTAACCACTTAAGGACCGTCGCATGTACATATACGTCGGCAGAATGGCACGTACAGGCACATCCACGTACCTGTACGTGCCTGCCTTCCCGCAGGTCGGGGGTCCAATCGGACCCCCTCCCGTTACATGCGACGATCCGTTAGCCTGTGAGAGCGATCCAGGATGAGGGGACGGCCATTGAAGACATCGAAGAAGCAGCCCCTCTCGTAAAAGAGCTAAAGAAAAGAGGGGGGCCCCCGGAGCTGAGTAATAAATTACTTTACTCTGTGCCGTGTGTGTTTTTTTTTCCCGCCAGGTGAATGGCTAGGGGTACAATGTACCCCATACTCATTCACCTGGGGTGGGGGGCTGGCATCTGGGGGCCCCCTTATTAAAGGGGGCTCCCAGATTCCGATAAGCTTCCTTCCCGCAGCCCCCGACAACCAACAGCCAGGGTTGTTGGGAAGAGGCCCTGTCCTCATCAACATGGGGACAGGATGCTTTGGGGTGGGGGGGCCACAGGGCACCCCCCTGCCCCAAAGCACCTACCACCCCATGTTGAGGGCATGCGGCCTGACACGGTTAAGGAGGGGGGGCGCTCGCTCGTCCCCACCCCTTTCCTGACCGGCATGGGGGACGAGCGAGCGCCCCTCCTCCTTAACCGTGCTGCTCGGATACGGGTCTGGTATGGATTTTGGGGGGACCCCCATGCCGTTTTTTCGGCGTACAGGGTGTCTCTTTAAAATCCATAGCAGACCCAAGGGCTTAGTATGCTCCTGTAGGGGGAACCCATGCCAGTTTTTTAGTTGAAATTTGGTGTGGAGTTCCCCCTCAAGATTCATACCAGACACAGTATTTGATATTAGCAGGGATCCAAGTCGGATCCCCGTTCAATATCGTGCCGCGGCTAAATGCAACCGCAGCTAAAAGCACTGCACAAATGCAGCTAATCGCTGTGCCTGGAGTCTTGAATTCCAGCAAAACATAGACATGCTTTTAGCTGTGGTAAAACAGCCGTCCGTCTGAAAGGGGCCTAATGAACATATATTCTGGCAATAAATACGTTTGTCTGGTTGTAGGACAGGTGTTACATTGACGTAGATCTTAGCAACCAATCATATCTAAGAGAGATGGTTAAGATAAGGCGTGTGAGGGTATACAAGTGCCAGTTTTACAACTGTTAGTCAGATAGGCATCTATCAGGCTGACTGCTTGTCCATGCAGCCCTATAGCATGGGTGGCAAGCGGTAGTAGGCAAATATCTGTCCATAACTTGTCTCCTCGTAGGAGTCAAATGGGAAAAACTTTTTAACTTGTTCCAGCGTGTGGTCTCAGGTGAACTTCACTAACTCGGTCAAGCTGGTGGACCAACTGGTCCCCATCAGGTAACGGTTACCAAGAATTGGCAGAAAAGACCCATTCTGGTTCAAGGTGAGAACAATTCACTATTGTTTCAATTTGGTTATAGCAGGGATCTCCAAACTTCGGCCCTCCAGCTGTCACACAACTACATGTCCCATGAGGCATTGTAAAACTCTGACTTTCTCAGACATGACTAGGCATGATGGGAATTGTAGTTCCTGAACAACTGGAGGGCCGTAGTTTGGAGACCCCTGGGTTATAGGATAAGAATACCAATATCTAATATGCTTGCATTGTAAGAAATTGTATAAATTAGGCATGTATCTTGTAATACTTTGAACATAAACTTGTATGTTACCGGTTGCTAATAAACCTGCATTGTTGAAGTCCTGCCTGGTTCAAAACTTTAATATTCTACATCATAACCCTTTCACCCCCTATCGCCAGTGTCACTAAGCAATCGTTTTTCTGATCGCTGTATTAGAGTCGCTGGTGCCGCTAAGTAGCAAGTTATTTTTTTAGGTTCGCCGCCTAGTTTTTATAGCGTCAGGTACCCCCATACATTTTCTAATAAAGGTTTTATCCCCCTGATTTCCTCTAGAGTTAACCCTTTCACCAGTGATCACTGTATAAGTATCACTGGTGATGCTGGTCAGCCAGTTAGTTATTTAGGTTCGCCGCCAGGTTTTTATATAGCGTCAGGTACCCCCATATATTACCTGTCACGGAAAGTCCCTGCATCCAGACCGAATGCTTCCGTCACCTACTGCTTCCCATAGTCTGGACATAGATACCGGATATTTTAGCTGCCTTGAAACACACAACGAGACGAGACTTGTATGTGTGCTAAGTATGGAACAACTCTTTAATGGCAGTTCTCTTATATACAGTACAGCGTGTTAAAGTTAATAACAGAAACAATGAACTCTCCACCCACACATTCCTTTAGCTAATGACATTCAGTTGAGCTAATTACTAATCAGTATCTAGACATTTTGGCACCGCAAAGCTTGCCAAGTTCCCCTGAACATAATTGACATGCTAATTCAATACACCTGACAGGAGACTGCTAACTTGTAGTACAATACACAATAGATTCAATTAACCTTTAGAATAGAGAGCTGGCTGGTGGTGGGACATTAGCATTTCAACAGTCTGTTACACAGAGGAATGAGTCACTCTGGTCCACATGAAATCACCTGTAATATGTCCAGTATATCCTGCAATATGAACTATCCGTAATGTCCCTTAGTCACCCTATGGCCCTATTGGATATAAGGTGACCCTAGACATAGGAGAATCTGAGTCTGTCACATTACCTAATAAAGGTTTATTGCCCCCTAGTTAACCCTTTCACCAGTGATCACCATATAAGTGTTATGGGTGACGCTGGTTAGTTAGTTTGCTGTTTATAGCATCAGGGCACCCGCCGTATATAACCCAATAAAGGTTTAACCCCCTGATCGCCCGGCAGGTTATATCAATTAAATTTTAGCGTCAGTCAGGGTCTATGTTTCCTCAGGCAGCGTCAGGTTAGTGCCAGTAATGCTTACATCCACACGCAAAGCATACACCCCCTTAGTGGTATAGTATCTGACCAGATCAATATCTGATCTGATCAGATCTATACTAGCGTACCCAGCAGTTTAGGGTTCCCAAAAAACGCATTGTTAGCAGAATCAGCCCAGATACCCGCTAGCACCTGCGTTTTGCCCCTCTGCCCAGCCCACCCAAGTGCAGTATCGATCGATTACTGTCAATTACAAAACACAACACACATAACTGCAGCGTTCGCAGAGCCAGGCCTGATCCCTGCGATCGCTAACAGTTTTTTTTGGAAGCGTTTTCTACATTTGCTGACAGGTCAGATGCTTTTTTACCTGTGAATCATTACTAGTGTACCACAAAATTTAGAGCCCAAAATGGCAAAGTGAATGTACACTAGTGAAGAGGCCTACACGTTTCTGAGCCTAGTGACAGATAGTGAAGAGGAGGTCACGCAATTTGTGTCAGATTCTGGCTCAGAATACAACCCTGTAGAAGACAGCGGCTCCATGTCAGATAGCTCTGAAGACAAAGTTGTGGTCCCTGCTAAGGCCAGGCGTACCCATTCTGAACCGCACGACCCTTGTATGGAGCAGAGAGCCAGTACTAGCACCGCTATTCCTTCTGGTGAACTGGCAAGCACCAGCGTCCTAGTACACCCTGGTCATTCATCCAGCACTGCAGTATCACGTGGTGACGTGGCGAGTTCCATAAGTGCATTTCAAGCTGGCGAGGTGGCAAGCACAAGTAGTGTCCCGCTTGCAGTATCACGTGGTGATGTGGCGAGTCCCATAAGTGCATTTCAAGCTGGCGAGGTGGCAAGCACAATTAGTGTCCCGCTGCCACCAAGAAGAAGACGACAAAGACAGGCCCGTCGCGCCCATAGTACATTTTCTTCAGAATTTGCCTATCCTGATTGGGTCCCCACCACTTCTACAGAACCCGTACTTCCCCCATTCACTGGCCAACTCGGTATTTAGGTGGAAACAGCTGATTTTACGTCACTTGATTTTTATTCATTGTTTTTCACGGAAGATCTCTATAGATCTATTGTGGACCAGAGTAATTTATATGCTGGTAATTACATCGCCGCTAATCCCCAGTCCGTCCTTGCCAGAGAATGGAAACCACTTACGGTTTCCGAATTTAAAACCTTTCTGGGCCTTTGCCTCAACATGGGCATACACCAATTTCCTAAGTTGCAGACTTATTGGTCCACAAGTCCACATGACCATATGCCCGTGTTCTCTGCTTCGATGGCCAGGAAACGATATGAGGCGATCCTGCGGTTCTTGCATTTCAATGACAATTTACTTTGTCGTCCACGTGGAGACCTTGAATACGACCGGCTCTACAAAATTCAGTCCCTCACAAACCACTTCAACAAACGTTTTGCAGCCTTGTATACTCCCCATCAAGTTGTCTGCGTTGATGAGTCCCTAATTACATTTTCTAGATACCCCAGTTGAAGTCTTTATTAGATGAAACCGGTCGGGTGGCTGACTTGTCTAAGTCATTACTGCACTTTTTCCCTCTTTGGAATATTTCTATTCACCCATCAAGGGGAATAGATACTGCTTGTTCTTTCATGTGTGGTTTTATTTGTATTTATTTATTTTTTCTGATTCCTGTTTCTTGTGGCACATTGGAATTTTTATATTTGAACTTTTATATTTTTTTACCTATTAAACCTACGGTTTTACACTATGAGGAGCCATTCTCTTCCTTCTTTTCCTTCTCATGTTGGGGAGTGATTGTGTATCGCCACGGACTTACTACAAACATTAAGCTATCCTCTGGATTTGGGAGAGTCCTTTCGTGTCATGGATCGTTATCCTGGTTACAACTGGATCACCGTCCCGAGTATCACCAGACTAGGCAATCGACCTACACAAGCCTTCAAGACCCCCCACCGCTGGTGAGTTGAGGGTCCATCTTATCTGCCCCTGATGCTCCTTACACACACTGGAAACAAACAGTCTTCTACATAGAGGATTACCTAACAGTACGAAGAGGGGAAGAGCTATACGGAACCATATCAATGAAACCAAATGCTAACAACATTGAGTGAACCGGTCGGACCACTACTGGAGGATTATAGCCTTGGGAGGAGTGAACATCAGCTGTGATCGGAGGATTCTGTGATCTATGCCTGTGACCCCTGGTGGGGTTGGCCATCTGGTGAGTGGGGAACCCTGAGGGGAGCACCGGGACCACCTCGTTGGCTGTTTGGCACCTAGAAGCACCCCCTTCACAGCAAGACCTATACACTCCCCCCTTCATTTATATTATCATTGCATATGACTTGTATATGAGAGACTTTACTGTGCAGCCCTCTGGTTTATCTGCTTTATTTATCACATCAATTTAATCGGACTATTACTACCACCATTAATATTGTGCTGAGTTGTGATATTGTATTTATGCATATCCAGTGTGGTACTAATGTATGGTGATTGTCATATAATCTTGGGTTCTGACATTTATTTTTGGGTGTATCTTTAAACCCCACACACCTACTATACATATCTAGTGGGATCATGGGCGATAGAGGCTAGGCTCTCAGTCTCTCGCCTGTTCCACTACCAGCCCCATTGGGCATATTACACCACGACATACTGCTACGTAGCCTGTTTGAGGCACATCTAGTCATAGACTGAACTCACGCCCCATACTGTACTCGACATACATTTTTTACTGTTCTATTGTTTGAGCACATATGGTTCTAAATGCGTTTTTAGGTAGCGCCACTACCCCATTTCTCTCACTATCTAATTACATTTTCTGTCCGCTTGTCTTTCAAGCAGTACCTTCCCAGCAAGTAGTGTTGCTCATGAATATTCGCATTGCGAATATTCGCTACGAATATTGCATATTCGAGTATTCGCGAATAACGCGAATATCGCGGCGAATATTCGCTATTTCGAATATTCGAATGTTTTCAATTTTTTTTTTAGAACAGATCACATCCTAGAGATCCCCATCGACGTCTAAAAGCATTGCTGGTATGATTAGAGACCTTGGGCCGAGTAGCTGCAGCGCTCATTTTATATTGCCGAAAAATCGCAATGCGATTATTCGGCAATAGCGATATCGCGCGATTATTTTATATTGTAATATATCACGAATATTCTGAGCCAATCAGAGTACTCCATTCCGCATTTCTCGAAATTTCGAAATTATTTTGTATTGTAATATATCACGAATATTCTGAGCCAATCAGAGTGCTCCATTCCGCATTTCTCGAATATTCGCAATTATTTTATATTGTAATATATCACGAATATTCTGAGCCAATCAGAGTGCTCCTTCCGCATTTCTCGAATATTCGCAATTATTGTGTATTGTAATATATCACGAATATTCTGAGCCAATCAGAGTGCTCCTTCCGCATTTGCCGAATATTCGCAATTATTGTGTATTGTAATATATCACGAATATTCTGAGCCAATCAGAGTGCTCCTTCCGCATTTCTCGAATATTCACAATTATTGTGTATTGTAATATATCACGAATATTCTGAGCCAATCAGAGTGCTCCTTCCCCATTTGCCGAATATTCGCAATTATTTTGTATTGTAATATATCACGAATATTCTGAGCCAATCAGAGTGCTCCTTCCGCATTTCTCGAATATTCGCAATTATTTTATATTGTAATATATCACGAATATTCTGAGCCAATCAGAGTGCTCCATTCCGCATTTCTCGAATAGTCGCAATTATTTTATATTGTAATATATCACGAATATTCTGTGCCAATCAGAGTGCTCCATTCCGCATTTCTCGAATATTCGCATTCGCAATTCGCATTCGCATTCGCGATAGCGAAAATTTGCAATCATTTCATTTCCAAAAAATATCACGAATATTCGTATTTAGCGAATATATGTTGAATATTCGACTATATATTCGAGATATATCGCGAATTCGAATATGGCATATTCTGCTCAACACTACCAGCAAGCGTGCCAGATATGGGGTCAAGCTCTATAAGCTCTGTGACAGGGCAACAGACTATACATGGAGCTTTACAGTTTATGAGGGCAAAGATAGTCAGGTAGAGCGGGAGGACTGCCCAGATTACATAGGGAGCGCTGGCAAGATTGTGTGGGACTTAGTGTCACCCTCATTCAGAAAGGGGTACCACTTGTATGTGGACAATTATTACACGAGTGTGCCACTTTTTAGTCACTTGTTTGATCATCAGACTGGAGCATGTGGTACCGTAAAACATAATCGCCGGGACTTTCCCCAGCAGATTGTAGATTCCCGTCTTAGGCTGGGAAAGAGAGCCTGCTCAAGGTGTAATAATTTGCTCGCTGTGAAGTGGAGAGACAATAAGAATGTTTTCGTTCTTACCTCACTTCACGCAGACACGACAGTACAAATTCACACGGCGGCTGGTGTTGTGGAGAAACCCCTCTGTGTCCACCAATATAACAAAAATATGGGAGGGGTGGACCTCAACGACCAGTTGATGGCGCCATATCATATTGCCCGTAAGGCGAGACGCTGGTACAAAAAAGTGTCTTTGTACTTATTTCAATTGGCTTTACTGAATGCTCATGTCATATACAGAGCTTCAGGATGGACTGGATCCTTCCTTCAATTCCAGGATGAGATCATCTTAGAACTCCTGTATCCAGGCGGTTCTACAGCTCACCATTCCCAACAAAATGCAGTAAGCCGACTGCATGCAAGGCATTTTTCGTATGTCCTCCAGAGTACCCCTACCCAACGAGCCCCCCAAAGAAGATGTTGTGTCTGTAGCAAGCGCGGATATATGTGTGACACCCGTTATTATTGTCCCCGCTGTCCTGACAATCCTGGTCTTTGTATTGGTGAATGTTTTGAACGCTTAACCACACAAGTGAAGTATTAGCATAGGGCAGTGGTGGCGGACCTTGGCACCCCAGATGTTTTGGAACTACATTTCCCATGATGCTCAGGCACTCTGCAGTGTAGCTAAGCTTCATTGGAAATGTAGTTCCAAAACATCTGGAGTGCCAAGGTTCGCCATCACTGGCATAGGGTAAAGCATTTTACAGGCTAGGCACACTTACACAGGGTCTCCCAAGATGTCATTGCATTTTGAGAGACCCAAACCTGGAACCGAAAAGTTAAAAAAGTGTTGAAAACAAAGAAAATAAAAACACAAAAATAAAATGTTCTCTCCCTCTCCATTCTCTCTCTATTGTTCTGCTCTTTTTTACTATATTCTATTCTGCAATGTTTTATTGTTATTATGCTTTATCCTGCTTGCTTTTCAGGTATGTAATTTACTTTACTGTTTTCAGGTACGCCATTCAGCTGTTGTGCGGATTTATTCATCTTGACAGCAACAGCGTTTGCTCCCACAATATATAAAGCCGTGACTCCAGTGCTGTAGGAGGTGATTTCACCACCACAGTTAAAAAAAGAGCATATATGCTGAAGCATGGGGGCATTAGGTGCGGAGGAGCGATTTTTGCTCCTAATGCCGTGTACATGCGGTCGAAATTCCGACAAAGGCTTGCCCGTGGAAAAGTCTGACCATAACTTTTTTTACGGGAGGATGCCCCCATGCTTCGGCATATATAAATGGTGCATGTATGCCCATCATTAGAAGTGGGTGAATGAAGGGAGGTATTCTAATGGTGGGCATACCCACCGATCAATCTTTTTTTCGTTCAGCCAACAGGCTGCATGAAAAAAAGATTACAATACTTGTCCAACAAGAACCATCAACATACTGGTATTTTGCTGGACTTTGAATGGTTATACCAGAATGATGCCTGCGTGTTTAGGTATTGTAACGGTATGGCCCGTGGGAACCAGAGGCTTTTGAAGGATGCAGGGTACTCCTGTGCCAGCTTCACCAATGACTCTTGGGTCTAGGGTCATCCTATGTCCGATAGGGGCATAGGATGACTGAGAAATGATATCATGAATTACATGAGATGGGACATTAATGATAATTCATGTATTGCAGGATATCTTGAAATATTACAAGTT
Source organism: Rana kukunoris (assembly GCA_029574335.1). Lineage (NCBI taxonomy): Eukaryota > Metazoa > Chordata > Amphibia > Anura > Ranidae > Rana > Rana kukunoris. Next base: position 55,842,771 of record CM056060.1, on the reverse strand, counting down.
GTTCGTTTATTCTGACCCCAACAGGTCGATAGGGTGACTCATTCAATGTGTAACATAGACTGTTGAGGTGCTAATTAAGTCTACCTGGCTATAGTGATGGGGCTTGCTGTGATTGCATTCTGTTGTCTATTGTGCTGATTAAGTCTGCTCCTAAGATATTTCATTGTGTATGCTAATGACACTGTTTGTGTGAAAATACTATTGACAATAGATGTGGAATGTGACTTGTCAGCTGTAGTAATTAACTCCTGTAGATTCGGTGCGAGAATGTCTGACATAGGAATGTGTATTGTATATCGGGTGAATAGCTTTTCGCAGAGTCAGAATGTCTGGGTAATGACTAATAATTAACTCATCTGAATGTCATTATCTAAAAGACTGTGTATTGAAGTTCCTTGTGTAATGTGGTGGGTGGAGTTGATTCATTGTTCACTTGGTTTCTAAACTGTATATAACAAGGCTGAGTTACCATTAAAGTTTTCATTCGTTTGGAACCAGAGAACAGAGCTGTGTGTCTTGTTTATTCTGGGGAATTGATATGGATCGTGTCTGCTGGATTGTTAGAGTGTCAGATAAGCTGTTTTGGGTTGGTAAAATAGGAAATCGTGAACGGTGTAAAACCCCTGACCGTTACAGGTATCATCTTGGTATTATTCTTTTCAGCCAGCGGTCGGCTTTCATGTAAATGCAATCCTAGCGGCTTATTGGCCTCTAGACTGCTTTTACATCCAGTGGGGGGGGGAATGTCCCCCTCCCGGATATAAACAGCGCCATTGTGAAATTAGGAAACATTTAATCACACCGATCTTGGTGATCAGATGCTTTGAGGGCAGAGGAAAGATCTAGGATCTAATAGACCCCATTTTTTTCCCAAAAAAGAGTACCTGTCACTAACTATTGCTATGATAGGGGATATTTACATTCCCTGAGATAACAATAAAAATAGTAAAAAATAAACAGTTTACAAATAAAATAAAAAAAGCTAAATAAATGATAAATAAAAAAAGCATCCCTGTCCCTCCCTGCTCTTGCGCAAAGGCGAACGCAAGCGTCGGTCTGGAGTCATATGTACTGTAAATAGCAATTGCACCATGCATGTGAGGTATCACTGCGAAGGTCAGATCGAGGGCAGTAATTTTAGCAGTAGACCTCCTCTGTAAATCTAATGTGGTAACCTGTAAAGGCTTTTAAAAATGTATGTAGTTTGTCGCCACTGCGCCGTTTGTGCGCAATTTTAAAGTATGTCGTGTTTGGTATCCAAGTACTCGGCCTAAGATCATCTTTTTTATTTCATCAATAATTTGGGCAATTTAGTGTGTTTGTTTTAGTGCTTTAACCACTTAACCCCCGGTCATATTGCTGCCCAATGACCAAAGCACTTTTTGCGATTCGGCACTGCGTCGCTTTAACTGACAATTGCGCGGTCGTGCGACTTGGCTCCCAAACAAAATTGGCGTTCTTTTTTTTCCCACAAATAGAGCTTTCTTTGGGTGGTATTTATCTAAAATAAAGCAAATATTTTGAAAAAAATTCTATATTTTTCCTCAGTTTAGGCCGATACGTATTCTTCTACATATTTTTTGTAAAGAAAAATTGCAAAAAGCGTTTGTTGATTGGTTTGCGCAAAAGTTATAGCGTTTACAAAATAGGGGGTAGTTTTATGGTATTTTTATTAATATTTTTTTTTACTAGTAATGGCGGCGGCGATCAGCGATTTTTTTTTCAGTACTAGGACATTATGGCGGACACTTTGGACACTTTTGACAATTTTTTTGGGACCATTGGCATTTTTATAGCGAACAGTGCTATAAGAATGCATTGGATTACTATAAAAATTCCACTGGCAGTGAAGGGGTTAACACTAGGGGGCGGGGAAGGGGTTAAGTATGTTCCTGGGTGTGTTCTAACTGTATGGGGGAGGACTCACTAGGGGAAATCACTGATCTTCCGTTTATACATTGTATGAACAGAAGATCAGCATTTCTCCCCTGACAGGACCGCGCGCCCCCTAGTGGCCACTTAAAGAGCCAACGTTATACTATGGGCTCTCGCGAAGGGGAGCCGACCTGCCGCCGGCTGGTCGGCAACCAGTTAAAATAAAAAAAAAGTGTATTTTTCCCCCAAAAAATGCGTTTGAAAAATGGCTGCGCAAATACTGTGTGGAAAAAAAATGCAACACCCACCAATCAAATCTGTAGGGCCTTTGCTTTAAAAAATATATATAATGTTTCAACTTAACTTTCTTGCAAAAAAAAAAAAAAATGTTCATGTAAACAAAGGGCTTTTTTCTTCAAGTGGTTAGAAGAGTGGCGTGATGTGTGACATGAGCTTCTAAATGTTGTGCATAAAATGCCAGGACAGTTCAAACCCCCCCCCCCCCAAATGGCCCCATTTTGGAAAGTAGACACCCCAAGCTATTTGCTCAGAGGCATGTCGAGTCCATGGAATATTTAATATTTTGACACATTTTTTTTTTACATATTTTTTTATTTTTTGCGCAAAGTTGTCACTAAATGATATATTGCTCAAACATGCTATGGGCATATGTGGAATTACACCCCAAAATACATTCTATTGCTTCTCCTGGGTACGGGGATACAACATGTGTGATACTTTTTGGGAGCCTAGCTACGTACGGGACCCCAAAAACCAATCACCACCTTCAGGCTTTCTAAGGGTGTACATTTTTTAATTTCACTCCTCACTACCTATCAGTTTCGGAGACCATGGCAGGGATGTATTCTGGCCTAGGCCGACAAGGCCCAGGCCTAGGGCGGCACTTTGCGGGGGGCGGCAGAGGGCCAATCACAAGACTCTGGGGGGGGCATCATGGGAAATGAAGTCTCTGGCCCCAGTGTGTCCATAGACACTAAGCTACAGCCCCCAGCATGCAAGCACTCTGCTGGAGGGAGGGGGTGTTAGAAGAGGCGCAAAAGAGAATACTGTGCTTGAGAAACCAGAGAGGAAGCCACACTGTACCCCGCACCACCAGAGAGCCGCGATTTACCCCACGCCGTGCTGTACCCTGCGCCACCAGAGAGCCGTGCTGTACCCCGCGCCACCAGAGAGGGAGCCACGCTGTACCCGCGCCACCAGAGAGGGAGCCACGCTGTACCCGCGCCACCAGAGAGGGAGCCACGCTGTACCCGCGCCACCAGAGAGGGAGCCACGCTGTACCCGCGCCACCAGAGAGGAAGCCACGCTGTACCCGCGCCACCAGAGAGGAAGCCACGCTGTAACCGCGCCACCACAGAGGGAGCCACGCTGTACCCGCGCCACCACAGAGGTTGCCACGCTGTAACCCAGGGCATAGGTGGAAGTGGGAGTGAGCATGCAAATGATGGTCTGAGCATGGTGCAGTGTTTTACGCCCGGTGTATCGCGAACTGCGCATGCGCCGTGACGTTGCTGTGACGTATGAAACAGCACCTAAGCTACGCCGCATCACCACGTACGCCGTGAACGTAACGTATGCCCAATACGCCGGCCTGTGTTCTCTGGTGCAGACCTTTGCATGTCTCTTGCCGGGTTGCGCCTCATCTATGGGGAATAACTTTACGCCAGACGTACAATTTACGCTCACCTCGCGTAGCATGCGTCAGGTGCACGTATGTTCGTGAATTGCTGTATTTCCCTCATTTGTGCTTTTAAATGCCTAATCAATGGAAGCAGCAACATGCGTCCAGACGAAAAGTGCGCCCACGCTACGCCGGCATATGTAAGCTACGTCAGCGTAGGCTGGCCAGTTTTTAGGCGTATGTTGGTTTGTAGGTCTGGTGCACAGATACGCCGGCACACATTTGCGCTTACCGGCGCAAATTTGCACTTACGTTGGCGTATGTGCTTTGTTAATCTGGGCCTATGTCTCTCAGCAAATAGCTTGGGGTATCTACTTTCCAAAATAGGGTCATTTGGGGGGGTTTTGTGCTATTTTGGCATTGTATGGCCTTCGAAACTGATAAGTAGTGAGGAGTGAAATCAAAAATGTATGCACTTAGAAATCTTGAAGGCGGTTCTTGGATTTCGGGGTCCCGTATGCGGCTAGGCTCCCAAAAAGTCCCACATATGTGGTATCCCCGTACTTAGGAGAAGCAGCAGAATGTATTTTGGGGTGTAATTTCACATATGCCCATGGCATGTGTGAACAATATATCATTTTGTGACAACTTTTTGTATTTTTAAATTTTTTTGGTCATTATTCAATCACTTGGGGCAAAAAAATTAAATATTCAATGGGCTAAACATGCCTCTCAGCAAATAGCTTGGAGTGTCCTCTTTCCAAAATGGGGTGATTGTGTGCCATCTTGGCATTGTATGGCCTTCGAAACTGTAAGGAGTGAAATCAAAAATGTATGCCCTTAGAAATCTTGAGGGCGGTGCTTGGTTTTCGGCGTCCTGTACGCGGCTAGGCTCCCAAAAAGTCCCACACATGTAGTATCCCTGTACTCAGGAGAAGCAGCAGAATGTATTTTGGGGTGTAATTCCACATATGCCCATGGCACGTGTGAGCAATACATCATTTAGTGACAACTTTCTTGTAAAAAATTGTTTGTTTTTTTTTTGTCATTACTCAATCACTTGAGAAAAAAAAAATATTCAATGGACGTTGCACTTAGCTATTTCCTTGGGGTTATTTGGGGGGTTTTGTACTGCCCTGCCATTTTAGCACCTCAAGAAATGACATAAATTAAAAGCTGTGTAAATTCCAAAAAATGTACCCTAGTTTGTAGACGCTATAACTTTCGCGAAAACCAATAAATATACGCTTATTTTTTTTGTACTAAAGACATGTGGCTGAATACATTTTGGCCTAAATGTATGACTAAAATTGAGGTTATTCGATTTTTCTTATAACAAAAAGTAGCAAATATCATTTTTTTTTCTAAATTTTCAGAATTTTCCCGTTTATATTGCAAAAAAAAAATAAAAAATGCAGAGGCAATCAAATACCATCAAAAGCTCTATTTGTGGGAAGAAAAGGACGCAAATTTTGTTTCGGTACAACATTGCATGACCGCGCAATTATCATTTCAACCCTACAAGGAAGAACAAAATCAGGTTGGCTAAAAAAGACTACTAGAAAGATACAGGTGAAACTCTATAAATTGGAATGCCGTGCAAAAGTTCATTTATTTCGCTAATTCAGCTTAAAAGGTGAAACTAATATATGAGATTGACTCATTACATGCACTTGCTGATAGATGAAGCCATAATTGTGATGATCATGGCTTGCAGCACATGAAAACCCCAAATCAACAATCTCCGAAAATTTGAATATTACATGTAATCAATAAAACAAGGATTGTACATAGAACAATATCGGAACTCTGAAAAGTAGAAGCATGCATATGTACTCAGTACTTTGTTTGAGCCCCTTTTACAGCAATTACTGCCTCAATGCAGCGTGGCATGAAAGCGATCAGCCTGTGGCACTGCTGCGGTGTTATGGAAGACCAGAACTCTTCAATAGCGGCCTTTAGCTCTTCTGCATTGTTCGGTCTCATGTCTCTCATCTTTCTCTTGGCAATGCCCCATAGACTCTCTATGGGGTTCAGGTCAGGCGAGTTTGCCGGCCAATCAAGCACAGTAATCCCATGGTCATTGAACCAGGCTTTGGTGCTTTTGGCAGTGTGGGCAGGTGCCAAGTCCTACTGGAAAATGAAGTCAGCATCCCCATAGAGCTTATCTGCGGAAGAAAGCATGAAGTGTTCCAAAATCTCCTGGTAAACGGCTGCGGTGACCTGGACTTAATGAAGCACAGTGGATCAACACAAGCAGGTGACATGGCTCCCCAAATCAACACAGACTTTAGAAACTTCACACTGGACTTCAAGCATCTTGCAGTGTGTGCCTCTCCATACTCTGGGTCTTTGGTTTCCAAATGAGATGCAAAATTTGCTCTCATCAGAAAAGAGGACTGTGGACCACTGAGCAACAGACCAGGTGTGTTTTTCTTTAGCCCAGGTAAGACGCTTCTGATGTTGTTTGTTGTTCAGGAGTGGCTTGACAAGAGGAATACGACATTTAAAACCGATGTCCAGGATCTGTCTGTGTGGTGGTGGTTCTTGATGCACTGACTCCAGCCTTAGTCCACTCCTTGTGAAAGTCCCCAACACTTTTGAATGGCCTTTTCCTGACAATCCTCTCCAGGGTGCGGCCATCCCTGCTGCTTGTGCACCTTTTCTTCCACACTTTTTACTTCCACATAACTTTCTATTAATGTGCTTTGATACAGCACTTTGGGAACATCCAACTTATTTTGCAATTACCTTTTTGAGTCTTTCCCTCCTTATGGAGGGTGTCAATGATGGTTTTCTGCACAACTGTCAGGTCATCAGTCTTTCCCATGATTGTGATTTCTACTGAACCAGACTGCATGACCATTTAAAGGCTCAGGAACTCTCTGCAGGTGTTATGGCTTAATTACCTGATTAGAGTGGGACACTTTGAGCCTAGAATATTGCACCTTTTCACAATATTCTAATTTTCTGAGATTGTGGATTTGGGGTTTTTATGAGCTGTAAGCCAAAATTATCACAATTATGACAAATCACGGCTTGAACTATCTTGCTCTGCATGTATTGCGTCTATCTCATATATTAGTTTCACCTCTTAAGTTGCATTAGTGAAATAAATGAACTTTTGCACAATATTTTCGAGTTTCACCTGTAGCAGAGGAGAGTAAAACAAATCCCAAGGAATTCTTAAGATATATTAACATTAAACAGCAAAATTGGGGGACGAGGCATGTGAGCAGACGTGCTGCACGGAGCTCCCGCCCTTGATCCTAAACAGATCCTTTCCTCGCCACATTTGATGCCTGATTTCGCCGCCGAATGGTGCATACTGACCCCCGGAACATATTCCCGCCGAAATCCCGGCATGATGACTCGAGGAAACCTCGGAGATGAGGCTTTTTGAAGAAGCGCTAGTTTGGCACGAAACATGTCAAGCCACAGCATTGTATATTCCATCTCACGGACATCAAGTGTACCGTTCCTCAATCCCTCTCAGGATCTACCTACTGTATAAATTATTGGAGGTTGTGTGTGTACCTCTGAAGGATACTTCTAATTTATTATAATTTGATGTTATTATTTCCTGCTAGTTTTGAAGGCCAAACAATGCTGTCAAGTTTCTGACTATGGGACTGTTTTTTTATGTGTATACATTTTTTAATAAACCTTTTATAAGATAAAATCTTTCTCGACTGTATCCCTACCATACTAAAGTGCCTAAAAAGTCCATGACTTGTCCATTGGTCTTTTCTCTTTCAATTATGTTGAAGGTTGGCTGCAGGAGGTGTTCGGAAAGGAAGCATTCTCCCCTTTGTATGCGATTGATAGAGCGCACAGGGTGCCACCGCATCCCCTGCCGCCTGCTAACCCTCAAAGAGCAATGCTGGCAAGACTCCTGAATTACAGGGATCGTGAAGTGGTGCTGCGACTTGCGAGAGAAAAAAGCACTGTGATGCATAATGGTACAAAAGTTTCCTTCTATCCAGATTTCTCGGCAGAGGTGCAATGCATACGCTCCAAATATGCTGAGGTCAAGAAACGACTACAAAAATTACAGCTCCCCTACGCCATGCTATTTCCTGCAAAACTCCTCATAACGGCCAGAGACCAGAACCACTTCTGGTTGGATCACAATGAACAAGGGAGAAGGTTGATGCTGTTTTGCCCGACTGCACCAGGCATGGAGGGCGCATGCTTTCCTTTTGAAGTGTTCATTTGGCCAGTTGAGGGCCTTTATCTGATTCCTACTTAAGGCGAGTGAAATTTCCACAACTATTTTTGTTCCTTGTTTTTCCCCATTCGTTTTCTAAATTTTTTAAGTCCCTGTGAAAGGGCGAAATGCAACAGTATACATTGCCAGTACAGGGCCTTGTATATGTGATAGTGTGGTTCCAGTGTTGGTGCCCTGTTGGCGCGAGCAGGGTTTTCTCACGCCCAGCCTCACGAAATATAGGAGGCCCCTGTTGGGTCCCTTTGGTGAGGTGCGAGCTGCAGGCCGCATGTTGCCGTAACACCTGTTTCGATGTGTTTTTTGATGCGCTGTTGCGCTTGCTACACTTCCTTTTTATACTTTCTCCTTTTTGATGTTCTTCCAATGCACAGTTTTTTTTCAAGACAACCCTTTATGTGCTGCACGCCTTGATGGTTGCCCCAATCTGCCCACGAATCGCAGGAGGAAGATATTTGGGACTGCTCCCTGGGCATGAGGGCCCCCCCTGTCGTTATGAGTTGATGACTATATTTACACAATGTCTACTACACCCATAGTGACTTGGAATGTCCGGGGGGTAAATGATTCCCTGAAAAGGACAACGATCTCTGCAGGTTTAAGGAAGTACCATCCGGCTATAATTGGCTTGCAAGAGACTCATTTACAGAAGGATACAGTGGGGTTTTTGCAGTTTGCCTGGGTGGGACGGGCATATCACTCCACTTACTCTGCGTTTTCCCGCGGAGTGAGTGTATTGATACATAAGGCGTTAGCCTATCAGGAGCTGGACTCCTTAATTGACATATCTGGTAGATTTGTGTTTTTTGTACTGTAAGCTATACACGATAACATTGATTTTAGCTTTTGTATATATTACCCCCCCCCCCCGTTTTCTCGGGAGGTGTTGCAGTTGCCCGGTTCTAATTATGGGTGGCTTCAACTGTTATTTAGACCCCAGACTTGATAGGCACCCTCTGGTGACCCCCGTGGGGGAGGCCGGGGCACTGCTCTTAGCCGGCTGCTGCATGAGGTGGGTTGGACTGACATTTGGCGTATCCGTAACCCTGATAGTAAACAATTTTTGTGTTTCTCCAAAACCCATGGGCCCTTGTCCTGAATTGATATCTGCGTGAGTACTGTCAGGGAACTCCTGTGAGACGTTTTGCACACAGACGTGCGCAAGCGCATAACCTTTGCCATAGAATGGCACACAGGCGCGCAAATGTGTGCCAGAACTCGCAATTGAGGGCACGTATGCGCACAGATACGAGCACGCATGCACGTACGAGCCTAATCCTGTTTGGCGCCAGACAGACTATTTAAAGGGAGTCTGGGCTCTTGTGCTTTGTGTCTTTCCAGTATTCTGACCGGCTTGCTCTTGACCTTGGCTCTGTGTTCTGTTCCTGTGCTGATGCCCATCCCTGACCCAGCTCTGTTCCTGACTCTGGCTCTGTGTATGATTTGGTACCTCACTGCCCGCTTGCTGGCAAACCTGGCTATCCCTGAGACCTTGCTCCTGTCCATGTTCCTGGTTGATGTTAACCCTTGGTTACCTGCCTGGCTGTTACCTGTTCCTGCGCAGCTCATCATAGTCTGCCTTAGGCCACTGAACCCTGCCAAGCTGTTCTCCTGGGACCTCCTGCCCCAGGCACTCGTGTCCCTCTTGTCCTTCAGCTTCCTCTGTCTCACCTTCAGAGGAGCCAGGACAGGAGATATGAGAGGCCGACCTCATCTAATCAGTCTCCCACCTGATCCCTGACAGGTACGCCGAATCTAGTGAGTAGTGCATCTAGGGTGCAACCGCCCAGCTCCATTCCTAGGGCTCTCTGGAAGCTTAATGCTTTTTGGCTTAAACTGTTCACCTCTCAGGAAAGGGTAGCCTCCCAGATACAGGATTTTTTAAGAGCACATTCTCACTACAATAATATCCTTCAGAAGTGGGAGACCTTTAAAGCATTTGTAACGGTAACCACCGTTTACGACCTTCCATCCACCCACGACAAGCTTATCCGACACACTGCGCCAATCCTACATACCCGATCCATTCCATTTCCCAGAATAAGACGAGACTCCGCTCTGTACTCTCTGGTTTCAAAATGAATGAACACTTTATTGGTTTCTTAGCTTGCTTATATATCTAGTACAGCATGTTACAGTTAATCACAGGACAATGCAATCTCCACCCCCCTATTCACACACTATGGCTAATTCTCTATCAGACATTTCGGCACCGATACTGACGAGATCTATCACATTCCAAAATACAATTACACAATGCCTTGACCTCAATCCTTATATCTAGACACAGTGGCGTCACTAGGGTTGGTGTCACCCGGTGCGGTATAACATGGTGTCACCCCCCCCCCAATAATTTGTTCCCCCCTAATAACACTGCATATATTGGTAACAGTAGTGCTGTTAATAACTTTCAATCGACTAGCAATTTTGAATAACAAAATCATATGAAAATAATAGAATTCAAAGCTTAAACTGTTAAAGAACTGTATTTATTTTAACTGTGCCATCAAACGCAGCCACTGTGGCATCAATTGTTACCACTGTGCCCAGCAATTGTCACCACTATGCCATGCCATCAAACGCAGCCACTGTGCTATGCCAAACGCAGCCACTGTGCCATCAATTGTTACATCTGTGCCATCAATTGTCACCACTGTGCCCAGCAATTGTCACCACTTTTCCATGGCATCAAATGTAGCCACTGTGCCATCAATTGTCACCATAGTGCCATGCCATCAAATGCAGCCACTGTGCCATCAATTGTCACCACTGTGCTCATTGTCACCATTGTGCATCAATTGTCACCACTGTGCCATGCCAAACACAGCCACTGTGCCATTAATTGTCACCACTTTGCCCAGCAATTGTCACCACTATTCCATGCCATCAATTGTCACCACTGTGCCATCAATTGTCGCCACTGTGCCCATCAATTGTCACCACTGTGCCATGCCATCAAATGCAGCCACTGTGCCATCAATTGTCACCACTGTGCCCATTAATTGTCGCCACTGGGCCATGCTATCAAATGCAGCCACTGTGCCATCAATTGTCACCACTGTGCACATCAATTGTTGCCACTGTGCCCATCAATTGTCACCACTGTGCCCATCAATTGTCACCACTGTGCCCATCAATTGTCGCCACTGTGCCATGCCATCAAATGCAGCCACTGTGCCATCAATTTTCACCACTGTGCCCATCAATTGTCGCCACTGTGCCCATCAATTGTCACCACTGGGGGGCGTGGTCTGGACATGCTGGTGTGAGGACATGTTCTCCTTGTGCTCCGGCGCCGACACAGCTATTTGCTTGCTTTTTGCCAGCTCGGCTATTTTTTCACCCCGCAGACCATGAGGAAGACAACGGGGAAGTCTCTTCCTAAGGCTGGAGCGCACCAGGGCTCCATTAGACGTTTTTTGGCGGTAGATCAGGAGGAGGGAGACGACCTGGATGAACTAGGCCGCTCTCCTCGTGGTACAGGCCCCGGCACTGACTCCGCCTCCCGCCGCAGGGCGGACCCTAGACATCATTCTCCTGTCTCATCGGTGTGCTCGGAGGGAGCGAGCAGCATACGCCATCGTTCTGAGGTACGTGTGGGCGATTTACCCACCAAAACAGAACTGACGTCCCTGTTCCAAGGCCTGGAGAGATCCATTAAGAAAGAGCTTTCTGCAGTGCGGGCGGACCTCTCCCAGGTGCTGGGCCGGGTGGAAGAGACAGAGCTGCGCCTTGACCGCCACGCGGTTGCTATTCGGAACCTGCAGGCTACCACCCGCCGCCTTACCATCGCCCACAGGATGGCCCTCTACAAAATCGAGGACCAGGAGAACCGAAACAGAAGGAACAACATTCGTGTAAGGGGCCTTCTGGAGGCAACAGGGATGAGGATCTCCTACCTTCCGTCCGCGGTATCTTCAACGGTCTCCTGGGGCTAGCACCCGACAATCCGCTTAAAATAGACCGGGTCCACAGGGCCTTACGTCCTCGAGCCTTGCCATCCGATGTGCCGAGGGATGTCATATGCCGGGTGCATTACTACGAGGAGAAAGAACGCATCATGCGTAGGGCCCGGGAGCAGCCTTCACTTGATTTTGATGGGGCGGCCCTGTCTGTCTTCCCTGACCTTGCTAGGGAGACTTTGGAACGCCGCAGGGCCCTGCGGCCTCTGACCGAAAAGTTACGTGAGGCGTCCATCTCCTACCGCTGGGGTTTCCCTGCAGCTCTGATAGCTACCAAAGATGGCAAGTCAGCAGTTTTACGCTTCCCGGAAGACCTGGATAAATTTTGCTCCACCGTGAACATCACCCCTCCGGACTTACCTGGATGGCAAGACGTCATTCCCGACCTCCCGGGCACCTCTGATCAACAGTGGCAGAAAGTTAACCGCAAACGCCATTCTGCCACTTCGGGTTTTACCCCCTCATCGGGTTGATTTGGGTGTATGCTCCCTTTACAGCCTTTCCGGGATCCATGCTGCCGCTTACACCCCTGTTGATTTGTGCATATTGTTTTTTTTTTTTCTTTTTTTTCGTTTGCATTTTCCTTTTTTTTTTTTATGTGGGGAGCTCCTCGTGGGCCCCGGTAATTTGCGATCCCTGGCCAAGCACTGTTTTCCCAGGAAGATGTGACTCCTGTTTTCCTGCGGGCTAAACTGTTTTGGCACAAGTTTTACAAGTTATCTCAGTTATCTCAGTATAATTTCTGGGATAGACACTTATGTTTTTGACCTCTCTTACCTACTCACTGTACTTTGAGTTAGTTGTTTTTATGATCTTAGCGGTCATTTTATATTCCACGAGTATATTGTGTGTGCCTTTGATTTTCCCCTCCCTTTTTTTTTGTTTTTCTGTTATAGCCTCTTATTTTATATGTTTATATATTTATTTTATATATTTTTTTGCTCCTGTGTCGGTGCCGGGGTGAATGGGCAGTAGCTATGGTACCGTTTGGAGGTCGCTGCCCCTCGCCTCGGTCTCGATACCCCCCCTTTTTGGGGTGTCGCAGGGCCGGGTTCCACCACTCCCCCACTTCTTCGGAGGTGGTTTGGGTGGGGGGGCTGGGCCCTGGGCCCTGTGTACTCCCCTTTCCAGCACGGCAATTGTTTGCGTGCAGGCACTTACCCTGCCCCTGAGCGGGGCTCTGTGCTGTTATTTCCTGATGGGATGTTTGTATTCATGTTGTTTTTTTTTCTAATCTCTTGTTCCTTTGCTTTTTTCCCTCTTTTTTTTCTTTGCCCTTCTTTTCCCCTGCCCTGCTTCCTCCCTCTCCATGACACCCCCCTCCGCCTCCGGATTGCCTCCTGGACCCCCCTTTTTGGACCCCAATGGCTGACGTGAACCTGGTCTCGTTTAATGTTCGGGGACTGCACCCAGGTAAGAGACACCACTTATATAGGGAATTGGCTCGCCTGCGGGGGGACATTGTCCTCCTTCAGGAGACCCACCTTACACACTCCACATCTGTTAAATTATTTTCACCGCAATACCCTGTATGGTATTATAGTTTATCTGACATACATAAGGCAAAGGGAGTAGCTATTGGATTTCGTAGGGGTTCCTCTTTTGTGCTGGAAGACATGCTTAGTGATCGCATGGGCTGTTTCTTGTTCCTTAGAGGTCAATTGGGCACGATGCCCTGTACGATAGCGACCTTGTATGCCCCTAACAGGGATCAGTCTACTTTTATATCCTCTACACTTAGGAAACTGAGTGATTTTGCTCGTGGGTGTGTTCTCCTTGCAGGGGACTTTAATGTTCCGTTGGAACCTTCCATCGACACATTGCTTGGGAGCTCTTGCTTATCGTGGAGGCATCTTGCGTTTATTCGCAAACGCCTACATGAGACCCAATTGATGGACGTATGGAGGATTATGCACCCAAGAGTAAAGGATTACACTTATTTTTCACAAGTTCACACCTCTTACTCCAGAATAGATTACATTTTGATAGATCACCATCACCTGCCATTGGTGGAGAGCTCCACCATAGGGACCTCTCCTATATCCAACCATGCCCCCATCTCTCTCTCATTGAAAATCCCCTCTACCCCAACACGTCGGGCTAATTGGAAACTCAACGATAGCTTGCTCCTCGAAGAGATTGATAGGAAATTGATTAATGATGCTCTGGCACAGTATTTCATGGAAAATGCTGGACCGGAAGTTACGCCTAGTACGCTTTGGGAAGCTCACAGGGCTTTCGCCAGGGGCAAGCTTATCGAATTGGGTTCTAGGAAAAAGAAGGAACGCACTAATTTACAATTGAAATTGATGAAGGAAATTGAGGAGTTAGAGCGACAGCATAAGGCGGGCTTACAAGCTCAGACCTTTCGAGATTTAACCCAAAAGAGGGAGGAATTGAAGGATCTTTATCATTCAGAACAGAAGCAAAGGTTTCGTACTGTAGCTCAAACTTGGCATGAATGGGGCAACAAACCCGGCCGCTTATTGGCGCGCTCTCTACAACAGAGAAAATCTGCAGCCTTCATAGCTAAAATTAAAACCCCCTCTGACTCATTGGTATACGAGACATCTGCTATTGCCAGGGAGTTTAGGACATTCTACCAGTCCTTATACCATGTGCGCCATACTGATGGTGACGGGGACACTAGGTCCCGACTTATTCAGGATTACTTACAACAAGCCAAATTACCCTCACTCCCTGCAGACTCTTTAGCAGCCCTAGAAGGGGATTTTACGGCAGCAGAGCTGCGTGTTGCTTTGAAAGCCATGTCCAACGGTAAGGCCCCTGGCCCGGACGGCTTTACGGTCGCCTATTATAGAGCCTTTTCAGACCTGCTGATCCCCCGATTGACTGACTACGCCAAAACAGTTCCCGATGTTGGCTCCCTCCGTCCGGAAACGCTTCATGCTCATATTACTGTCCTTCCCAAACCGGGGAAAGATCCCTGCTGTTGTGGGAGTTATCGTCCTATTTCCTTATTAAATTTAGATGCCAAATGATATTCTAAGGTCATCGCTAATAGGCTCCTCCCCTTTATCCCTAGATGGGTTTCCAGAGATCAAACGGGCTTTATTCCGGGCGGAGAGGCAAGGGATAATTCTCTCCGCACATTGTCCCTGATTGCCAATGCCCGGAGGTCCTCCCAGCCCACCCTTTTGCTTTCTACATGCGTTTGATCAGGTGGACTGGGAGTTCCTGATGGCCACGCTCTCCCATCTGGGGATAGGTCCCACCCTCCTCTCACGTATCTCTGCCTTATACAAGTCCCCCACGGCTCAATTGCGTGTTAATGGCACGTTGAGTGACTCCTTTACGCTTCACAATGGGACCCGTCAAGGGTGCCCACTGTCGCCGATTTTGTTCGCCCTTCAATAAGGCATAATCCGGATATACGTGGGATTACAGTGGGCAGTGTTGAACAAAAATACGCCGCCTACGCGGATGATATATTATTTTATGTTCAACAACCTGTTCTTTCACTTCCACCTTTAATGACCGCCCTTGAAGCCTTTGGAGCAGTTTCCAATTTTAAAATTAATCTGAACAAATCGGAAATTTTGAATATTTCCGTTCCTGCCCGGATTGTACCTCATTTGAAAGCTTCCTTCCCCTTTAGTTGGCAGACCTGTGCACTAAAATACTTAGGTATCTCCCTTACGGCCAATCCCGCCCACTTGTTTCGTTTTAACTTTATCCCCTTACTGAATGAAATCAGGGCTGATTTGCATAGATGGTTGCAGCTTTCCCACTCCTGGCTGGGCAAGATTAGTATCTTAAAAATGAATATTTTGCTCCGTTTATTATTTTTATTTCAAATGATCCCATACAGAATCCCGGTAGGATTTTTTACAATAATAAGGTCCCTATTTTGTAGATTTGTCTGGAACAGGAAACGGCCCAGAATTGCGAGATCAGTGTTGACTAGCCCCAAACGGGAAGGAGGCCTGGCTTTGCCGGATGTTAAACGTTATTTCCTAGCCGCAGTTCTCACCAGAATCTCTGATTGGAAATACCACACCCAATCTAAGATGTGGGTGTCTTTGGAGATGGATTTGAGTGGGGTGGATCTCTACACTCAAATTTGGATCCCGCGTAAGTTTAGGGGCTTATCCCCTACGACATCCCCTTTGACACACTCCACTTTGATGATCTGGGATGGGCTGGGTAGATCTCACGGGTGGTTATGTAATTCCCCTTTGTTACCATTGACCGGCCATGATTATTTCCTGCCCGGCCACACACAACCCTTGCAACGCCCCTGGTCTCTGGGATCCGCTACACTGCTCCATCAGGTCGTTTCCACCTCAGGTACAGTCCCTTTAGCGGATCTTGTGGATTCTTCCCTGATTACGCCTATGGTTCTGTGGAAGTATCGCCAATTGGTGGCTTTTGTTTCTTCCTTGCCGAAACCTCTAAGAGGATTAGCAGACTTGAACCCGGTGGAATGTGCTTTTGTCGAGGATCGACCGGTGGAGAGGCCCCTCTCCTTTTTTTATACAGCATTACACACTTTGTCTCCAAAGAGAACTCACATGTTTTTGCGTAACTGGGAGAAAGATCTACAAAAGGAACTTTCACCTTCCCAATGGGATTCTATTTTGATCCTTGCCCATACGTCCTCCATCTCTTCTAAAATGGCTGAAGTTAATTATAAGTTGCTTACGAGATGGCATTATACTCCGGTGGTCCTACATAAAGCCTTTCCACTGTCTTCCCCGCTTTGTTGGCGGGGATGTGGTGAACAGGCAACACACACTCATATTTGGTGGAATTGCACACTTATCCGTCCATTCTGGTCATCAGTCTTGCACTGGATGAAGGAAATTCAGGGCTCTGAAATTACGGAGCATCCATGGGCAATCTTGCTGCACTGCACAGCTGAGCCAATCGGGTCATACAAAAGGTCTTTAACACCTCACTTATTGAATGCTGCCAAATCTCTCATTCCACGTTATTGGAAACAGACGGTGGTGCCAACTTTACGCCAGTGGCTGGTAGAAGTGGATAGGGTTTACTATATGGAGGACCTTACTCACTCCCTAAAGAATAAATCTGATTTGTTCTCAAAGATATGGTCCGATTGGCTAATTTTTAGGTATTCCTTAGCTTTTGCGGAGCTCATGTCCCAGCCAGTGTAGACACATATCGAGTGTCCCGGGTGTGTGCAGTGTGGGGCTTATGTGCAGTCTATCCATTCATCGTCTTGAAGGGTGACCTTCCTATTTTACTTTATTTTTACTTTTATTTTGGTTTTAACGCAGGTTGACAACTGGAGGCAGAGATCCCCCCCCCCCCTTAATTTCTTTCCCCTACCATTTTCCATTTCCTTCTCCTTTTCGCTCTTTTCCTTTTTTGCTTTTTTTTCCTTTACTGCAGGTACCTCATTTTGGATATCCTATAGTGAAATGAGGGTCGGACTTGCTAAGGTGTCACAGGGCGGGCTCGTTCAGACACCAAGCTAAGGGCTTGTTGGGAGGTCTATTGAAGTAATATGTAATGTTTTTTGCAACTACGCTGGACCCTCTGTCTTATGCTTCCACAAGAGACCCTCTTTCGGCTGTAGAAGTTTGTTTTGTCGTTTGTAATGATTGTTTTTACTCTTCAGACCTTTGTTGGATTAGGTCTGCCCAGTTTTATTGTGTGTACCTGACTGTACTTTATATATTCTCCTTTTCAATAAAAATATATTAAACAATTGTCACCACTGTGCCATGCCATCAAATGCAGCCACTGTGTCATCAATTGTCACTACTGTGCCATCAATTGTCGCCACTGTGCCCATCAATTGTCACCACTGTGCCATGCCATCAAACGCAGCCACTGTGCCATCAATTGTCGCCACTGTGCCTTTTTAAGACCCGTCCTGTCATTTTCATGGGATGAGGACAGAGGGACGCAGTGGGATGAGCACAGGAGGTGCTGAGCACAGCGGGACAGGGTGGGATGAGGGCAGGGGTGGGTGGTAGAAGACTGACAGGGAGGATGGAGATGACAGGGGTGGGTGGTAGAAGACTGACAGGGAGGATGGAGATGACAGGGGTGGGTGGTAGAAGACTGACAGGGAGGATGGAGATGACAGGGGTGGGTGGTAGAAGACTGACAGGGAGGATGGAGATGACAGGGGTGGGTGGTAGAAGACTGACAGGGAGGATGGAGATGACAGGGGTGGGTGGTAGAAGACTGACAGGGAGCATGGAGATGACAGGGGTGGGTGGTAGAAGACTGACAGGGAGGATGGAGAACACAGGGGTAGGTGGTAGAAGACTGACAGGGAGGATGGAGATGACAGGGGTGGGTGGTAGAAGACTGACAGGGAGGATGGAGATGACAGGGGTGGGTGGTAGAAGACATACAGGGAGGATGGAGATGACAGGGGTGGGTGGTAGAAGACTGACAGGGAGGAAGGAGAACACAGGGGTGGGTGGTAGAAGACTGACAGGCAGGATGGAGATGACAGGGGGTGATAAAATGTATGACAGGAGACAGTAGGTGGCATCATAGCATTAGGGCCGAGTGTGAGGTCATCACAGCCAGCTGCTTGCAGGGATGTGACATCACGGGTTGCTGTCAGTGTCGGGCATGTACAGTACCTTGAGGCTGGCTCTCCGATAATCGCTCCTCTCCTCTGGCAGGTCTTTCACACTACGGCCATCCAGGAAATCAAGGAGCTGCTCCGCAGCGGTGAAGGCCATTATCCTCGCTCTGCCTCTGCACATGGCACTTGGTAGGAGATTCGCAGAGCGCGGGAGAAGAGGAGGAGCCGGGGGAGGGGAGCACATGGATCAACGTAACTGACCTAGTAACAACTGTTGGATGAATGAATGATTGGAGGTTGCGTCAAGCTCCCAGCGCCTCCTCTTCCTCCACAGTGCTGTGCGGCTGCCGCTGCAAGGACTACTACTGTCACAAATTGAGTTAGGGAACCAGTGGCCGTGGTAGCGCTGGCCCTGAGTGCAGGTGGAGTGGAGCAGGCGGATCAAAATTGCGGGTGGGCGGCAACTTGCCGCCCCCCTAAAAGTGCCGCCTGGTACAATGGTACCATCGGGTCCCATGATAGGGCCGGCCCTGCTCCTCCCGCACGGAGAAGTTCAGTGCAACTGTACGTTTCGGCACTGAACTCCAGGATTCAGCTGTGCGGCTCTCCGTGCGGGAGGATGGGGGTTCGTGTGGGGGGGGGGGGGGGTGCTTTTTCATCTCTGCATGTCATGATTTTTTTAAATCAGGATGGTGTCACCCCTCTAAGGGTGTCATTCGGGTGCGGACCGCACCCCCCGCACCACCCTAGCAACGCCTCTGTCTAGACAGACGTACTGTCTCTAAAGGGTCTTGACACCTGGGCATCAATAGGCTTTAAACCGTGTTATCAGACAATTGAAAGGTCTAGCAGCAGACCTGAATTAACACCTTTATACAATGGACAATGAAATGTCTAGGAGTAGATGCAGTTAACACCTTTCAAAAGCATGTGTGCCCACATTGAATAGCCAACAACTTCTGATATCTCAAGACATCCTGCAAACATGAATTATTATTAATGTCCCATCTCATGTAATACATGAATTATGATTTTATTAGCCACCCTACGCCTACAGGGCACAGGATGGACTTGGACCCAGGAGTTATTAGTGTCCCTGGCACAGGAGTATCTCTCATCTTTCCATAGTCCCAGGCAATGGGAGCCCCACCCTGCTGCTGAGCCGAGTCTAGCAGCTGTCTGTAGGCGATTTCCAAATCCCATTCTTGAATGGCCATAAATTCCAAATCTTCCTGTAACCAGTGGCCTTCCGAGATATTCAATTTTTCCTCTCTGTGCTCCATTATGTCCTAAAAGCGCCACTCCCGATCATCCCCAAAGTCGGGATCACTGGACATCCTCCAATACAACAATCCCAGGCCATCATAGTCATAGCCTTCTGTGGGGGTGTCATCCGCTGACCATGGGCACTCTTGGGCTACATACCACCGGAGGGCTCTGTAGCTCTCGTCTAGCTGCATCTCTGCCCGGATCAGCCTGCTTAACTCCGCTATCCACTCCTGCTTCGGTTGTTCCCCCAACAACGGCATTCGTACGTCATACTGCGGCCAGTACCTTGCATAGATGGAGGGCAGGACCTTTCCTTGGTGTTGCTGCTCCAGAGCTAGCGCTTCCTTCCAGAGTTGGCACCGAATCACATCCGACTATCCCAGCAGGACCTCCTCTGATACTGGTCCTCTGTGCTGTATCCGCATCTCTTGTAACCTCCTTTGGATTTCCTCTTCCATGGAGACTGGTATCTGCACCTCTCCTCTCTTTTCAGTTGGTGCTGCTGTGACTTCAGCTGCTGCAGCACTTCTTCGCTGTCGCAAGGTGGCATCTACAGCCGATATAACCCGGTGTATAACCTCCGGTGGAGGATTAGGACCATATTGTGCCAGTCCACGTTTAACAACCCGATCAAAAAAATCTTCCTCGGGTGTCTTGTCTGTTACGCTGTGCTTCTTAGCTCTATCCATTTCGACAAGTTCTGCGATAATGTCCCTTTTCTTACGGTTACTGGCCGGTCTGCCCCGGCTCTCCAGTAAGTCCTTGAGGGAAGAGAGCTTCATCCGTTCATACTGTGTCTCCATTGTCCTGTGCCCTTGTAGCCGTCCTTTTGAAGATGGAATCATCAATGTAATGTAATGGTCACCACCGTTTACGACCTTCCATCCACCCAGGACAAGCTTATCCGACACACTGCAACAATCCTACATACCCGATCCATTCCATTCTCATCTTTCCAAAGTCTCTGGTTGTCACGGTTCAATCCGTTACAGCATTTATTAGAGGAAAGTTCATTCATTAAATCCAAATTGTTAAACAAAATTTGTCAGCCCTGATGGAGCGGGTGCGGAACCAGTTGAGACAGCTTGAACTGACATATGTGACTAACCCTTCTGATTCAGCACAGGAGGCATGGATGTCGACCCAGGATTCCCTGGACCGTCTGAGATCCGTCTGCTTGCTAAAATTGCTCACTCCCAACAACAGTCACCGGCTATTGGCGCCATTCGCGCATCTAATAGTAAAATTATTAACTCTCCCGACGCCATTATATCTGAGCTGGCCGCTTTCTATGAGGACCTGTATGGGTCGAGAGAGGCCTACTCGGATGACGATGTGGACACCTATATGTCCCATATTGATCTGCCTTTACTGTCTGCTGAGGCACAAAGGCAACTAGATTCTCTGATTACTTTGGAGGAGCTTCAGGGGGCGGCCTGTTCTTTTCCCACATGTAAGGCTTCTGGTGAGGATGGCCTGCCTATGGAGGTGTTTACTCAATACGGATAGCAATTACTGCCAGAACTACTAAAAGTTTTTAATATCTCGCTAGAGGAGGGGGTCCTCCCTGATTCCTTGAATAGAGCTAACGTAATCCTACTGTTAAAGCCGGGGAAGGACCCGGTGGACCCTGGCTCTTATAGGCCTATCTCATTGCTTCCGAGCGATGTTAGGATCCTGGCTAAGGTCCTGGCACTTCGGGTCAATGGGATTGTGTCCTCAATTATTCACCAGAATCAGGCTGGCTTTATGCCGCAAAAGTCCACAGCTACTAATCTACGCAGGCTGTATTTAAACATGCAAATTCAGGCAGATAATGGGGGCCGTAGGGCTTTGCTGTCCCTAGATGCCAACAAGGCATAAGCTACTGTATGCGTCCCCTCGGGCGACCATTAGGATGGCGGATAAAATGTCGCCTTGCTTTTGGTAGGGGAATGCGGCAGGGCTGCCCGCTGTCTTTCCTGCTCTTTTCGATTGCTATAGAACTGCTGGCAGCCTTGATATGGTCGAGTGCCCTGATTGATGGTTTTTGGTATGAAAGCCTTAATGAGAAAATTATGCTGTACGCAGATGACATGCTACTCTTTTTGGGAGACCCTACCCTGTCACTGACAGGGGTTATGTCCACCATAGTGCAGTTTGGTCACTTCTCAGGCCTGACCATTAATTGGTTCAAATACCTTGGTGTACAAATATCACCCAAACTCTCAGAGTACTATTCGCTTAATGTGTTCGGAGATTGCTGTGGAATGGTAAGGCGATATACAGAGAAAGACAAACAAACTCCTGCGCACGGGTGAATTGTCCAACGGTTATTCAATATTCTGCATGAAAAGTTCCGCAATTGTCAAACAACAGTAACAGTGGCCTTGCTGCCTTTCATAGATGGGGAAATCCTGGCAGAGAACAAAAAGAAGAAAAAAAAAGAAGAAAAAGAAAGGAAGAAAGGAAAAGAACTGGTACTGCTGGGCTCTGATGAAGAGGCCCTTGCTGCCTTGAAACGTGTAAGCCAGCAGTAACACACCTCCATCCCTCCTAGTTTCGAGTGTGGTTCGAGGGGTATCTATCATAATTCGTTGTTGACAAGCCTTTTACACCATCTTCTCTTGTGAGTAGTTTTTTATTATCCGTTTTTATTTTATAAATCATCAACGGTAACACACTAGGCTGGTGCGCCTTTCTTTTTCTTCTTCTTGGAATGGTAAGGCCCCCAGGATCAGGCTGGAGCAGCTTCAACATGCTAAGGATAGCGGAGGGTTTGCGGTCCCCAACCCTGTACTACATTGCTGCCCAGTTACAGCATTTGGTGGGCTCTATGGCTCGGGATCCGGTGGGTTTGGCGGCACGGCCGATGCTGTTTGCCTTAGGAGCTGAGACCATCCCCCTGGGCTTGGAGGCACAAATGTTTCTCAAAAAATATGGAACAAGGGTAGGCAACTCCAGGGGGTGCAGGGGTTCACAGATCATAGCCCAATATGGGACAACTGTTCATATATTGAGTTGGCTAAATTGCAACAGGGGCCCCGCTCTAGGACCCATGAGCTGAAATTACTATCTCATATATTCCACAATGGTAGGCTATTATCATTTTCTGAACTGCAGGCTCGCTTTGACCTGCCGGCCACTATGTGGTTCCCATATCTTCAGCTTTGGCATGCTGTTGCGGCACAGGGAGATGCGGGAGAGTGGACATTGTCGCCCACTCCGATATTCCACGTGCTGCACTCTACCTCTGAGACCAAAGGGATTATATCCCAATGCTACCAGATGTTACTGTCCGAACACTTGAGGGCATACCCATGTAAGGCACTTTCTTCTTGGGAACGGGACCTCGGTCAGATTACAGGTGACCAATGGGGGGAGGCTCTTCAGTCCCTAACTACTTGCTCTATGAATGTGGCACAAAATGTTTCACTATATACTATTAAGAGTGCACTACACTCCGGTGAGACTGCATAGGATGGGGACCTTATACATCTTCTGTGGCGATGCCCGAAGCTACACATGTATTGGAATGGAGTGGTGGGGACAATTAACTCTGTATTCCAGACCAAGATCCCTGTCGACCCTCTGTGCTGTCTATTGGGGGTGCTGGAAGATGTGGTTCCTGAGGAACTGACTAGGGTAGCAATCTCTAGAGCACTGTTCCAAGCTAGGAAACTACTTTTGATGGGATGGAAGTCCTCCTCTCCGCCCATTCCTCCTGGATTATCATGTGGGGAATACTTTAGTTATGGAAAAATATATATACCAGCATCGGGGATGTCCGGGCAGGTTTGAGCGGATATGGTCAATGTGGCTGGATACGCCGGGTTTGAACCCCAGGGAACTTATCATGACTAGACTTTTACGATGTTTATAGGTGGCTATAGAATTGGTGCCGGAATGGAATGTGAGTTGAATTGACCTGTATCGTGGTGGGTTGGTATAGTACCTGGTGGAGTGGGGAGGATGATGGTTGTGGGTGATGCCGCGTACACACGGTCGTTTTTTGCGATGAAAAAAAAACGTTGTTTTTTAAAACGTCATTTAAATTGATCGTATGTGGGCAAAACGACGTTTTTTGAATTTTTTGTGTCGTTTTTCAAAACGTAGTTTTTTGTTTCACAAAAAGTCACCGTGTGTAGCAAAAACGTCGTTTAAAACAACGTTTTTCAACCCGCGCATTCCCAGAAGCTAGTTATGAAGCGAGCTTCAATGGAAAAGAGTGGTGAACGTAACCTCGCTTTTTGTGAAAAAAACGATGGTGTGTATGCAACATCGTCTTTGAAAAGTGACGTTTCAAAAACGTCGTTTTTTACTTCACAGAAAACTTCGTTTTTTTTCATCACAAAAAATGATCGTGTGTACGCGGCATGAGTGTCTATACATGTATGCTGTACATTTCATTGGGTCCATTATTTGTATGTGCATTGGAAAGTATTGCTGTTTTTTTCTATATGTTCAATAAACACCTTTTTTGATAAAAAAACAAAAACAAAAAAAACAGCGAAATCAGAGCACATTGCCCACATAAAAGACAATGATGGGAGGATGGTTACAGATGACACATAGAAGTCAACTGTACTAAATGCTTTCTTCTCCTTCTAATAGAATGTATCAAATAACTGACTCCATTTTAAGTAGAAATTAGCTTTTCTATATGTTTTGACATAATTAGCTTAGCTAACAGTTTGCATAGAGTCACACCCTGCTACTGTTAAGTCATTGTGATTAAGCATGAAGCAGCCTGATTGTATAGCAAAGTCATCTTTTAGCCATTGTTAAAACTAAATTCAGCTGGTTTAAATCTTGATAAGAATATACTGAGTTTTGTGTAAAACTTACAGACATATGCAATAATATGCAGCCCCTCCTATCTTTCATCTGTATATAAGTCTGTTGAGAGAATACAGTTTTAGAGATCTTATGAACAGCACATCTATCTCTGTGTCATTTGTCTCTCCGGATCCGTGGGTCATTGAAGCTCTTCTTTCATTAACTGAAATACACCTGGGTGGCAGTACCTGTTTACCTCTACAGAATGGTGGCAGCGGTGGGATGAGATAATCATCTTTGGTAAGTAAAAACTTATTTGTCTTTTAGACAGACTGTTTTCTCTTGCCTTAGCTCTGATTTAAATTTCATCTTAAACTAAATTTATGTAGAAGAGGTGTATGAGCCACGCCTTGGTGTATAGGGGATTTTATGGGGAAATCCGCCTTTGAAAGTACCTTTGAGAAGGTCTTAATTGAATAATACAGTACTGTACAGTCCTTTTTGGGGAAGGAGCTGAAATAGTTAATGAGGATTATGCTTCAGTGACCCAACCTACTTTCGCTTTTCTTTCTTTCGCATAAAGTATAAGATAATTTGTTTGTGTGGGAGAATGAAGTCTGTAAGGTAAGACAGACAGACTCTCACTGTCACTATTTTAATATGGGTCTAAATCATAGTAAAAAACCTCCCTCATATCCTAATCCCAGAGAAAATTGTAAAGATTATGTAGCCAGGGTTTGTAGTACAGATTATGAATTTATAAATCCTTGGGTTTGTAAAGTATACACCAGTTTACCTAAGGAGGAAATACACTTCCAGGCTGGACATTATGCTGTACAACAAAGAACCCAAACCCCACCTGCACAGGATGGAGGAGTATCTGTAGGCGGAGCGCCCACATCAGGTGCACCGCCTCATAGAGCTTCTGTGGTCACCCAAGTAGATCTTGTATCACAAAATCCTGTTTTGGGAACTCCTGGAAGCTCACCTCAAGGTGGGGATTCAGGAGGTTCTGATTCCCCTGTTTCTCCATCAAAAACGTCTCCACCTGGGAACGAACAATGTTTTGGTCAGGAGGAACAAGTAGATCCGTAAGAGAAATGTTTCTCAGAGGATTAACAATTATAGGATCTGATACCATGAATACCCCACTCGTACGCCCACAGGGTAGCCAAATGGAATTAAGAAATTTACCAAATAGACAGAGGAGACTAGATGATGATGAGATAGAGGGAACGCAAAACTATCCTTTACTGACAGGAAACGACATGTTAAAAAAGGTGATTGATATTGAAGATATTAATCGCATTATTAAACATTGTCCAAAACCAACTCAGTCTGCCTCTGCAACCTTGGCTTATTTAAAAAAGGCTTGTAAAGGGAGAAATTATACACAGGAAGATATGCGATTGATTGTGGATGGTGTCATTGGACACACATCCGCATTTGATTGGACTAAAGTAGCATCCATAAATGATATTGAAGATCCAAAAATAGTAAAGGCTGATGCACATAAATTAAATACTGAAAGGGAAAAAAACACCACGTGGGATCAATTAGAAGCGGAATTAAATAATGCCTTTAAAAACAGAACTTCCCTTCCTACTGCCATAGCCTGTAAACAAAAGTCAGGAGAAAGTGTTTTAGAATTTTGGAAGAGATTTATGGCTGTGTGGACACAGGAAGCTGGATAATCAATACTACCGGATATGAATAGTCTGATGATTCAGATTTTCATTAGTAACCTAAAACCACAACATGGTTTAACGGTTAAGCAAATAATTTCTGATTGGCCTACAAAGACCATACCGGAATTCACAGAGAAGAATTCAGCAGGATGTTTGGAGATACCGAAAAGTTCAGGTACACATTTCCAGGGAGGACTGCCACAACAGCAGCAGTCCCACCCGGGGAATGGCACACAGCAGAATAGGGGTAGGAGCAGAGGGAGAGGAAGAGGTAGAGTCCGTGGTTTCCCCAGGACACAGCCCCCAAAAAGAGGTTGTTTTAACTGTGGGGACTTGGGTCATTGGAGAAACCAATGTCCATATGGCATACCTTAACAAAATAGCACACAAGTTACACAACCCCCACAAACCCAACAACATCAAGGGCCAAAATACCCCATCCCCAATGAGGATACCCGGAAGATAATATCCCAGCATTTCCCCTGGTTTCATCCGCTTATTCAGAGCAACCAATTATTATGTTGCATGTGAATGGAATGGAAGTACCATTTTTCCTCGATTAAAAAGCCACACTGAAACCCGGAGCCCAACCCATTTATCAAACAATATCCTCTTTCTAAAGAAAAGGAAGAGGGGATTGTGCCTATGATTGAACATTTCCTGAAACATGGCATAGTGGGAAAAATCACTGGAAACAAATGGAATACACCAATTAACCCTGTAAAGAGGCCTGATGGTTCTTATAGATTTGTGCAAGATCTTAGAGCTGCAAATAATTTATTTGTCCCTATAGCTCCTATAGTGTCTGATGTGCCATGCCTTCTTACTTCTATACCATTCGATGCAGAATATTTTTCTTTTATTGACCTTACAATTTTTTTCCGTCCCTGTGGACGAAGAGACACAGCCTATTCTTGCATTCTGTTTTCAAAACCGCCAAATTACATGGTGTAGAATGCCTCAGGGCTATGTGGACTTCCCTGTAGTCTACTCAGTTGTGCTCCAGGCCACCTTGCGGTCCTGGACTCCCCATCATGGTTCTGTCCTACTCCAATATGTATCCCAAGCCAGGTAGCCTGCAAAGAGAATGGTTTAGGTCTGCTACATTGGTTGGCAGATAATGGTCATAAAGTTTACAAAAATAAACTTCAGTGGTGTCAAGAAACTGTTGAATACCTTGGTTTTACACTCACAAAGGGTGAAAGGAAAGTCAGTCACAAGAGAGCTGCGGCTCTCGTGGGTCTAGCCCCCCCACAGACCAAGAAGGATATGCTGTCCTTCCTTGGCATGATTGGTTACTGTCGCCAATGAATACCTGACTGTTCCTACTATGATAACATTTTGAGACAAACCACAGGTACCGACATGCCAGATTGTATAAAATGAAAGGTACAATGCTTTTGTATACCTTAAAGCATCTATGGTAAAAGATCCTGGTCTTGGCCTATACGAGTATAGCAAAGGGTTTCACCTATTTGCTAGGGACAACTGTAAAACCATGGTGGGAGTCCTCGCGCAAGAACATAGGGGCAAACTGCGCCCTATCGCTTTTTTCTCAAGAGTAGTGCCTATGCCGGTTCAGGGTATGTCGGTGTGTCTAAGAGCTCTTGCATCATGTGCTATGGTTGTGGAAATGGCCACATCTTTCACTTTAGGTCACCCAACATATGTCCGCACAGCGACAGAGTGGGTGTGATGTCATTTTTGCTCTCAAATCCTAATTTGGAAATAAAATATGCCTCCTCACCTCAGGCCCAGCCCTATTCCTAAATGCTTTCTTGGGATTAAAATAAATAAAAAAATAAGAAAATGAGTAACATTAATGTATTTAAGCTATACAGCAGGACACCTCACTCAAGGAGGATATGTGCTCAAGTTCAATCTCGGAAGCTCAAAATGTGTTTGAGATGGGTCTTGCTCAAGACTTTCTCAAGACCAGATGACCAGATGACCATACTTGATGTATGCTGGATATGCTATGGTCCAGCTCCCTGACATTGTATTTGAGGCAAATCCAGTCCCATTTTAATCTGCACAAGCAGCTTCCAAACAAAAGACTGCTATTTAGATGCCTTCTCTAGCCCCTGAAATACCTTTACTTGATCAAACACTCTTAGATTTACAAACATATGCCACTGAAACTGACATAAAACAATGGAACATTGCAGGTGTGCAGAAAAGTCCAGAGTCTGGGCTTATCTGCAAAGAGGGGGAACCATGTATACCTATAGCTAGTGCCCCATTGTTTATCTCTCAGTACCATGGGGTGGGACATAGAGGCTGGCAGATGACATATGAATTACTGGATAGGGATATTTTCATCGCAGGTCTTCCCTCTCTTGTGAAATCATATGTCTCTAGATGCATCACATGCATCTGGAACTAACCAAATAAATCCACACAAAGCAAAACACGAACACTTGATATATCCATCCTCACCATTCACTCATTTACAGATTGATTTCACCCACATGCCCAAATTAGGCAAACGACAGGAATATCTACTTGTAATAGTAGACATGTTCTCAAGATGGGTAGAAACATTTGTAACTACAAGAGAAGATGCTCAAACAGTGGTAAAAATCCTCACGCAAGAAATCATCCCTAGATGGGGATGCCCGCTCCAAATAAATTCTGACAATGGTCCTGCCTTTATTTCAAAAGTGTGCCAAGATTTAGTGAAAGCACTTAAAATTGACTGGAAGTTTCACATTCCTTACCATCCTCAAAGTTCTGGGATTGTAGAACGAATGAATAGGACAATAAAAGATAAGATCAGGAAGGCTACAGGTGGAACTTTTACCAACTGGAAAAGGGTGCTGCCGACAATTCTAGCAGGTAAGAATGACCCCAAATAACAAGACAGGTTATTCTCCCTTTGAAATTCTTATGGGCAGACCATTTCCCACTCCCTGGGCCAAATAACCCTTAATGTTAGAAAGAGGGGATCTTGATCTTATTCAGGAAGAATATGTAAGAAAATTAATTGAAACGTTGGACAAAGTTGAAAGAAATGTCGCTCGCACCTCTCCTTTTTCTTCACAGGAACCAACACACCCCTTTAAGGTCGGTGACCTCGTAGTGGTCCAGCAGCTGAACTGAACAAAAAAAGCAGGAATATCCTTTTGGACCTCCAACCACTGTGATCGCAGTAACCAGGACAGCCATCCTCGTGGAAGGACAACAGTCTTGGATCCATGCCAGTCGAGTAAAGAAGGTCAACTAGGACCCTAAGAGGCAAGGCAAAGATAAAGACAAAGGAGGTGAAGAAAGTAGTGAAAATCCTCGAATACTGAGTGAAGAAAGTGGTCAAGTATCTGAAAAAGATGACCTCGCTTATTTCATCATAGACTTCTCGGGAGGCATTTTGTCTCCTGTTCCTAATCTCTCTGATAGTGTTCCTACCTACATGGATTGTAACTCATTGTATTTATCATCCTGAGGACTTGGGAGCCCTTAAAGTCATATGTGGGTCACCCAATAACACCATCAATAATACACATATCAGACACAAGAGAGATACACAATCACATAATGAAGGAGTTAAAACAGATAGTTTTACAAACATGTTGCTACTGAAATTTAAATATAGCTATGCCCAGAAGTCTGGATATGAAAAATGTTGGATATGTAGTAAACTACATCCTAGCACTGCTAGGATCCCCCTAATGGTAGTACCTCTATACTTCACCCCCCTCCTAAATGGTACACCTTCTGTTGTCCTTACAAACGTCACAAAAACGCTTTCAAATAATACCCTTATTTTCCAAAATATTGGTAGAAGTCATTCCCCAGACTGGTGTTTTAGTTTGGGAAACTTCACAAAGGGAGCTGAAGTGTGTCAACAATCTAAAATTAACTTTTCAATGACTTCAATTGAAAACCCTTTCTTCCACACTTCAGAACCTGCCCTAAATACTACTCTAATAAACTTTCTCATCTCCAGTTCCACTTCCACAGTAGGAAAATTATTGTCAAGTTTAACCTTTTCCAGTCTTTCTGATGAAATGATGACAATATTCAAATAACGATCCTTAGCTCTAGGAAACAGTATTTATATTTGTTGTGGAAAAATCTGTCACTGCCCCTCCCCCTTTGTATTCCATGGACAATTGCTATGAAGCTGAGATTATCTGCTTATTGTTCTATAGTTTTTTATGCTTAGGATAATGATACATTTATGGGAAAGTAGCCCAGGTGAATGTCGGGGGTTTCAGGGTTTGTGATTATCACCTTCGTGATAAAAGAGGGGATTCTAATAGAATGTATCAAATAACTGACTCCATTTTAAGTAGAAATTAGCTTTTCTATATGTTTTGACATAATTAGCTTAGCTAACAGTTTGCATAGAGTCACACCCTGCTACTGTTAAGTCATTGTGATTAAGCATGAAGCAGCCTGATTGTATAGCAAAGTCATCTTTTAGCCATTGTTAAAACTAAATTCAGCTGGTTTAAATCTTGATAAGAATATACTGAGTTTTGTGTAAAACTTACAGACATATGCAATAATATGCAGCCCCTCCTATCTTTCATCTGTATATAAGTCTGTTGAGAGAATACAGTTTTAGAGATCTTATGAACATCACATCTATCTCTGTGTCATTTGTCTCTCCGGATCCGTGGGTCATTGAAGCTCTTCTTTCATTAACTGAAATACACCTGGGTGGCAGTACCTGTTTACCTCTACACTCCTCAGTAGGGATGATCTTCATGTTCGACTCAACATTGTATGTTCGATCGTTCGTCGAAATACGAACGTCACGGTCCATAATTCACTGCGGCATTGCTGGCTGATGATTGGCCAAGCATGCACTATGACCCGCATGCTTGGCCAATCACAGCGTGCAAAAAGCAGAAAGCCATAATTGGCCAAAGCCAAGGTGGCTTTGGCCAATTATGGCCCAGGGCTTTAGTACACGCCCCACACTATAAAAGGCCGCCTGCAGGGCGGCTTTGTGTAGTATGTTGCGGCGGTGTTAGAGAATAGAGATCTGTCAGAGAGAAAGAGAGTGTCTTTTTTGCAAGCTAGATAGAGCAGGCAGGCTAGTCAGTTAAAGTTACAGGGCCAGATTCATATACATTTGCGTATCTTTAGAGCGGCATATTCACAAAGCACTTGCGTCCTAAGTTACGGCAGCGTAGCGTAGATGGGCCGGCATAAGCCCGCCTAATTCAAAGTAGGTGGAAGGTGGGCATGATACATGTTAATGAACCGTGACCCCATGTAAATGAGGTGCCGAACGAACAGCGCATGCACCGTCCGTGGACGTATCCCAGTGCGCATGCTCTGAATCACGTTGCAAATAGTCAATGCTTTCGACATGAACGCACAGCCCTATTCGCGTACGACTTACGCGAACGACGTAAGCGACAGAAAATTCGACGCTGTTCCGACGTCCATACTTAACATTGCCTGTGCCTCATATAGCAGGGGTAACTTTATGCTGGTCATACGCCTTACGTAAACAACGTATATCAATACGCCGGGTGCAACTATGCTTGTGAATCGGCGTATCTATCTCATTTGCATATTTTTAATGGGAACGCCGAATGCGTCCATCGTAACTATGCGCCCACGATACGCCGGTGTAGGCAAGTTATGTCGGATGGCTGAAGCCATGTTTTTCGGCTAATCTTGCTTTCTGAATCGGCGTAAAGATGCGACGGCACACATTTGAACTTACAGCGGCGTATCAGGAGATACGCCCGGATAGATTCTTTCTGAATCCGGCCCACAGTGTGTAGAGGATATATATACTGTCAGAAGCCAAGTACTTACCGAGGCCGAGATGCTGAGAGAGGCTCACCCTTGTGACCTAGCGCACCCACCCCCTGGAGTTGGGACAGGAGGTGGAGGCACAAGGAGGCACCGGTGCCAGCGAAGTAGTAGAACTTGGTAGGCAGCTAAACTTGGAAGTAGATGTGGGCAGCAGACTAGGTAGGTAGCAAGTTGAGCGGCTTCCGGTACACAGCACAGGTAACTGGAGCAAGGCAGAGACAGGTCCGGGGTGCAAGCCAAGGTTCAAGGGCAGGAGAGAGCAGCAGATCCAGGTCACAGTTCCAGAGGTCAGGGGTTAGAGAGGGCAGCAAATCCAGAGACAATAGCCAAGGTCAAGTTCGGAGAGAGAGCAGAGTCGTGTGGAAATCCGGGTCAATAGCACAGGTACAGCAATCAGAAGTTCAGACAGGAGCTGACGACAAACCAGCAACCCGTCATGAGACAGAGGCTGGTTTAAATAGGCCGGTCAGGCCTCTGATTGGTCCCGGGAGGGTGCGCGGCCGTGCGCGCACCCTAGGTGCACGGACATGCAACTAAGCGCCAATCCACCGCGCATGCGCGCCGTTCGGAGGTTAGCAGAGCTGGGTCCCTGACATATACATCCCAGGTGTTGTACATATATTTATTTATTGTATAGTTTAGCTAGATCAGTTCTTCCTAATTCTAATTTACTGTCATGCAGTTGATTGTGCTAGCTGCAGTATTCTCACACTTGGTGTGTATTGCCTGTGTGCTCTGTAGTTTGCACATAAAGCTACTTGGTGTGTACTGCATGTGTGCTCTGTAGTTTGCACCTAAGGCTACTTGGTGTGTACTGCACTTGTGCTCTGTAGTTTGCTCCTAAAGTTACTTGGTGTGTACTGCACGTGTGCTCTGTAGTTTGCAGATAAAGCTACTTGGTGTGTACTGCACTTGTGCTCTGTAGTTTGCACCTAAATCTACTTGGTGTGTACTGCACTTGTGCTCTGTAGTTTGCACCTAAAGTTACTCTGTGTGTACCAGTACTGCACCTAAAGTTACTTGGGGCCAGATTCTCAGCTGCGATACAACGGTGTATCTCAGATACACCGTCGTATCTTTGTTTTTTTCAATGGGTATCTATGCGTGTGATTCCTAGAATCACTTACGCATAGATACACTAAAAATCCAACAGGTGTAAAACAATTACACCGTCGGATCGTAGATGTAATGACAACGCCGGCCGCTAGGTGGCCTTTACATTGTTTTCTCATTTGCCTATGCAAATGAGCCTAATACGCCGATTCCCGAACGTTTTTACGCCGCCCCGTCGTCGTTTACGACGTTTCCGTACACGTAAGGTTACCCCTGCTAATATGAGGGGTAACCTTACGAAGTTCCGTCGTATGCCATGTTTAGTATGGCGTTGGGTCAGCGTCGTCTTTTTCCGTCGGTTACGTCATTTTACTAAGTCGTTCGCGAATAGGGATTTACGTAAACGACGCTCACGTCGGTTTCATTCACGTTTTCCGACGTGAGCTGGAGCATGCGCACTGGGCTATTTTGCGGCCGGCGCATGCGCAGTTCCAACGACGCGGGGGCACGCTTAATTTAAATACAAGCCGCCCCCTTTGAATTATGCGGCCTTACGCAGGGCCATTTACACTACGCCACCGCAACTTACGGAGCAAGTGCTTTGAGAATATGGCACTTGCTCTGTTAAGTTGCGGCGTAGTGTAAATGGCTTACGATACGCCGCCGCATTTCTACAAGAATCTGGCCCTTGGTGTGTACTGCACTTGTGCTTTGTAGTTTGCACATAAAGCTACTTGGTGTGTACTGCACTTGTGCTCTGTAGTTTGCACATAAAGCTACTTGGTGTGTACTACACTTGTGCTCTGTAGTTTGCACCTAAAGCTACTTGGTGTGTACTGCACTTGTGCTTTGTAGTTTGCACCTAAAGTTACTTTGTATGTACCAGTACTGCACTTGTGCTCTGTAGTTTGCACCTAAAGCTACTTGGTGTGTACTGCACTTGTGCTCTGTAGTTTGCACCTAAAGTTACTTTGTGTGTACCAGTACTGCACGTGTGCTCTGTAGTTTGCACATAAAGCTACTTGGTGTGTACTGCACTTGTGCTCTGTAGTTTGCACCTAAAGCTACTTGTTGTGTACTGCACTTGTGCTCTGTAGTTTGCACCTAAAGCTACTTTGCTCCAGATTCAGGTAGATGGGCGAATCTTTATTCTGGCGTAACGTTGCTCATTTACGTTGCTCCGCCGAAACTTTAGGAGAAAGTACTGTATTCACAAAGCACTTGCTCCTAAAGTTGCGGCGGCGTAGCGAAAATGGGCCGGCGGAATTCAAATTGGGCGGGTAGGGGGCGTGTAGTATTTAAACTAGGCGCGATCCCGCGGCGAACGCACTGTGCATGAGCCGGCCGTCAATGTATCCCAGTGCGCATGCTCCACATTAGGACGGTGTTTTCTACGTGAACGTCAATGATGTCAATCCCCATTCACGGACGAGTTACGCAAACGACGTGAAACTTTTTCAGTTCGACGCGGGAACGACGGCCATACTTAACATAGGATACGCCACCTAGGGGGCATGTTTTTCTTTACGCCGCGTATCTCTTACGGAAACGTCGTAAAGTCACTGCGTCGGGCCCGCGTACGATCGTGAATTGGCGTATCTTGCTGATTTACATATTCTCGGCGTAAATCAGCGGGAACGCCCCTAGCGGCCATTTTAAAATTGCAGTTCCGATATGACGGCGAAATACAATTACTCCGCTCGTATCTGAACTCAGTCACCGGCGTATCTTGTTTTCTGAATACAGAAAACAGATACGACGGCGTAGGTTAGAAGTTACGCGGCTTATCTACAGATAAGCCGTGTAACTTCTACCTGAATCTGGCCCTTTGTGTGTACTGCACGTGTGCTCTGTAGTTTGCAGATAAAGCTACTTGGTGTGTACTGCACGTGTGCTCTGTAGTTTGCACCTAAAGCTACTTGGTGTGTACTGCACTTGTGCTCTGTAGTTTGCACCTAAAGCTACTTGGTGTGTACTGCACGTGTGCTTTGTAGTTTGCACATAAAGCTACTTGGTGTGTACTGCACTTGTGCTCTGTAGTTTGCACATAAAGCTACTTGGTGTGTACTGCACTTGTGCTCTGTAGTTTGCAGATAAAGCTACTTGGTGTGTACTGCACTTGTGCTCTGTAGTTTGCACCTAAAGTTACTTAGTGTGTACTGCACGTGTGCTCTGTAGTTTGCAGATGAAGCTACTTGGTGTGTACTGCACGTGTGCTCTGTAGTTTGCACCTAAAGCTACTTGGTGTGTACTGCACGTGTGCTCTGTAGTTTGCACCTAAAGCTACTTGGTGTGTACTGCCCGTGTCCTCTACAGTTTGCACCTAAAGCAGGCTCTGCGTCTAGAGGCAACAGTGCTGGTCGTGGACACGGTGCATCCTCATTGGACACGCTCGTCCTTGTTTTCGGCAGCTGGCTGCGTTGAGCCGCAACATGCCGAAGACGTGGTAGAGTGGATGACCAAGACGTCCTCATCCTCCTCATCCTCTCTCACCCAGGCTCAGGGTACTTTGTCTGGCAAAGTAGCTGCCAAGGTGTCCTCTTCCTTCTGCTCAATGGCATCACTCACTCCTTCCCTAGCCCCACTATGTCCTCCTGAGGAGTCCTCCGAACTGTTTGACCACAGTGTTGGATACATGCTGCATGAGGATGCGCAGCATTTTGAAGGCTCCGATGATGGTAGACAGATAGAGGAAGGCAGTAATGTGAGCCCAGAGAGAGGGGGTGCCCAAGAAGCAATCTGGCAGTCATGTTCCCCCAGCTGCAGCATACTGCCAGGTTTTCGACAGTGATGAGGAGGGAGGGGATGATGAGGTCACTCACTCTACGTGGGTGCCTAATAGGAGAGAGGAGGAGGAGGAGGAGGCACAGGCACATCTACAATGATGCAGGATGCCCTCCAGGGGCCATCTTAAGCACATCAACTGCATCACAACGCAGAGCTACGCATGTGCAGGGCACTGCTGTGTCTCAGCGTTATTCCAAAAGTTCTTTGGTGTGGGCCTTTTTTGAGACGAGTGCATCAGATCGCACCGCTGCTATTTGCAACCTATGTCCCAAGCATATCTCGCGTGGCCAAAACATCACCCGCTTGGGCACCACATGATTGACCAGACATATGTCAACCTGTCATGCAGTTCGTTGGCAAGCGTACCTCAAAGACCCACACCAAAGAACAAAGCGGTACACCAATGTCAGATTGTACCAGACAAATATCCCTGCCCCAGCTGCTGCAGCGCCGGAAGAAGTTCTCTCCCAGCCATCCACATGCCCAGCGGTTAAATGTTAGCTTAGCTAAATTGCTAGCACTTCAACTGCTGCCTTTTCAGTTGGTAGATTCTGCCCCCTTCAGTGAGTTTGTGGAATGTGCGGTACCTCAGTGGCAAGTTCCCAAAGGCCACTTTTTCTCACGGAAGGCGATTCTGGCTCTCTACCGGCATGTGGAAGGCAGTGTCCATGCCTCGCTGGACAGGGTGGTCAGTGGTAAGGTGCATATTACCACTGACTCATGGTCCAGCAGGCATGGACAGGGATAGGGTTGTCCCGATACCACTTTTTTAGGACCGAGTACAAGTACGGATACTTTTTTTCAAGTAGTCGCCGATACCAAATACCGATACTTTTTTAAAATGTGTCCCTAAATGCAGCCGTGTCCCCCCACAAATGCAGCCATGTCCCCCACATATTGCAGCCATGTCATGTCCCCCACATGTCCCCCATATGCAGCCATGTATGTCCCCCATATGCAGCCATGTATGTCCCCCATATGCAGCCATGTATGTCCCCCATATGCAGCCATGTATGTCCCCCATATGCAGCCATGTATGTCCCCCATATGCAGCCATGTATGTCCCCCATATGCAGCCATGTATGTCCCCCATATGCAGCCATGTATGTCCCCCATATGCAGCCATGTATGTCCCCCATATGCAGCCATGTATGTCCCCCATATGCAGCCATGTATGTCCCCCATATGCAGCCATGTATGTCCCCCATATGCAGCCATGTATGTCCCCCATATGCAGCCATGTATGTCCCCCATATGCAGCCATGTATGTCCCCCATATGCAGCCATGTATGTCCCCCATATGCAGCCATGTATGTCCCCCATATGCAGTCATGTATGTCCCCCATATGCAGCCATGTATGTCCCCCATATGCAGTCATGTATGTCCCCCATATGCAGCCATGTATGTCCCCCATATGCAGCCATGTATGTCCCCCATATGCAGCCATGTATGTCCCCCATATGCAGCCATGTATGTCCCCCACATATTGCAGCCATGTATGTTCCCCATATGCAGCCATGTATGTCCCCCATATGCAGCCATGTATGTCCCCCATATGCAGTCATGTATGTCCCCCATATGCAGCCATGTATGTCCCCCATATGCAGCCATGTATGTCCCCCATATGCAGCCATGTATGTCCCCCATTTGCAGCCATGTATGTCCCCCATATGCAGCCATGTATGCAGCCATGTATGTCCCCCATATTGCAGCGATGCGTCCCTCATACCTTTTAGATATGCTGATGCTGCCTCTGCCGCATACCGCCGTATCCCCCTGCACAATCGCGTAGCGCATTACAAGCTTTCATTCTAAAAACTTGTAAATGGCCGCGCTCCGTGTTTAAAACTCCCCTTCTCCGAATGGAGGGATCCGTCCAATCCCACGCAAGGGGGAGTGTCTATACGCGGATTCGTGCATAGACACTCCCCCTTGCTCGGGATTGGAGGGATCCCTCCAATCCGGAGAAGGGGAGTGTCAATACACGGCCATTTACAAGTATTCAAAATGAATGCTTGTAATGTAAGCTATGCGATTGTGCAGGGGGATACGGCGGTATGCGGCAGAGAGCGGCGGCGTCAGCATATCTAAAAAGGTATGAGGGACGCATCGCTGCAATATGGGGGGGGGAAGTATTCTATTTTGGTATCGGGGGTATTTGCGGGAGTACAAGTACTCCCGCAAATACTCGGTATCGGTCCCGATACTAGTATCGGTATCGAGACAACCCTAGACAGGAACAT
This sequence comes from Rana kukunoris, assembly GCA_029574335.1. NCBI lineage: Eukaryota > Metazoa > Chordata > Amphibia > Anura > Ranidae > Rana > Rana kukunoris. Next base: position 55,804,946 of record CM056060.1, on the reverse strand, counting down.
TACCTATCTTTCACGGTGCATTGGGTGACTCTGCTGGCAGCTGGGACGCAGGACGCAGGACAAGGTACAGTAGTGTTGGAGGTTGTTCCGCCACCATGCCTCCAAAATGCTAGTACTGGTTGTGACACACCTCTCTCCTCCATCCCCTACTCTTCTTCTTCCTCTGTGGCCTCTTCCTGTGCTGATGTGTCCTCGGAACCAGCGGTGCTCCGTAGACGTTCAAGGGGCTACGCGGATATGCAGGCAAAGAAATGCCATGCGGTGCTTGAGCTGGTGTGCTTGGGGGACAGGAGCCACACTGGGGCAGAGGTTCTGTCAGCTCTGCAGGGGCAGGCTCAGAGGTGGTTGACGCCACGCCAGCTTAAGCCTGGAATGGTGGTTTGCGACAATGGCACCAACCTCCTCTATGCTCTGCGACAGAGACAACTGACCCATGTGCCCTGTTTTGCTCATGTCCTTAATTTGGTGGTGCAGCGGTTCTTGGGCAGGTACCCGGGCTTACAGGATGTCCTAAAGCAGGCCAGGAAAGTCTGTGTGCATTTCTGACGGTCATATAATGCCAGTGCTCCTGCTGGCAGACCTCTAAAGGGAATACAACCTGCCCAAGAACCGCCTAATCTGTGACATGCCCACCAGGCGGAACTCTACGTTGGCCATGCTGCAGCAGCTGCACACGCAGCAGAGGGCCATCAATGAGTATCTGTGCCAATATGGCAGCAGAACTGGGTCAGGGGAGCTTGGGTTTTTTCCCCACGCCAGTGGGCCTTGATCAGGGATGCATGCACTGTCCTGTCACCATATGAGGAGGCCACGAGGATGGTGCGCAGTGACAGTGCATGCATCAGTGAGATTGTCCCTCTTATTCACATGTTGGAGGACTTCCTTACCTCTCAAGGCCCCCTTTATCCAGACAGTGGTGCTGCTTGCCCGCCTATCATACAGGAAGAGGACAAGGAGGAGGAGGATTGTGTCAGCATGAACGTGGAGCCTAGCACTCAGCATCAGCAGTCTTTAAGGGATCAATTACAGTCCCAAGGAACCCATGGACTTGTACGTGGCTGGGATGAGGTGGATGTGGATCATGTCGTCCTCAGTGACCCAGAGGATTCCACACCGAATGCCTCAGCAAACCTACGCTGCATGGCCTCCCTGATCCTGCAAAGCCTGCGGAAGGATCCTCGTATTCGTGCTATCAAGGAGAGGGATCATTACTGGCTGGCAACTCTCCTTGATCCACATTACAAGAATAAGGTTGCGGACCTTATCTTGCCGGCGCAGAGGGAGCAGAAGATAAAACATCTTCGGGAGGCCTTTCAGAAAGGTCTGTGCAATGCGTTCCCAGAGACTGGGGGGTTACAAAATCCAGGTCCTGGACAATGTGCTGCTGAGGCTTCGGTGAGTCACAGAAGGAGCGGTGGAGAAGGTGGCCGTCTGACAGACAATTTTTTAGTCCGCAGCCACAAGGTATGACCGGTTCCAGCAACCATCGCCAGCGTCTGTTTTACATGGTTCGGGAATACCTAGGGGCAAGATCAGATTTGGACACCTTTCCCACCGAAAATTCTCTGGCTTACTGGGTTTTGAGGATGGATCACTGGCCAGAGCTTGCACAGTACGCAATTGAGCTACTGTCTTGTCCTGCATCCAGCGTTCTTTCAGAACGCACATTCAGTGCTGCTGAAGGCTTTGTGACCGTTCACAGGGTGCGCCTCTCCACCGACTTCGTCGACTGACCTTCATAAAAATGAATCAGGCTTGGATCACCACCAGTTACCAAGCACCTGATGTTGATGTAACTGAATAATTTTTTTTGAAATGTCAGATCCCTTGGAGACTGCCTATGCTGATGCTGAGTGACTGTGCTGTTATGCTGCTGACTGAATATCCTTTTCCTCCTCAATGATCTTGCTGATAGCTAGTGTTGGTTCTGGCCACCGCCACCAGTGCCTAAGGTCCAGATTTTTTTATGCAATACTTTGCATGTGGCTCTTTGCTGTCCTCCAATTACAGTATCTGTGAGGGGTTGCAGTGTTGTGCCTAAGGCCCAATTTTTCTGCCCCTGTTTAACAGGGGTGTGTAATAACAATATTTGATGCAATACTTTGCAGCAGAGCTTATTAATGTGCTCCAACTAGAGTATCTGTGAGGTGTTGCAGCGTTGTGGCACCGCCACCAGTGCCTAAGGCCCAATTTTTCTGCCTCTGTTTAACAGGGGCGTGTAATAACAATTTTTGATGCAATACTTTGTGACAGGGCTTATTAATGCGCTCCAACTACAGTATCTGTGAGGTGTTGCAGTGTTGTGGCACCGGCACCAGTGCCTAAGGCCCAATTTTCCTGCCCCTGTTTAACAGGGGCAAGTAATAAAATGTTTTAATGCAATACTTTGCAGCAGGGCTTATTAATGCGCTCCAACTAGAGTATCTGTAAGGGGATTCAGTGTTGTGGCACCGCCACCAGTGACTAAGGCCCATTTTTTCAGCCCCTGTTCGACAGGGGCGTATATTAAAAAATGTTGATGCAATACTTTGCATGTGGCTCTTTGTTGCGCTTCAATTACAGTATCTGTGAGGGGTTGCAGTGTTGTGGCACCGGCACCAGTGCCTAAGGCAAATTTTCCTGCCCCTGTTTAACAGGGGTGTGTAATAAAATGTTTTAATGCAATACTTTGCAGCAGGGCTTATTAATGCGCTCCAACTAGAGTATCTGTAAGGGGTTGCAGTGTTGTGGCACCACCACCAGTGCCTAAGGCCCAATTTTTCTTCCCCTGTTCTAGTATTTTTCTTTGTTTCATTCTTTTCTAATTTGGGTTTATTGTCGCTTTCTCCTAGATTACCATAGTGTCATGTTTATTTTCCTGTACTAAATACTCATCATTGCCAATGTAAACACCACAAATCTAGATTTGTTATTTTAGGCATTGATATAATAATAAGCCACACATTGTTGAGTATCCAAATATATTAATTGTTTCACATTTAAAATGTGTCATTTTTTTTTAATCCAAAAATATGAAAATAAAATTATTCTTTTTTTTACCAAGAAATTTTTGGCAAACAATATTTGTCAACGTCAATTTTATTTTGTTTTTTAGAATTTTTTGTTGGTATTTTTTTTTTAGACATATCCTTTTTTTTTCTTAGATATCTTTTTTTTTTGGGTGTATTTTCTTTGAGAATAACAAAATTAAAAAATATCTGGTTAAAACGCATGAACAATGACCAACTTTTTGGCATTGGTCATTGTTCATGCGTTTTAGCCAGAAAACGAGAGATTCCACTTTAAAAAAATAAAACAAAACATACATAGAAAAAGAAGAAAAACAAAAAAAAATGTTTATTTAAACCCTCCACAGAACATCCATTAAATCCTTTAGTTTTCGCTCCACAGTTTTTGTTTTTTCTCTCATCTGCCCCAAGCAGATGTGGATGTCCTCAATTTGAGCCTTGCAGGACAACACCTCTCCAATTAACACCTGGGCGCTGGATGTGTCCAATCCACCACCAACAGCACGAATACCTCCTGAAGTTTGGAAACAAACCATGTATTACAATTATGCAGGCCTATATCTATTACCTGAAGCTGTGCTGTATGACACTGACCTGATGTGGTGGCAGTTTCCACTTCCTGTACATCCTGCGGTGGTGTGGCTTGGGTCTGTGTGGGGGTTTGTCTGCTCCAGTCTTGCAGCCTCATTGCGCCCTATGAGATTGTAAAAAAGGGAAACATGAATCAAAAAGATTAGAGGCCTAAAAAAGAAATATGAATCATTCTTTCTATAAAGTGTGGTACAATTGTCTGTTTTTACAATCCTTCTAAGCTTAACACAGCATTGTATCCATTACTAAACCTGCTGCATTTCTCTATCTTTGGCCAAGTTTCCTACATGGAAAAACACCACTGAATCACCTCTGTGTGACACCCAACTAGGTTGTTCTTGTGGCCAACACTCAGTGCCGATCTTGACCTCCCTGGTGCCGTAAGCAAAATGACATGGCACATTAAAAATCAGAAGCGGGGGGCGCTGACAACAGTGACATTACACAATAAAGAAAGTCGAGAAGCGCGGGGGGAGGGGGTGTTCTGCTGTTGGAAATGACATCTTACATTAAATTGAGAAGCAGGGGGTGCTGACTTCTTACCTCTTCTCCCATGCAGCCAGCGAGTTGAGAAGCGGGGTGAGGGGGCTAAAATAACTTCTCACCAGACGGGGCCTCTAGTAATTTGTGGGGCCCTTTGCAGCTTTGCAGGGCCCTAAGCAGCTTGCATAGTGAGCCTATAGGGCGGATCGGCCCTGCCAACACTTGTGCTACTGAGTCCATATGTGTAACCAACTACTGAGCATACTCTCCTTTTACTGTATATTGAATTGAAGTTGTATTATTTAACCCCTTCCTTTCCAGTCCATAGGGGAATCACGTCATGGTGATCCCCTCGCCGATGAGACTGGACGTTGCACAACGTCCAGTCTTCACGGCTTTCTAGGGCGCGCGCGCGCGCCGCGGCACCACTCGCGATCCCGCGCGCGTGCCCGACGGCCGTGATTGCCGCCGGGCACCCGCGATTTCCAGCAATGACGTCAGGAGTGTGGATCTGTGTGTGTAAACACACAGATCCACCTCCTGTCAGCGGTGAGGAGACTGATGTGTGTTCCCAGTACAGAGGAACACACATCGATCTCCTCCCCCTGTGAGTCCCCCTCCCCCTACAGTTAGAACATACTTTAGGACACATTTTAACCCCTTCAGCGCCCCCTAGTGTTAACCCCTTCCCTGCCAGTCACATTTACACAGTAATCAGTGCAGTTTTATAGCACTAATCGTTGTGTAAATGTGAACGGTAAAACGTGTCAAAAGTGTCCGATATGTCCGCCGCAACGTCACGGTCACAAAAAAAAAAAACGCAGATCCCCGCCATTACTAGTAAAAAAAAAAAAAAAAATGCCATAAATCTATCACCTATTTTGTAGACGCTATAACTTTTGCGCAAACCAATCAATATACGATTATAGCGTTGTTTTTTTTACCAAAAATACGTAGAATACGTATCGGTCTAAACTGAGGGGAAAAAAAGTTTTTTAAAAAAAATATATTGTGAGATGTATTAAATAAAAAGGAAAAAATATTGTGTTTTTTTTTAAAATTGTCGCTCTTCTTTTGTTTATAGCGCAAAAAATAAAAACCGCAGAGATGATCAAATACCACCAAACGAAAGCTCTATTTGTGTGGGGGAAAAAAACATAATGATTTAATTTGGGTACAGTGTTGCCTGACCGCGCAATTGTCATTCAAAGTGCAACAGCGCTGAAAACTAAAAATTGGTCTGGGCAGGAAGGGGGTGAAAATGCCCTGTATGGAAGGGGTTAAATCTAGTTAAGAACACATCTACATTGAATAAAAAATTTGTCTCACATAAATAGATCATAAATAGAATGAACGACGACGACATATACAACCAATTATTATGCCCACTAACATGAACCTTGACATCTATTCTTGAACTGCATATATACAACCTGAAAGAAAAAGCACATGCCGCACAATAATAAAAACAAATAAGTACACATGAAAATTACTTACTTCTTCTGATTATTTTTTTAATCTTCTCCATCTGCTCCGGCTCTTATTTTAAGGTCAGACTACCTTTTCCGCAGCTGTTCCCTTGACCTGCGCACCCCGAATTTCTGATGGAGAGTCCTCTGCACATTCTCCATGATCTGGGCCTTCACCTTGTTTGGGTTCTTGTAAGGGCCATGTTTGCAATCATAGTCCTCCCTCCTTAGGATTGCCACCATTTTCACCATCTCCTCAAAGGACATATTGATGGCTTTGTACCTCCTGCTCCTGGTTTTGGCTACCGCCTGGCCTTGCTCCTTGTTTGAGCTTCCAGCTTGCTGTGTGTCCTCCATGGTGTCTTATCTGTCTTGCATTGACCGACCGAAAAAGGGGGTGGAAAGTACAAGAACGATCGTCAGGGGCAGGGAAACATGTGGAGATTCTCACATACGCAGTGTATAAAGGGATATCGCGTGGGTAAAAACGTTCACAGTCTGTAGAAAAAAGCGGAAGAAACGATTGTGTAGTACGACGGTGCGTAACTTGATTTTGGACTTTATGATCAGTGTAGGAGTTTGTGGGTTAGATATGGGGAGAAAGATTAGTAAGTAGTAGAGGCTTGACTGACATTAGCTTTTTTTTGCTTAATTTTGACTTGCAGAAATAATGGAGGCCTTCAGGGAACAGGAGTTCTTCACAGAATTTCTTCAAAGGGGGCCCTGGATGGCAATCCCCCTTTTTTCTAGAATTTTTCTTTCCCAAAAAAATAATTTATTCAGCCAAGATCTGGCATTGGAATGGCCGCCCCCCACCCCTAAAATAATCGACACATTGTTGCCGCACAGCACGTGCGCTTTGGGGGGCCAAGCCTGGTATGGCCAGGCTCACGGGCCGCCACTGGAACATCAATGGCCTCATCAGGCACAAGGTGTCATGTAGTTTGTTGAGGGTCTCTTTAGGAAATTGTGCAATATGCAGCAGCAAAGTATGACATGGTTCAGATTCTACTTAACAAACCTACAGTCCTTGTCTTGTTTGCACCGCCTGTATACTGCTGTTCAAAGTATATAGGGCCAAAGGGTCTTGTAATGACCTGGGGGAGTGGAAACCCATGCTATTTTTTTTCAGTGATTTTCATCCATATTGCAGGGACCAAGCATTACATTAAAGCCGCAAGCAGTATTAAATTACTTTTTTCTTATAGTAATCTCATTTTGTGCAGGGACAGTTCTAAACATGTGCCACCTCACAGGCATACTATAGACACCCAGCAGGTACGATATTTAACCACTTGACCACTGGGCACTTAAACCCCCTTAATAACCAGACCAATTTTTAGCTTTCGGTGCTCTCACAGTTTGAATGACAAGAACTCAGTCATACAACGCTGTAACCAATTTAAATTTTTGTCCTTTTTTTCCCCACAAATAGAGCTTTCTTTTGGTGGTATTTGATCACCTCTGCGGTTTTTATTTTTTTTGCTATGAATGAAAAAAGAACATAATTTTGCAAAAAATAATAATTTTTCTTAATTTCTATTATAAAATTTTGCAAAAAAGTATTTTTTCTTCATACATTTGGCCTAAAATGTATACTGCTACATACAGTGCTTAAAATAAGTATTTGAACACCCTGCTATTTTGCAAGTTTTCCCACTTGGAAATCATGGAGGGGTCTGAAATTGTCATCGTAGGTGCATGTCCACTGTGAGAGACATAATCAAAAAAAAAATTCCAGAAATCACAATGTATGATTTGTTTAACTATTTATTTGTATGATACAGCTGCAAAGAAGTATTTGAACACCTGTCTATCAGCTAGAATTCTGACCCTCAAAGACCTGTTAGTCTGCCTTTAAAATGTCCACCTCCACTCCATTTATTCTAAATTAGATGCACCTGTTTGAGGTCATTAGCTGCATAAAGACACCTGTCCACCCCATACAATCAGTAAGAATCCAACTACTAACATGGCCAAGATCAAAGAGCTGTCCAAAGACACTAGAGACAAAATTGTACACCTCCACAAGGCTGGAAAGGGCTACGGGGAAATTGCCAAGCAGCTTGGTGGAAAAAGTTCCACTGTTGGAGCAATCATTAGAAAATGGAAGAAGCTAAACATGACTGTCAATCTCCCTCGGACTGGGGCTCCATGCAAAATCTCACCTCGTGGGGTCTCAATGATCCTAAGAAAGGTGAGAAATCAGCCCAGGACTACACGGGAGGAGCTGGTCAATGACCTGAAAAGAGCTGGGACCACCGTTTCCAAGGTTACTGTTGGTAATACACTAAGACGTCATGGTTTGAAATCATGCATGGCACGGAAGGTTCCCCTGCTTAAACCAGCACATGTCAAGGCCCGTCTTAAGTTTGCCAATGACCATTTGGATGATCCAGAGGAGTCATGGGAGAAAGTCATGTGGTCAGATGAGACCAAAATATAACTTTTTGGTCATAATTCCACTAACTGTGTTTGGAGGAAGAAGAATGATGAGTACCATCCCAAGAACACCATCCCTACTGTGAAGCATGGGGGTGGTAGCATCATGCTTTGGGGGTGTTTTTCTGCACATGGGACAGGGCGAATGCACTGTATTAAGGAGAGGATGACCGGGGCCATGTATTGTGAGATTTTGGGCAACAACCTCCTTCCCTCAGTTAGAGCTTTGAAGATGGGTCGAGGCTGGGTCTTCCAACATGACAATGACCCGAAGCACGCAGCCAGGATAACCAAGGAGTGGCTCTGTAAGAAGAATATCAAGGTTCTGGCGTGGCCTAGCCAGTCTCCAGACCTAAACCCAATAGAGAATCTTTGGAGGGAGCTCAAACTCCGTGTTTCTCAGCGACAGCCCAGAAACCTGACTGATCTAGAGAAGATCTGTGTGGAGGAGTGGGCCAAAATCCCTCCTCCAGTGTGTGCAAACCTGGTGAAAAACTACAAGAAACGTTTGACCTCTGTAATTGCAAACAAAGGCTACTGTACCAAATATTAACATTGATTTTCTCAGGTGTTCAAATACTTATTTGCAGCTGTATAATACAAATAAATAGTTAAAAAAATCATACATTGTGATTTCTGGAATTTTTTTTTTTGATTATGTCTCTCACAGTGGACATGCACCTACGATGACAATTTCAGACCCCTCCATGATTTCCAAGTGGGAGAACTTGCAAAATAGCAGGGTGTTCAAATACTTATTTTCCGCACTGTATCTTTGCTAAAAAAAAAAAAAAAATTGGATATTATTTAGTCTGGGTGAAAGTTATGGGGTCTACAAGCTATGGTACCAATTACTGAAAATTGATCAATTTCATCACATCTGATGTACTGACAGCCTCTCTCGTTTCTTGAGACCCTAAAATGCCAGAAAAGTACAAATACCCCCCAAATGACCCCTTTTTGTCACCCTTCAAAATTGCTCACGCTTGTGGAATGGCGCCAAATTTTGGTACTTAAAAATTCCCATAGGCGACGCTTTAAATATTTTTACTGGTTACATGTTTGAGTTACAGAGGAGGTCTAGGGCCAAAATTATTGCTCTCGCTCTAACGTTCGCAGAGATACCTCCCATGTGTGGGTTGAACACTGTTTTCAAATGGGGGCGGGACTTGCGTATGCATTCGCTTCTGAATGCGAGCTCACGGGGACAGGGGCGCTGTATGCCCAGAGTATTGCAGAGTATGCCCAGAGTATTGCAAAGTATGCCCAGAGTATTGCAAAGTATGCCCAGAGTATTGGCAGAGTATTGCAGAGTATTGCAGAGTATTGGCAGAGTATTGGCAGAGTATTGCAGAGTATTGCAGAGTATGCAGAGTATGCCCAGAGTATGCCCAGAGTATTGCCAGAGTATTGCCAGAGTATGCCCAGAGTATTGCCAGAGTATGCCCAGAGTATTGCCAGAGTATTGCCAGAATATGACCAGAGTATTGCCAGAGTATTGCCAGAGTATGGCCAGAGTATGGCCAGAGTATGCCCAGCCGAGTATTGCCCAGTATTGCAGAGTATTGCAGCAGGGATGGCTGAGCAGGGAGGGATGGATCTGTGACTACTTTTGTTACAGATCCAGCCCGCAGCACTGGCGCTGCCATCCGCTCCCTCCCCTCTCCTCTCACACTGTACGGATCGGTACAGAGAGAGGAGGGAGGAACCGGCGTCATCAAATGACGCCGCTTTGTTTACAAGTGATCGCTCCGTCATTGGACGGAGCGATCACGTGGTAAACCGCCGCTATCAGCGGCGATTTACCATGATTCGTGATGCGCCGGGTCCAGAGGACCCGGCGCATCACGGATCACGGTAAATCGGCACAGATGCGCGCCTCAGGAGGCGCGCGGGAGCGCGATTCTAAGAAGCCATTAATTAACGGCCACTTAGAATTGAGAAACCGCCCTGTAGCCGTACTTTCTCTATAGGGCGGTTGCAAAGTGGTTAAAGGAATTTTTCATTATTATTTTTTTCACTTTAAGCATCATTAAAATCGCTGCTCCAGAAGAAACTACCTTTTTTAAAACTTTTTTTTCCATTGGTACATGTTCCCTGGGGCAAGACCCGGGTTCTCAAAGACGTTTTCCAACAATAACTTGATTATTGGGCTTTAAAATGAACACTTTTGAATTCGAACGTTTAAATCCCATAGACGTCAATGGGGTTCTAAATGTTCGCGCGAACGTTCGGTCGGTCCGAAGGTTCTGGGGCAAACCGAACGAGGGGGTGTTCGGCTCATCCCTACTCCCAGCCAGTCATCTGCTTCCTCTGCCTGTGTAACTGTAAACACAGGCAGAGGAAGTGATGTCATCTCTCCTCGTGGCGGTCTTTTCGTCCGACACAGAGGAGAGAAGACATCCAACAGTGAGTTGCACCTAACAGCACACTTACACCAGTACACACAGGCACATAAACCCCCCAGTCACCTCCAGATCACCCCCCCAGCCCCCTGTCACAGATTGCAGTGATCATTTATTTTCTGATCATTGCATTTAGTGTCATTTTTGACAGAAAAAACTGTTAGGGACATTAGCCTTAGGACCCTTTAGGTCTAGGGTAGCCCCCTACCCCCCCCAATAAAGATTTAACCCCTTGATCATCGCCCTAGTTAACCCTTTCACTCCCTATTGCCAGTGTCACTACGAGATCATTTTTGTGATCGCTGTATTAGTGTCGCTGGTGCTGCTAGGTAGCTAGTTATTTTTTGAGGTTCGCCGCCAGGTTTTTATAGCGTTTAGTACCCCCATACATTTTCTAAATAAATGTTTTAACCCCTGGTTGCCCCTAGAGTTAACCTTTTCACCAGTGATCACCGTATAAGTGTCACCGGTGACGCTGGTTAGCCAGTTAGTTATTTCGTTATTTAGGTTCGCCGCCAAGTTTTTAGAAAGCGTCAGGTACCCCCATACATTTTCTTAGAAAGGTTTTAACCCCCTGATTGCCCCCTAGTTAACCATTTCACCAGTGATCACCGCATAATTGCTACGGGTGACGCTGGTTAGTTAGTTTGCCGTCATCACGCTCTTCCAAACGAACTGACCCAGGAAAGTGAATCAAAGAGGACGCTGAGATCCCGTTTTTAGACCGCACATGGTGCATTCGATTGGGCCTGTTTTACATTGAATTCCTACATCCATCCGCTCTGGCTGATTCTATTCGATCTGAAGCAGCTCCAGCACATAGTCGTTTGGGTGACTCTAAATTAACCCGTGCTCAGTCTGACTGTTTGTGGTCAGCACGTCTGGTAAGGAGACTACATTTCTGACACTCGGGTGTACCTTTGGTAGAAGGTGGTGCTATTTTTAGAATACTCTCCATTGGAAGACTTCTTACAGCTCACTTTTTCACGAATATTTTTCTTATATCTGGAACTACTTTATGGACTTTTCATTTTGAGTTTTAGTCATTGATTTTTTATTTTGTTCACGGATGTGCTATATCTGCAGGTCATTTTCAATTTAACCACTTCATGGTATACACCAATTAGTATTATTTACGTGTTTAATATTTCTATATCACTTTCCTTAGTTTTGTAATATTTAACACAGCCAATCTTGGCCCCAATGATTGGTTTAACACTATTCATTCACTTATTTTATTTTTTGATATCATCATCATAATTTTCACATATATTGGTTTTGCGCTGTACCTCACCCTTTTTTCCAATATCTTCCAATATATGTATCTATATTATTGGTACTAGCAGCATTTCCACCCATCCTGGTTTAGCGCGCAGTGTTTTTTTCCATATTTTCTAGTTTTCCTTCCTGATACTATCACATTGCAGCAATACCCTATTAATATGGATATCTTTGAATATAGATCCCAGCACAATATTAACACCGAGGGGGTTTTTAATGGTATCACGGACCCATTAGATGAAGTAGGTGGCATTTTTGTTAGACTCAAAAATCTTTTGGTTTCAGAATTACACACCAATTGGGATATAGCCTATTTACAACAATATGTGACACTAAAAATGGCCCCACGGAGTTTAAGATGGGAAGTTAGCCCCCAAAGGGGAGAATCAGATCTAACTGGGTGGTACTCCTATTTTAATGATACAGGTGTTTAATTTTTACAATTCCTACTCATCAAGAAACACAACAAATTAAAATCCCTCAATGATGAGATTTGTGTTTTGAAAGACAATCTCATTCACTGTAAGGAACAAGAAACCTATAAACAGAAATCAGAACAACTTAAAGGTTTCCTGGAAAAAGAAGACCATGATCAGAAACTTAAAAAGATGAAAAAGTACAACCGTGACTATATAGACTATTCAAATAACATGGGGCCAGATTCACAGAGCGATTACGCTGGTGTAACAGGAGATGCGCGGCGTATGTCTAAATTTGCGCATGCATTTCGATACTCTGCATCCCCAAAACGAGATACACAAGAAATTTACTTTTTTTTGTCCAGCGTAATTTCGTTAGACAGGCGCATGCGTCCGCGCAAAACTGCGCTACACACACCATTGATTTGCTATTCAAATAATCCACAAAAGAAAAGCTGCTCTAAAATTAGACAATTCGTCTACATGTCAGATAAAGCAACACTGTTAGTGAGGAGCTGAGCAGTCACACATGTTGCCCAACAAACTGTATGCCAACATGCCAGTGGCATCCATGCTCATAGCTATACTACTGACTTTAGATGAGCAAAGAAGGAGGAGGGCACTGAGGAGGGCACAGGATTTTTTTTTTTTTTTTTGGAAAACTTTTTTTTTGCTTATATAAACTTTACAATTTAATCTAATCTAATACAATATTCTTAGCTGATACAAGCCCCTCACTCTTCACTCTTCACGGGAGAGGATATATCACACACGCATAGACATCTATGGCATGAGTGATTCTGTGGTGTCTCGCATCTTCAGATTCACCCCTCATGCCATCATGGAATTAACCACAACCCTGCAGGAGGACATCACCAGCCCAACACATGACACTACCCATGACAGCTACATATACAATCAGAGCCCCATCCCCACAGATTTCGAACAGAACATGTATGGGGACAGCTGGCTGGTTGGTGAGTGACATGGGTGGCAGGCATGACTGGCCCCCCCCATGATGCACACATCACAAGGGGCACATGCACTACTAACATCCTCCTGTCTTTTCCCTTCAAGGTGACTCTGCATATGCACTGGGACCCCATCTCATGCCAGCTCACATTATGCATCTTTGCACGTTAAACACACACATTAATCATGGCACAATGAGAATGCATGCATGCACACCACTGTGGTCCCTAGCACACACACCCCACATCCTCATCAAATTGGATTGGCACCAGTCCACCATGCAGGACTTGTGAGCAGCAACGCCACGCCAAGGCTCCAATTATGTCACTGTACATTCATACACCATTCACACGGACCTGGGGATCACTTCTCCCTGGTCCTGGGAAACCCTTCTCCGCCAAAATTGAGGGTGACACCCCTTTTCCGGCGGGAATGTCACCCCCAGATTCAAACAGCATTCACAACCCAAAAAAAAAAAATGCCCAGCAAAAACAAAAAATTTTCAGCACAAAAAAAAATGGCCAGCTTCTTTTTGACCAGACGCCAGAGGTCATTGATTTTCTTTTCAATCCCCGTCCGTGTCCGGGTCTCCCCCCCCCCCCCCCCGATGCATTCACCTCGTCAGTAATCCTGTCCAAAATCTCTCTCCTCCTGGCCGGGGTGGTGTTGGCACTGTCTGGGCCGTGGAGGTAACGCCCATATTCGGAAATGGCCCGGGCAAGAATTCGTTTCTCCCTCAAAGTGAAATTTAACTTCCTCTTTCTCTCCGTCATACTCAAACAAAAACTCTCTCCCAAACAGTCAGCAAAAATCAGTCAGAAAAACAAGCAGGAAAAATCAAGCAAGAAAACAAACGAACAAAAAACTAACAACCAAAAACTCTCACAAGCAGTCAACAAAAATCACTTACAAATATCTTCTAACAAACACAAGATCACACAGTCCACAAATATCACAAAGACAAACCACAACGCAACTAACAAAAGAACAAAAGCACCTTGCTGTATAGGGAGGGATACAAAGGGATGTACTTTTGCGAAGGAAGTGCGTTTGTGTCTGTCTATTTATGCTGTCTGCGTAGTTCATGATTTTGCCCTAGTCCACTTCCAATTTCGCTGTTCCCGAGTTGGGAGCATGCGCAGAGAGGTGCTGACATGGTATGCTTCAAGCGCGCATGCGCGAGCCGGCCGGCCCTTCATTTGCATGGGGTCACGGCTCATTTCAATGTAACACGCCCACGTCCTTCCCAATTTGTATTACTCCGCCTTGCGCCTCAGAAATAACGTTGCGCAGGCGCTAATTTCTGCGTAAAAGCGACGAGAATAGGGTGATTGCGCCGCTACATTGCGCCAGTCTAACGTAAAGGCGGTGCGCTACGCCGGTCCAATAATGCGCAGATGTACCTGAATCTGGCCCATGGTCTTCAGATGGCAGGCGACCATTGAGGAGGAAATGGAAGCTGAGAATGACCAAACCCTTACCTCAGTTGTACCCACTGTCCTGCCACCTCCTGATATGGGTGGCTCTTTGACCCCTTCACGAGTGGCGAATAGTAGCACCCCTAGGGAAGGACGCAATAGGAACAACATCCATCCGGGTTATACAGCAGTTAGACCCAAAATTAAAAATTAAAATAAGGGGAAACAGAATAAACCTGAAACTCATGGTGGTTGGCCAGAAGGTCAATATGATAACCGTCCCCCTAAAGGAAGACCTTCACAACAGAGATATCCTAACCGGAATGATTATCCCATTTTGGGATATGCAGATCAGAGCAATCAGCATTATCCCTCACATTCTAACTACCAGAGTTCTGAATATGGGAGGGAAATACCAAGTAGTCAGTATGGGTATTATCACGATAACCACACTCCTAGACTAACTTCAGTCCCCACCCACAACAGATTCGCCCCTCTATTCCAGCTGTCTTAGAAATATTAGTTTCGCACGTACATAATTAATATTAGCTATAAAAAAACCTTCTTGTCTATATAGAAATTAAAGCAAACGATAGGGGTGTGAAAAAGAGAAAAAGGATTACATTTATTGATACATAGAAGAAGCTTATCTCAATCTGATATTCGTAACTATTAACATAACAGATATCACCTCTAAAACCAAGATGGTTTCAATGTTACACAATTATACAAATGATAAAATATTGCTTCAATGGACACATCAGTATTTATAGGAAAGGAAAAATCACAGAGATGAAGAAAAGTAATGATTAGAAATTACCCAATGTCCCTAGGTGAGGTTACAGGAATAGTGTTGCCAGATTACAAAGATAACTAAGGCCTAACTCAGATATGGTTACTACGGACATACATGGACTCCTAATATACTTTTAGGCAAAATCATAAGATAGAAGGAAAGTATGAGAGAGAGAGAGAGAGAGAGAAAGAAAAGGGTAAGAGAGAGGCAGAGAGACAGAGGGAGGGAGAGACAGACAGAGGGGGAGAGAGACAGGGAGACAGGGAGAGAGGGGGAGAGGGTACTTTACCAGGCTGTGGTCTACATCAGGACATCCTACACTGCTGAACTGTCCAGCTGAACTGGACTGTTTTATACCCCATGAGCTACTATTATCTCCTCCATAATCCCAAGTTCCCGCGGATCCGATTGGCTGTTTTCATGTGACCCCCAACCGGTAACCTCTTGCTGTCACCTCTCTGTGCCAAAGGATGTTTAGGAGTTTGCATATCCATGCATTAATTGACCCCTGCCAACTTTCCTTGTGATCACTCATTCACCTGTGTATTCCCCCACTTGCATATGACACCTGGCCAGCCTATTGTCTAATTAACACAGTAATGTGTTTTTGTTCAATCAGACAGAAGAATGTCCGGAAATTCTGTAAACACATATTATTGTCTAATTATCCTAATGTGTTTATTTCAATCAGACATCAAAAGACAGGAAATTCTGTTAATACAATGAGGGGACATCTCCTATCAGGAAAGAAATGGGTACTATGAAATGGTATGCCGAGATATCGCCTGACCACGTATCTTTACCAGATTAGGGGTACAAAGATGCAGATATATACAGATATATGTATACACACATACATACATATATATATATATATATATACATATACATATATACATATATATATATATACACACATATAGATACATACACATCAATCAGGGGCATGATAGTTGCATTCAGGATATAAGTATGAAGATTAATCTCTCCACCACACAGCATCGAGATGAACACCCAGAAATCGAACCTGTCATCTCTAGGCACCCCAGCCAATTTGTTGAACATGATGAGACATGTTTGACAAGAACAACAAAGTTCTCCATGGAACACAAATGTAAGGGATGAACCTCGTTTTTTTCCTCCGGCCAACTTTCGACCCAAAAGAAGACCAAATGTAGGAGAGGTAACACAGGGGGCAGGAGGATCCAAGCAAAAAAAAAGGAAGAAATAAAAATTGATGGAGTTTTCAATTTGAGTTCAGTTCAGCTTTCGAGGGGGGAACAAACGGTTTTGAGTCAAGGTCTTAAATTTGCACCACCACGAAAGCTGAATAAATTTAAAACCTTTATTGACGCCCATAAATGTATTAGAAAAATGAACATTAAAGTGGATGTAAACCCAAAAAATGTTTTTATTTTTTTTGATGTCACAATGTAGAGTATAATATTTCCTATCATTTGTGCCCAGTCTTGCCACACAGAGTTAATCCAGCGCTGAGTAATCCTGTTTTATGTTCAGTGAAAACGAACAGCCTTCCAGATAAAACCCTGCCTAAATCAAAAAGTCCAGAATCTCTCTTCTTGCTTTGAGTGAGAGGTTATTTACAAACATAGCTAGGACATGTTTATCATATGTTATGTTTTGTTTATCATAACATGAGGTGATATAACATCATAACACATCCTAGTAATATACAATGAACTTTGGATCACCTCTTGTTATGATAAACATGTCCACGCTATATTTGTAAATAACCTGTTACTGAAAGCAAAAACAGAGAAACGGACTTAACCTAATTTGGCAGGTTTTTATCTGAAGTCCGGTTAATTTGCACTGGACTTTAAAAGAGGATTACTCAGCACTGGATTAACTCTGTGTGGCAAGACTGGGCACAGATGATAGGAAATCTTATACTCTACATTGTGACATCAAAAAAAAAATTTTTTTTGGGTTTACATCCACATTTAGAGACATTTTATGTTAAATCCGATTTGGGAGAGACATCAAAATCCCCCCAATGGTGGTGCCGATTAGGGATGAGCCGAACATACCCGCGTTCGGTTTGCACCAGAACGTTCGAACAGACCGCGGGTTCGCGCGAACATTTAGAACCCCATTGAAGTCTATGGGACTCGAGCGTTCGAATTCAAAAACGATCATTTTCTTTAATGTTGGAAATTGTCGTTCAGAACCCGGGTCTTGCCCCAGGGAACATGTATCAATGGAATTTTTTTTTAAAACTGACGTTTTTTCCAAGGGCAGCCATTTTAATGATGCTTAAAGTGAAAAAAATTCCTTTAAATATCACACCTGCTGGGTGTCTATAGTAGTGGCACGTGTTTAGAAATGTCCCTGCACAACATGAGAGGACTAAAAAAAAAAGTAATTTAATACTGCTTGCGCACGTGCTGTGTGGCAACAATATGTCCAATATTTTAGCGGTGGTGGGGGGCCATTATTGTTTTGTGAAAGAAAAGTTTTAGAAAAAAGGGCACCCCTCAAACATACTGTAATTGGAGCGCAACAAGGAGCCACGTGCAAAGTATTGCATCAAAAATTGTTATTAGGCACCTCTGTTAAACAGGGGCAGAAAAATTGTGCCTTGGGCACAACACAACACTGCAACCCCTCCCAATAACTCCAATTGGAGCACAACAAAAAGCCACGTGCAAAGTATTGCATCAAAAATTGTTATTAGGTGCCCCTGTTAGGCCCCATGCACACGAGAAGCAAATGCAAACACTTGTAAACTCAAGTTTTCCAATGCAAAAACCGGCGTTTAAAACGCCCGTTTTTGCCACAAATCTCACAGCGTTTTGCCGCATTTAGTGGCGTTTTGCCGCATTTAGCGGCGTTTTACCGCGTTTGCGGCTATCAGCGTTCAGAACTACTGACATTGTAGACCCTCCCAGCAAATATATTTAACTATTTCTGCAAATTTCAACAGAGAGAGCAGCAGCAGCAGCAGTGAGAGCACTTGCATATATTCATTATTCTCCTTTGTGGATCCCATAATGAATATATGCCAAGAAATTGTCCTTACGTTGCTCTTGATGAGGCTTCAAAGCCATCGCAAACTATGTGAACGACCTATTCGCAGAGCTCGTCGTCGCTATTGGACCCATCCATTTTTCAGAATTTCGAATTTTTCAAATTTTCAAATTTCGATTTTTTTACATTTCGAATTTTTTACATTTCAAATTTTTTACATTTCGAATTTTTAAAATTTAAAATGTTTAAATTTCGAATTTTCAAATTTCGAATTTTTTACATTTCGAATTTTCAATTTTCGAATTATTCAAAATTTCGAATTTTCGAATTATTCTAAATTTCGAATTTTCAAATTTCGAATTTTTCAAATTTCGATTTTATAAATTTCGAATTTTTCGAATTTTTCTACATTTCGAATTTTTCTACATTTCAAACTTTTCAAAATTTCGAATTTTTAAATTTTCGAATTTTTCAAATTTTCGAATTTTCACATTTCGAGGGGTAGATTCACATACACTTAATATTCTGCTGCGTAATCGAAATACTCTACGCTGTCGTATTTTACCAGGCTCTACACCGAATCCTGGTAGATTTTTGCCCGTACGCTACGGTGGCGTAGTCTATTTCTCGCCGCGTAATCGAAATACGCGGTTGGGGGGCGTGAAGCATTTAAATTAAGCGCGTCCCCACGGCGATCGCACTGCGCATGCTCCGTTCAGAAATTTCCCGCCGTGCATTGCGCGAAATCACGTCGTTACGTCATTCGTTGTTTGAGTAGCGGCGTTTACGAACATTCCTATTCCCGGACGACTTACGTTAAAAATAATAAAAGACGTTGGAAAGCGTAGAAATTCGACGCGGGAATGACGGCCATACTTAACATGGGCTGTCTAATATTAGAGCAGCAAAAAGCTGGTATAGTGTTACGCAAATAAAAGATGACTAAAGGTGCCGTAAGAGATTGCGATTGAAGATCGTAATTTCGGGGATCGCCGGCAAAAGCTCATTTGCATACCCCGACGCGGAAAACGACGGGAAGTCCACCCAGTGGCCGCAATTTTATTGCAGCGTAGATCCGAAGGCGTACAAACACGTTATCCAGTCGAATTGAAGCCCGCAGCCATCTATTCATGGTTTGAGGTTTTCGACTAGCTAGAAAACGCGCGTAATTTGACATTACTCCAGTCTAACACTAGTTAGACAGGCGTAATGGCTCTCTGAATCTGGGCCTGAATTTTCAATTTTCGAATTTTTCAAAATTTCGAATTTTCAGATTTCGAATTTTTTACATTTCGAATTTCCAAATTTCGATTTTTTTTACATTTCGAACTTTTAACATTTCGAATTTGTATTTTTGAAATTTTGAAATTTCGAATTTTCAAATTTCTAATTTTTTACATTTCGAATTTTTAAAATTTAAAATGTTCAAATTTCGAATTTTCAATTTTCGAATTATTCAAAATTTCGAATTTTCAATTTTCGAATTTTCACATTTCGAATTTTTCAAATTTCGATTTTGAAAATTTCGAATTTTTAAAATTTCGTATTTTCAAATTTCGAATTTTTAAAATGTCTGATTTACAAATTTCGAATTTTCAAATTTCGAATTTTTAAAATGTCTGATTTACACATTTCGAATTTTGAAAATTTCGAATTTTGAAAATTTCGAATTTTCAAATTTCGAATTTTTTCGAAATCTGAAAATTCTAAATGTTGAAAAATCCGAAAATTGAAAATTCGAAATTTAAAAAATTCAAAATATTAAAATTCGAAATTTAAAAATTCGAAATTAGAAAATCCGAAAATTGACAAATTCGAAATTTGAAAAATTCGAAATTTGAAAAATTCGAAATTTGAAAAATTCGAAATTTGAAAAATTCGAAATGCTAAAAATCTAAATTTTAAAAATTCGAAATTTAAAAAATTCAACATTTAAAAATTCGAAATTTAAAAATTCGAAATTTGAAAAATCGAAATTTGAAAAATTCGAAATGTTAAAAATTCGAAATTTGAATATTCGAAGTTTGAAAAATCGAAATTGTTATTAAATTTCGAATTTTTAAATGTTGAATTTTTTAAATTTCGAATTTTTAAAATTTAGATTTTTAGCATTTCGAATTTTTCAAATTTCGAATTTTTCAAATTTCGAATTTGTCAAATTTCGAATTTGTCAATTTTCGGATTTTCTAATTTCGAATTTTTAAATTTCGAATTTTAATATTTTGAATTTTTTAAATTTCGAATTTTCAATTTTCGGATTTTTCAACATTTAGAATTTTCAGATTTCGAAAAAATTCGAAATTTGAAAATTCGAAATTTTCAAAATTCGAAATTTTCAAAATTCGAAATGTGTAAATCAGACATTTTAAAAATTCGAAATTTGAAAATTCGAAATTTGTAAATCAGACATCAGACAAATTTGAAAATACGAAATTTTCAAAATCGAAATTTGAAAAATTCGAAATGTGAAAATTCGAAAATTGAAAATTCGAAATTTTGAATAATTCGAAAATTGAAAATTCGAAATTTGAACATTTTAAATTTTAAAAATTCGAAATGTAAAAAATTTGAAATTTGAAAATTCGAAATTTCAAAATTTCAAAAATACAAATTCGAAATGTTAAAAGTTCGAAATGTAAAAAAAATCGAAATTTGGAAATTCGAAATGTAAAAAATTCGAAATCTGAAAATTCGAAATTTTGAAAAATTCGAAAATTGAAAATTCAGGCCCAGATTCAGAGAGCCATTACGCCTGTCTAACTAGTGTTAGACTGGAGTAATGTCAAATTACGCGCGTTTTCTAGCTAGTCGAAAATGTCTGATTTACAAATTTCGAATTTTCAAATTTCGAATTTTTAAAATGTCTGATTTACACATTTCGAATTTTGAAAATTTCGAATTTTGAAAATTTCGAATTTTCAAATTTCGAATTTTTTCGAAATCTGAAAATTCTAAATGTTGAAAAATCCGAAAATTGAAAATTCGAAATTTAAAAAATTCAAAATTTGAAAAATTCGAAATTTGAAAAATTCGAAATTTAAAAAATTCGAAATGCTAAAAATCTAAATTTTAAAAATTCGAAATTTAAAAAATTCAACATTTAAAAATTCGAAATGTAAAAATTCGAAATTTGAAAAATCTAAATTTGAAAAATTCGAAATGTTAAAAATTCGAAATTTGAATATTCGAAGTTTGAAAAATCGAAATTGTTATTAGGCGCCCCTGTTAAACAGGGGCTGAAAAATTGGGCCTTGGGCACAGGACAACACTGCAACCCCTCCCAATAACTTTAATTGGAGCACAACAAAGAGCCACGTGCAAAGTATTGCATCAAAAATTGTTATTAGGCGCCCCTGTTAAACAGGGGCTGAAAAATTGTGCCTTGGGCACAACACAACACTGCAACCCCTCCCAATAACTCCAATTGGAGCACAACAAAGAGCCACGTGCAAAGTATTGCATCAAAAATTGTTATTAGGCGCCCCTGTTAAACAGGGGCTGAAAAATTGGGCCTTAGGCACTGGTGGCGGAGCCCAGAAACACAACATTTCTTACTAGCTATCAGCAAGAAAAGTGAGGAGGAGAAGGATATTTCATCAGCAGCATAAGAGGACAGTCACTCAGCATCAGCATACGCAGTCTAAAAGGGATCCGACATTTCAACAAAAAAATATTATTCAATAACAAGGTGCTTGGTGGCTGGTGTTGATCCAAGCCTGATTCATTTTGATGAAGGTCAGTCGATCAACAGAGTCGGTGGAGAGGCGCACCCTGTGATCGGTAACAAAGCCTCCAGCAGCACTGAATGTGCGTTCTGAAAGAACACTGGATGCAGGGCAAGCCAGTAGCTCAATTGCGTACTGTGCAAGCTCTGGCCAGTGATCCATCCTCAATCCCAGTAAGCCACAGGATTTTCGGTGGGGAAGGTGTCCAAGTCGGATCTTGCCCCTAGGTATTCCCGAACCATGTAAACCAGACACTGGCGATGGTTGCTGGAACCGGTCAGACCTTGGGGCTGCGGACTAAAAAACTGTCTGAAGGCATCGGTCAGATGGCCACCTTCTCCACCGCTCCTTCTGTGACTCACCGAAGCCTCAGCAAGACGTTGTCCAGAGCCAGGTTTTGGTAATCCCCCCGGTTCTGGGAACGCATTGCACAGACCATACTGCAAGGCCTCCCGCAGAAGTTTCATTTTCTCCTCCATCTGCGATGGCAACATAAGGTCTGCAACCTTACTCTTGTAACGTGGATCAAGGAGAGTTGCCAGCCAGTAACCCTCTCCTTGATAGCACGTACACGAGGATCCTTACGCAGGCTTTGCAGGATCAGGGAGGCCATGCAGTGTAGGTTTGCAGAGGCATTCGGGGCACAGTGCTCTGGGTCACTGAGGACGACAGGATCCACAGGCACCTCATCCCAGCCACGTAAAAGTCCACATGTTCCTTGGGACTGTAAATGATCCCTTGAAGTCTGCTGCTGCTGATGCTAGGCTCCACCTCCATGCTGCTGATACAATCCTCCTCCTCCTCCTGTGTGCTAGGTGGGCAAGCAGGCCCACTGTCTGGGTAAAGGGGGCCTTGAGAGGTAAGGAAGTCCTCCTCTTCCTCCCTCTGTTCTGCCTCAAGGGCCCTGTCCATTATTTCACGTAGCGTGTGCTCCAACATCTCACTGATGCATGCCTTCTCGTGGCCTCCTCAAATGGTGACAAGACAGTGCATGCATCCCTGATCAAGGCCCACTGGCGTGGGGAAAAAAACTAGCTCCCCTGACCCAGTTCTGCTGTCATATTGGCACAGGTACAGTGCCTGCCGCCGAGATTGTGTTTTTAGCACGCCAGCATCGCGCTGAATCTCGGCGACAGGCTGCCGATATCTCGCACTCGCTGGAATAGTAAAAGCACATTCCAGCGAGCGCGTCATAGAAGCGACGGGGATCCGACGCGGATTCCCGCCAATTCTACACGTGGGCGGAGTTATGAATCCTGAAGGAGAAATCCCCCGCCGGATTTAAAATAAAAATCCGGCATGGGTTCCCCCCTCAGGAGCATAACGGGCCCTTAGGTCTGTTATGGGTTGCAAGGAGACCCCCCTACGCCGAAAAAATGGCGTGGGGGTCCCCCCACAATCCATAACAGACCCGTATCCAAAGCACGCCGGCCGGCCGGTCAGGAAGGGAGTGGGGGCGAGCGAGCGCCCCCCCCTCCTGAGCCGTACCGGGCAGCATGCCCTCAACATGGGGGGGTCAGGTGCTCTGGGGTAGGGGGCGCACTGCGGCCCCCCCACCCCAGAGCACCCTGTCCCCATGTTGATGAGGACAGGGCCCCTTCCCGACAACCCTGGCCGTTGGTTGTCGGGGTATGTGGGCGGGAGGCTTATCGGAATCTGGAAGCCCCCTTTAATAAGGGGGCCCCCAGATACCGGCCCCCCACCCTAAGTGAATGAGTATGGGGTACATTGTACCCCTACCCATTCACCTGCAAAACAAAAGTTTAAACACAAATAAACCACACAGGGTATTGAAATATTTTATTAGTTGGCCGCCGGGGGGGGGGGTGTGTATGATCGCTTTTAGAAAAGCGCCCCCCTCCGGCGGGCTTCTGTGGGGGGTGGGTGCCGCCGTCTGGTTCTTTTCCGCCGCCGGGGGGGGGCGCTTTGATAAAAGCGCCCACCACCCGGCGGGCTTCTTTCAACGTCTTCGGCGGCTGGGGGGTCTTCTCCCACTCTCCGGGGTCTTCTCCCGCTCTCCGGGGGTCTTCTCCGCTCTCCGGGGGTCTTCTCCGCTCTCCGGGGGTCTTCTTCTTCTTCAGGACTCGCCGCCGCTATCTTCGTGTGTTAGCTCAATTAGTAGCGGCGGCGGTCCCCTCTTCTGCGACGTCGGCGTCTTCTTCTTCTGCTCTCCAGATGTTGACGCGACGCTTCCTCCCGCTGTTATGCCCGGCGCGCGGCTCGCAGCAAATTATATAGGCCTGTCTTGTGACGTCGCAGTCCCATCATGCTCCGGTAGGTACCACGTGCTACCTACCGGAGCATGATGGGACTGCGACGTCACAAGACAGGCCTATATAATTCGCTGCGAGCCGCGCGCCGGGCATAACAGCGGGAGGAAGCGTCGCGTCAACATCTGGAGAGCAGAAGAAGAAGAAGAAGAAGAAGACACCGACGTCGCAGAAGAGGGGACCGCCGCCGCTACTAATTGAGCTAACACACGAAGATAGCGGCGGCGAGTCCTGAAGAAGAAGACCCCCGGAGAGCGGAGAAGACCCCCGGAGAGCGGAGAAGACCCCCGGAGAGCGGAGAAGACCCCCGGAGAGCGGGAGAAGACCCCGGAGAGTGGGAGAAGACCCCCCAGCCGCCGAAGACGTCGAAAGAAGCCCGCCGGGTGGTGGGTGCTTTTATCAAAGCGCCCCCCCCGGCGGCGGAAAAGAACCAGACGGCGGCACCCACCCCCCACAGAAGCCCGCCGGAGGGGGGCGCTTTTCTAAAAGCGATCATACACACCCCCCCCCGGCGGCCAACTAATAAAATATTTCAATACCCTGTGTGGTTTATTTGTGTTTAAACTTTTGTTTTGCAGGTGAATGGGTAGGGGTACAATGTACCCCATACTCATTCACTTAGGGTGGGGGGCCGGTATCTGGGGGCCCCCTTATTAAAGGGGGCTTCCAGATTCCGATAAGCCTCCCGCCCGCATACCCCGACAACCAACGGCCAGGGTTGTCGGGAAGGGGCCCTGTCCTCATCAACATGGGGACAGGGTGCTCTGGGGTGGGGGGGCCGCAGTGCGCCCCCTACCCCAGAGCACCTGACCCCCCCATGTTGAGGGCATGCTGCCCGGTACGGCTCAGGAGGGGGGGGGCGCTCGCTCGCCCCCACTCCCTTCCTGACCGGCCGGCCGGCGTGCTTTGGATACGGGTCTGTTATGGATTGTGGGGGGACCCCCACGCCGTTTTTTCGGCGTAGGGGGGTCTCCTTGCAACCCATAACAGACCTAAGGGCCCGTTATGCTCCTGAGGGGGGAACCCATGCCGGATTTTTATTTTAAATCCGGCGGGGGATTTCTCCTTCAGGATTCATAACTCCGCCCACGTGTAGAATTGGCGGGAATCCGCGTCGGATCCCCGTCGCTTCTATGACGCGCTCGCTCTCCATCGCGGCAAGCCAGCTCGGCGCTGGCTCTCGCGATGGAGCTCGCAAGTGCTCAATCTCGCCGAGAAAGGGAGCGAGATTGACACAATATTCCAATCACCTACTGTACTCATTGATGGCCCGCTGCTGCGTGTGCAGCCGCTGCAGCATGGCCAACGTAGCGTTCCATCTGGTGGGCATGTCACAGATTAGGCGGTTCTTGGGCAGGTTGTATTCCCTTTGGAGGTCAGTCAGCCGAGCAGTGGCATTATATGACCTCCGGAAATGCACACAGACTTTCCTGGCCTGCTTCAGGACATCCTGTAAGCCCGGGTACCTGCCCAAGAACCACTGCACCACCTAATTCATCACATGTGCAAAACAGGGCACGTGGGTGAGTTTTCCCTGTCGCAGGGCAGATAGGAGGTTGGTGCCATTATCGCTGACCACCATTCCAGGCTTCAGCTGGTGTGGCATCAACCACCTCTAAACCTGACCCTGCAGAGCTGACAAAACCTCTTCCCCAGTGTGGTTCCTGTCTCCCAAGCACACCAGCTCTAGCACCGCATGGCATCTCTTGGCCTGCATTCCTGCATAGCCCCTCGTACGCCTACAAAGCATGGCTGGTTCTGAGAAAACATCACCACAGGAAGAGGCCACAGAGGAAGAAGAAGGAGAGGAGGGGGTGGAGGAGAGAGGTGTGTCACAAACAGTAGTAGTGCTTTGGAGGCGTGGTGGCGGAACAACCTCCAAAACTACTGGACCTTGATCTGCATCCTTCCCAGCTACCAGCAGAGTCACCCAATGCGCCGTAAAAGACAGGTAACGTCCCTGTCCATGCCTGCTGGTCCATGAGCCAGCGGTAAGATGCACCTTACCACTGACCGCCCTGTCCAGCGAGGCATGGACATTGCCTTCCACATGCCGGTAGAGAGCCGGAATCGCCTTTCGTGAGAAAAAGTGGCGTTTTGGTACTTGCCACTGAGGTACTGCACATTGCACAAACTCACGGAAGGGGGCAGAATCTACCAACTGAAAAGGTAGCAGTTGAAGTGCTAGCAATTTCGCTAAGCTAGCATTCAACTGCTGGGCTTGTGGATGGCTGGGATTGTACTTCTTTCGGCGCTGCAGCAGCTGGGGCAGGGAAATTTACCTGGTACTATCATTAGGCTGCCCTCATGTACTACTACTCCTAGCTTGTGACACACCTATTTCTACACCTTCACTGCAGGCTTCAGAGAGGACTGGGTGTCTAGTGGGGTTGGAGGTCCCAGAAGGGCAAGGGGGGTATGCTTTTGTCTTTGGTGTGGGTCTTTCTGGTGTGCTTGCCAAGAGCTGCGACATATGCCTGGACAAGCATGTGGTACCCAGGCAGTTGATGTTTTGGCCACGCGAGATACGCTTGCGACATATGTTGCAAATAGCAAAGGTACGATCTAATGGACATGTTTCAAAAAAGGCCCACACCAAAGAACTTTTGCTGTACCGGTCAGACACAGCAGCGCCATGCACAAGCGCCGTAGATGTGCGCTGTAATGCAGTTGGTGTGCCCTTAATCTGACCCCTGGAGGGCATCCTGCCTCTTTGGAGATGTGCCTGTGCCTCGTCCTCCTCCTTCTCTTCCTCCTCTCTCCTATCAGGCACCCAGGTAGAGTCAGTGACCTCATCATCCCCTCCCTCCTCATCACTGTCAACAACCTGGCAGTATGCTCCAGCTGGGGGAACATCACTGCCAGATTGCTGTCCCTCTCGGCCACCCCCTCACCCTGGACTCGCATCAATGCCTTCCTCTATGTTCCATCATCGGACCCTTCAAAATGCTGCGCATCTTCATTCAGCAGCATGTACCCAACACTGTGTTGAAAACAACACAGCAAACGTGCAACGTGCAGTATGATAGACTGTGTTTATGGGCAAAAAACACAGCAAATGTGCAACGTGCAGTATGATAGACTGTGTTTATGGGCAAAAAAACACAGCAAACGTGCAACGTGCAGTATGATCGACTGTCTTTATGGGCAAAACAACACAGCAAATGTGCAACGTGCAGTATGATCGACTGTGTTTATGGGCAACAAAACACAGCAAACGTGCAACGTGCAGTATGATCGACTGTCTTTATGGGCAAAACCACACATCAAACGTGCAAACGTGCAGTATGATCGACTGTGTTTATGGGCAAAAAAACACAGCAAACGTGCAACCTGCAGTATGATCGACTGTGTTTATGGGCAAAAAACACAGCAAACGTGCAACGTGCAGTATGATCGACTGTGCTTATGGGCAAAAAACACAGCAAACGTGCAACGTGCAGTATGATCGACTGTGTTTATGGCCAAAAACACCGCAAACGTGCAACGTGCAGCTTGATCGACTGTCTTTATGGGCAAAACAACACAGCAAACGTGCAACGTGCAGTATGATCGACTGTGTTTATGGGCAGCAAACAAGCAACGTGCAGTATGATCGACTGTGTTTATTGGAAAAAAAACACAGCAAACGTGCAACGTGCAGTATGGTCGACTGTGTTTATGGGCAAAAAAACACAGCAAACGTGCAATATGATTGACTGTGTTTATGGCCAAAAACACCGCAAACATGCAACGTGCAGTATGATCGACTGTCTTTATGGGCAAAACAACACAGCAAACGTGCAACGTGCAGCATGATCAACTCTGTTTATGAGCAAAAAACACAGCAAACGTGCAACGTACAGTATGATCGACTGTGTTTATGGGCAAAAACACCACAAACGTGCAACGTGCAGTATGATCGACTGTCTTTATGGGCAAAACAACACAGCAAACGTCCAAACGTGAAGTATAATCGACTGTGTTTATGGGCAAAAAAACACTGCAAACGTGCAACGTGCATTATGATCGACTGTGTTTATGGGCAAAAAAACACAGCAAACGTGCAACGTGCAGTATGATCGACTGTGTTTATGGGCAACAAAACACAGCAAACGTGCAGTATGATCGACTGTGTTTATGGCCAAAAACACCGCAAAGGTGCAACGTGCAGTATGATCGATTGTCTTTATGGGCAAAACAACACAGCAAACGTGCAACGTGCAGCATGGTCGACTGTGTTTATGGGCAAAAAAACACAGCAAACGTGCAACGTGCAGTATGATCGACTGTGTTCATGGCCAAAAACACCGCAAACATGCAACATGCAGTATGATCGACTGTCTTTATGGGCAAAACAACACAGAAAATTGTGCAACATGCAGCATGATCAACTGTGTTTATGGGCAAAAAACACAGCAAACGTGCAACGTGCATTATGATCGACTGTGTTTATGGGCAAAAACACTGCAAACGTGCAACGTGCAGTATGATCGACTGTCTTTATGGGCAAAACAACACAGCAAACGTCCAAACGTGAAGTATGATCGACTGTGTTTATGGGCAAAAAAACACAGCAAACGTGCAACGTGCAGTATGATCGACTGTGTTTATGGGCAACAAAACACAGCAAACGTGCAACGTGCAGTATGATCGACTGTGTTTATGGCCAAAAACACCGCACACGTGCAACGTGCAGTATGATCGATTGTCTTTATGGGCAAAACAACACAGCAAACGTGCAACGTGCAGTATGATCGACTGTGTCTATGGGCAAAAAAATACAGCAAACGTGCAACGTGCAGTATGATCGACTGTGTTTATGGGCAAAAAACACAGCAAACGTACAACGTGCATTATGATCGACTGTGTTTATGGGCAAAAACACTGCAAACGTGCAACGTGCAGTATGATCGACTGTCTTTATGGGCAAAACAACACAGCAAACGTGCAACGTGCAGTATGATCGACTGTGTTTATGGGCAAAAACACAGCAAACGTGCAACGTGCAGTATGATCGACTGTGTTTATGGCCAAAAACACTGCAAACATGCAACGTGCAGTATGATCGACTGTCTTTATGGGCAAAACAACACAGCAAATGTGCAACGTGCAGTATGGTCGACTGTGTTTATGGGCAAAAAAACACAGCAAACGTGCAACGTGCAGTATGATCGACTGTGTTTATGGGCAAAAAACACAGCAAACATGCAACGTGCAGTATGGTCGACTGTGTTTATGGGCAAAAAAACACAGCAAGCGTGCAACGTGCAGTATGATCAACTGTGTTTATGGCCAAAAACACCGCAAACGTGCAACGTGCAGTATGATCGACTGTGTTTATGGGCAACAAAACACAGCAAACGTGCAACGTGTACTATGATCGACTGTGTTTATGGGCAAAAAACACAGCAAATGTGCAACGTGCAGTATAATCGACTGTGTTTATGGGCAAAAAACACAGAAAACTTGCAGTATGATCGACTGTCTTTATGGGCAAAACAACACAGCAAACCTGCAACGTGCAGTATGATCGACTGTGTTTATGGGCAAAAAACACAGCAAATGTGCAACGTGCAGTATGGTCGACTGTGTTTATGGGCAAAAAAACACAGCAAACGTGCAATGTGCAGTATGATCGGGCCCCCCAGATCCCGGCCCCCCCTGTGTGAAATGGTAATGGGGTACATTGTACCTCTACCATTTCACCAACGTCAAGAGGCGGTTTTGACAAGTCCTTTATTAGCTTCTTTCTTCTTCTTCTTTTCTTCTTTCCTTCGGGTTTCTTCCTTCATCTTCTTCTTCTTCCTCTGCTTCTGTCTTTGTCTTCTATTCCCGCATCTTGCCCGGAATGTTCTTCCATCTTCTTCTCCTTCCGCTGTCCTTCTCGTCCGCATCTTCTTATGGTTCTTCTTCGCCGGAGCCGCCACTTCCAATTGAAATCCCTGCTGTCTGCCAGACCCCGCCCCCCTCTGACACCACGGGCAAGCTCTTAGGAGTATGCTGCATGTGCGTCAGAGGGGGGCGTGGTCACATGTCAGAGGGCGGGCAATTCAATTGGAAGCTTGTGAGCGGAGTCGCCGCTTCCAATTGAATTGCCCGCTTTCTGACATGTGACCACGCCCCCCTCTGACGCACAGGCACCACATGGGGACTTTCCTAAGAGCTTGCCCGTGGCGTCAGAGGGGGGTGTGGTCCGGCAGACAGCGGGGATTTCAATTGGAAGCGGCGCCTCCGGCGAGGAAGAACAAGAAGAAGAAGATGCGGACGAGAAGGACAGCGAAAGGAGAAGAAGATGGAAGAACATTCCGGGCAAGATGCGGGAATAGAAGACCCAAGACAGAAGCAGAGGAAGAAGAAGGAGGAAGAAAAAACCCGAAGGAAAGAAGAAAAGAAGAAGAAAGAAGCTAATAAAGGACTTGTCAAAAACTGGCTCTTGTCGTTTTTAACCCTTGACACTTTTTTTTCGTGAAATGGTAGGGGTACAATGTACCCCATTACCATTTTACACAGGTGGGGCCGGGATCTGGGGGGCCCTTTTGTTAAAGGGGTCTTCCAGATTTCGATAAGCCTCCTGCCCGCAGACCCCCACAACCACCGGGCAAGGGTTGTGGGGAAGAGACCCTTATCCTCATCAACATGGGGACAAGGTGTTTTGGGGGGTACCCCAAAACACCCTCCCAATGTTGAGGGCATGTGGCCTGGTGCGGTTCAGGAGAGGGGGGGGGGGCGCGCTCTGTCCCCCCCTCTTTTCTGCGGCCGGCCAGGTCAACGTGCTCGGATAAGGGGTCTGGTGTGGATTTTGGGGGGGACTCCACGCCATTTTTTTTTTAATATTGGGGTGGAGTTCCCCTTAAAATTCACACCAGACCTGAAGGGTCTGGTTATGGATATTTGGGGGGAACCCCACATCATTTGAAACATTCTTTTAAATTTCGTACCATGGGGGGGGGGAATGTCAACATGTGAAAAAGCGCACTTTTCCTGTGGTTAGAAATGTCTCTGCACAAAGTGACATTCTGAAGAGAAAAAGTTGTTTAAAACTGACTCGCGGCAATAATGAATTGTCGGCTCCCGGCAATTGTGAGAGATTAATTCATAAAACAAAAAAAAAAAGTGTGGGGGTCCCCTAAATTCAATAACCAGACCCTTTAGGTCTGGTATGGATATTAAGGGGAACCCCGCCGTCAATTTTCTTAAAAAAATGACGTTGGGGCCCCCCCAAATATCCATAACCAGACCCTTCAGGTCTGGTGTGGAATTTAAGGGGAACTCCACCCCAATTTTTTTTTAAAAATGGCGTGGAGTCCCCCCCAAAATCCACACCAGACCCCTTATCCGAGCACGTTGACCTGGCCGGCCGCAGAAAAGAGGGGGGGACAGAGCGCGGCCCCCCCCTCTCCTGAACAGCACCAGGCCACATGCCCTCAACATTGGGAGGGTGTTTTGGGGTACCCCCCAAAACACCTTGTCCCCATGTTGATGAGGACAAGGGTCTCTTCCCCACAACCCTTGCCCGGTGGTTGTGGGGGTCTGCGGGCAGGAGGCTTATCGAAATCTGGAAGACCCCTTTAACAAATGGGCCCCCCAGATCCCACCCCCCCCCTGTGTGAAATGGTAATGGGGTACATTGTACCCCTACCATTTCACGGAAAAAAAAGTGTCAAGGGTTAAAAACGACAAGAGCCAGTTTTTGACAAGTCCTTTATTAGCTTCTTTCTTCTTCTTTTCTTCTTTCCTTCGGGTTTCTTCTTCCTCCTTCTTCTTCCTCTGCTTCTGTCTTGGGTCTTCTATTCCTGCATCTTGCCCGGAATGTTCTTCCATCTTCTTCTCCTTCCGCTGTCCTTCTCGTCCGCATCTTCTTCTTGTTCTTCTTCTCCAATTGAAATCCCCGCTGTCTGCCGGACCACGCCCCCCTCTGACGCCACGGGCAAGCTCTTAGGAAAGTCCCCGTGTGGTGCCTGTGCGTCAGAGGGGGGCGTGGTCACATGTCAGAAAGCGGGCAATTCAATTGGAAGCGGCGACTCCGGCAAAGAAGAAGCCGCGCACAAGCTTCCAATTGAATTGCCCGCCCTCTGACATGTGACCATGCCCCCCTCTGACACACTTGCAGCACACTCCTAAGAGCTTGCCCGTGGCGTCAGAGGGGGGGCGTGGTCCAGCAGACAGCGGGGATTTCAATTGGAAGCGGCGCCTCCGGCGAAGAAGAACAAGAAGAAGATGCGGACGAGAAGGACAGCGGAAGGAGAAGAAGATGGAAGAACATTCCGGGAATAGAAGACCCAAGACAGAAGCAGAGGAAGAAGAAGATGGAGGAAGAAGAAACCCGAAGGAAAGAAGAAAAGAAGAAGAAAGAAGCTAATAAAGGACTTGTCAAAAACCGGCTCTTGTCGTTTTTAACCCTTGACACTTTTTTTTTTGGTGAAATGGTAGAGGTACAATGTACCCCATTACCATTTCACACAGGGGGGGGGGCGGGATCTGGGGGGCCCCTTTGTTAAAGGGGTCTTCCAGATTTCGATAAGCCTCCTGCCCGCAGACCCCCACAACCACCGGGCAAGGGTTGTGGGGAAGAGACCCTTGTCCTCATCAACATGGGGACAAGGTGTTTTGGGGGCACCCCAAAACACCCTCCCAATGTTGAGGGCATGTGGCCTGGTGCGGTTCAGGAGAGGGGGGGGGCGCGCTCTGTCCCCCCCTCTTTTCTGCGGCCGGCCAGGTCAACGTGCTCGGATAAGGGGTCTGGTGTGGATTTTAGGGGGGACTCCACGCCATTTTTTTAAAAAATTTGGGGTGGAGTTCCCCTTAAATTCCACACCAGACCTGAAGGGTCTGGTTATGGATATTTGGGGGAACCCCACGTCATTTTTTTTTTAAATTGACGACGGGGTTCCCCTTAATATTCATACCAGACCTAAAGGATCTGGTTATTGAATTTGGGGGGACCCCCACGCTTTTTTTTTGGTGTTTTTTATGAATGAATTCTCCTGCAATTGCCGGGAGCCGACAATTCATTATTGCCGTGAGTCAGTTTTAAACGGCTTTTTTCCTTCAGAATGTCACTTTTCACATGCTGACAACCCAGGGCCGCCATCAGGGGCGTACAGGCAGTACACCTGTAAGGGGCCCGGGGGTCCGGAGGTGCCCAGATGCCTGGAGGCCCCCAGGGCCCCAGATGGTAACCCCCCTCTTTTTTTTTTTTTTTTATATATTTTTTATTTTATTTTTTTATTATTTTTTATTAAAGGGACAATTTTTTGTATTTATTTTTTTAGCAGTCCGGAGGTCCCCAGGGCCCCGAGTGGCAACGCCCCATATTTTTTGTTATTAAAGGGCCAATGTTTTTTTTTAGGGGTCTGGAGGTCCCCAGTGGCCCGGAGATCCCCAGGGCTCCAGATGACAACCCCCCCTTTTTTTAAAAAAAAATACAAAAAAATTATATATTTTATTTTAGTTATTTTTTTAACATTTATATATAATATTATTATGAAAGTGCCCAGAGGGCCCCAGATGACAACCTTTTTGCTTATACAAATGTTTTAAACATTTTATATTTTCCCCAGGTTGTTTTTTTTTTTTTTTTTTTTTTTTAAAGTGTATTTTGTGCGTGAAGTCGAGAGAGAGGAGCTGGACTGCAGGAGTTGGGAGTAGGCAGACCCTCCCCCCGGAGTCAATCGCCATCCTTCTCCATGCCCCCGGTGGCAATGGCGGGAGTGAGGGGGGGCCTCCCACTCACCCCACCCTACCTGCTCCACTTGGGAGCCCGACGGGACAGAGGGACTCCCCCTATGAGGGAGTCTAGCCCACCCAGCCAGCCCTGTAGGTCCTTCGCCTCTCTTTATTTTAAGAGACCTCATGGCCAAAGTGCGTGCGTGTTAAACCAATTTCGTGTGCGTG
This sequence comes from Rana kukunoris, assembly GCA_029574335.1. Lineage (NCBI taxonomy): Eukaryota > Metazoa > Chordata > Amphibia > Anura > Ranidae > Rana > Rana kukunoris. The sequence continues at coordinate 55,770,800 of CM056060.1, read as the reverse complement.
CAAGTGTGGTGTTTTTTTTGTGGGGGGGGGGGGTGGTCATACTAAGCACAGGCGTACCTTGCATAGCACACCCACCGGGAGCCGGGCTGAGACCACCAAACTCAATTCACATGTAACCGAGACTGGGATCCGTACCCTTGGCTGCAGAGGTGAACGGCTTCTCAGTGCAGTGCCAATCACGTTGAGCCACCACAGGTCCCACCACATGTTATTTTTGTTTAGATATTCTTTTAGTTATTTTTTATTAAAGGGCCCAGAGCTCCCAAGGCAACCCCCCCTTTTTTTATATATATATATATATATATATAGATATTTTTATTTATTTTTCATTAAAGGGCCCAGAGGTTTATTTTTATTAAAGGGCCCAGAGGTCCCCAGGGCCCCCGGATGGCTACCACCCTTTTTTTAATATATATTTTTCTATATTTATTTGTTTGTAAAGGAACCCCCCGCTTATCAAATTGCGGCAGCCCCCCCTTCTCAATTTCAGGCAGCAGCACCCCCCCCCTGTTCTCTGCTCCAGGGGGCCCATGCCTGAAGCTGTGTAAGGGGCCCCATAATTCCTGATGGCGGCCCTGATTCCCCCCCCCCCCCCCTCATGGTACGAAATTTCAAGGATTTTTTTTTTTTTTCATTCAAGTTTAAGTTTATTTTCTGAATAAAGTCAGTACAATTTAAAGAACATATCAGGAAATTAATACATTTTCTTACATATCCTTAAATATTGAGACATTGTTTGCTGAAGTCATCACTTCGTCATTTTTCAACCATACCTAAATAACATTCTATCTGCGATGAAAGGAAAACAGGTTCAACAAGGGAGTAAATTCTGACCCTAAGCCATATAGTCTAACCGGGGTAGCTCCCTACCCTCCCCCAAATCCTGCAGTTCCTATCAATCCATCTAGGGTCCCTAGTCTACAGCAGTTGGGATAAATCAAAACCTTATTGGTCCAACATATATAGAAATGAGATGGGAAGGGCACCCTCCACCCCCACTGACACCCCCAATGGGATCACTCTGTGCCCGGGGAGGTAGAGTAATTCCCCCAAACCATCCCCCCCCTTAGCAAGTTATTATAAATATTACAGTTTTGCGAAGTCCACTTCGTGATGTACCTCCATTTCATAAACTTAAAACTTCTCAAGTACCTCTGGTACGAAGTGTATGATATCTGGACCGATTAAATTAACCTAATACTAAAAGAATAAATAACAAGTTCGATGAAGAGAGAGGGAGAGGGAGGGAGAAAAAGAGAGGAGAATCCCTCTTCAACTTCCTCCACCCCTATGATAGAGGCGTAACATGTGTATATATATGGAGAACGTTTCCCAAACACAGATTATACAAAAAACCTGAACACAAGCACAGCATAAAACCAGAACATAGAGAAGAAAAGTAGAAGAGAAGGAAAAGAGGAATGTGAGAAAGATAGAAAGAGAGGGAACGAAAAAGAGGGTAGGGGTGAGAGGGTAGAGAGACAGAGATCCTACCTGCCAGCAGGGGCGTACCTAGAGCATTTGGCACCCGGGGCGGATCCAATATCTGGCACCCCCCTCCCCACGTTAAAATGTAAAAACGCCCCACTGTGCCCCCTGCATACCCCTTTACATTACACAGCCGCCTGCACCTCTTTACATTACACTGCACCTCTGGACCCCTTTACATCACATAGCCCCCTGCACCCCTGGACCCTTTTACACTACACAGCCCTCAGCACCTCTGAACCCCTTTACATTACACAGCACCCTGCACCTCTAGACCCCTTTACATTACACAGCACCCAGCACCTCTAGACCCCTTTACACTACACAGCCCTCTGCACCTCTGGACCCCTTTACATTACACAGCACCCTGCACCTCTGGACCCTTTTAAATTACATAGCACCCTGCACCTCTGGACCCCTTAACATTACACAGCACCCTGCACCTCTGGACCCCTTTACATTACACAGTCCCCTGCACCTCTAGACCCCTTTACACTACACAGCCCTCTGCACTTCTGGACCCCTTTACATTACACAGCACCCTGCACCTCTGGACCCTTTTAAATTACATAGCACCCTGCACCTCTGGACCCCTTAACATTACACAGCACCCTGCACCTCTGGACCCCTTTACATTAGACAGTCCCCTGCACCTCTGGACCCCTTTACATTACACAGCACCCTGCACCTCTGGACCCCTTTACATTATACAGCACCCTGCCCCTCTGGAACCCTTTACATTATACAGCACCCTGCACCTCTGGAACCCTTTACATTATACAGCACCTTGCACCTCTGGACCTCTTTACATTATACAGCCCACACATCTCTGGTCCCCCTGCATGTTACACAGACCCTGTTCAGTGCAGACACCCCCCCCTTAGTGAAACCCCCCCTCAGTGCAAGCCCCCCTCAGTGCAACCCCCCCACCTCAGTGCAAACCCCCCTGAGTGCAAAACCCCCCCTTAGTAAAAAAAAAAACACCCCCCCCAGCCAGATGCAAACACCCCCCTCCCCATTCAGTACTTCAGATCAGTGCAGACAGTCACAGCAGCACATGGACAGAAGGTCCCCTCGGACCCCTCCCCCTCTGTACACACAAACAGAGAGCCGGAAGGGGAGGTGGCGACTGCTTCACTCGGCTGTGCCTGTGAGAGGAGGGGATGGATGGTGCTGCGATGTCAACTCGCAACCCCCCCTCCTCTTGTACCGCAGCGCTCGTCAGCCAGCACTAGTGCCTGCCTAACAATCACTCAGATGCCGCGGCGCTCAGCGCTGGCATCGCTGCAGTCACGGGGGAGCGCCGGCCTGACACCCCCCAGTGTGTGGCACCCGGTGCGGCCCGCCCCCTCCGCACCCCGCTTAGTACGCGTCTGCCTGCCAGGTGTGTACATCAGCCTACAGTAAGTTATGGTATCACCCCTTTATGGGGTGTGAGATCCCTAAGTACTTTATCCATGGTTCCCAGATTGCGTTAAACTGAGTAAGTCTATCCAACATTGAGCCAATTCTCCTTTCCTGTTCCATTATCCAGGTGATCTTTCTTTTCATACTTAAGATTGAGACCGCCTGTTTCTTCCAGGCTGCAGCTATAGTGATTCTATCTCCTGTTAGGATAAACCATATCAGCCTTCTGGTAACCTTTGATACTTGTGGTATGAATCCATTCAGTAAGGCAATCGCCGGGGACTGATGTATATTACAACCCGTAATCCGTCTAATTATATGGAACACTTTACTCCAAAAACCTCGTATTTTTGGGCATTCCCACCAGGTGTGAATCATGGAGCCCACGCCTTGGCATCCTCTGAAGCATAGAGGTGAGGATGAAGGATATATGGATGCCAGTCTTAGAGGAACTAGATACCATCTAGTAAATATTTTGACATTCGCCTGTATGAGTGACATGTTGATGATACCCTTTATAGATCTATGGAAGTTTTCTCCCCAATCTTCCAAATCCCACTCATCCTGAATTTCCTTCTCCCAAGCTAGCATATAGGGTAATTTATTGACATTGTTCGCAAGGGATTTGTAAATTACAGAAATACCACCCTTCCTTACTGGGGCCTGTTCACATTTTCGTTCATAGGGCGTAAAATGACCAGTTACAGCCTTGTCAGTCCAGAGTTTCTGTACAAAACTGTAGATTTGAGAAAATCTTGATTTCTCTGAAGGAGGAAGATCAAGACTGTCTCTAAAATATTGTTCTGATAGAGGACCTGAGTGGGAGAAGAATCGTCCAATGCGGTATACTCCCTTATCTCGCCACCACTGGAAGGATTCAACGTTCACATTGGATGCAAAGGACGGGACCTGAAATATATCAGTTAATGGTAGACTCTTAGGCCTCGTACACACGAGCCAATCTATTTGTTCAAATCGGTCGGACCGACCGATTTGAACAAATCTGTTTGCTAGGATTTTGGTTTGCTCGCGTGTACACACGAGCAAACCAAAATCCCCGCCAGCAGACGGCGCGCTGACGTGTCGGTGACGTGGCGGTGACGTTGATGCCGCCACGTCACCGCACCAGGAAGTAAAACACTTCCGCGCATGCGCCGAATCCATTCGGCGCCGGTGCGAGACGACATGTCTGCTGGTAAGTGAACTAACCAGCAGACATGTCGGGCGGACGGATTCCCACCCGATAGATTTCAAAGCATGCTTTGAAATCTGTCGGGTGGCCAAATCCGTTGGCTCGCCCGTACACACGATCGAATCTGTCTGCTGGGACGGTCTAGCAGACCGTTTCCAGCAGACAGATTTGATCGTGTGTACGAGGCCTTAGAGACTAAAGAGGGATTGCTCCTGAGCGAGTCCCACAGAACCAACGCCTGTGACAGTGCCGGAGACATAATAGAATGTCTGCATTTGGGGATAGACCACACAAGATTTTCCAATGAGCATGTGGGGGACGCCTGTTCTTCCAGACTAACCCAATCAGGTTGGTCCTGTTTGAGGTATATATCTGACAGTTGTGCCAGTCTAGCTGCCTGGTAGTACCACAGCAAATTTGGGAGTCCCAAACCTCCCTGATTAGGGAGATTAAAGAGGCTACGCAATGATACACGGGGGCTCTTTTTATTCCATACAAATTTGGTGATCTTACCCTGAAAAGCCTTCAAGTGATTCCTTTTTATCGGTATGGGGAAAGAAACGAAAGAGGTATAGAAGTCTAGGAAGAAGAGTCATCTTGACAGAGTTTATCCTGCCAATCCAGCCTATATTCTGTGTATCCCAATCACCTAAATCAGATTCAAGTTTTTTATACATAGGAGGGTAGTTGGCTGTATATGGATCCTCAAATTTTGAAGATAAATTGATACCCAAGTATTTGATAGATGAGCCATTCCTACCAAATTCATATGTCTTTTGTAGTAAGGAAACTACATCTACAGGAAGCAAGACATTGAGGGCCCTAGATTTGGACATATTGGGCCAGATTCAGGTAGATGAGAGCATCTTTGCTCTGGAGTAACGCTTCTCATTTACGTTACTCTGCCGAAATTTTAGGAGCAAGTGCTGTTATTCATGAAGCACTTGCTCCTAAAGTTGCGGCAGCGCATCGCAAATGAGCCGGCGGAATTCAAATTGGGCGGGTACGGGTCGTGTAGTATTTAAACTATGCGTGATCCCGCGGCAAACGTACTGCGCATGCGTCGAGTGTCAATGCATCCCAGTGCGCATGCTCCAAGTTCTGTCAGTGAACGTCAATGACGTCACGTCCCCATTCATGAATGTTTTACGCAAGCGACGCAATTTTTTTTTTTTCCGACGCGATGACAACGGCTATACTTAACATAGGATACTCCACTAGGGGGCTGCTTTATCTTTACGTCGCGTATCGCTTCCGGAAACGTCGTAAAGTCACTGCGTCGTGCCCGAAAACGATCGTGAATTTCCGACTCCCGCTGATTAACATATTTTTTCAGCATTAATCAGCGGGAACGCCCCCGGCGCCATTTTTAAGTTGAAGTAACGATGCGATGGCGAAATTCAATTACGCCGATCGCATCGGAACTCCAACCCGGCGTTTCTTGTTTTCTGGTTACAGAAAACAAAAACGCCGGCTGAAAGTGACAGTTAGGCTGGCGGATCACTGGATACTCCAGCCTAACTCTTCCTGAATCTGGCCCATTGACTTTAAGGCCAGAGGCCCTGGAGAATTTGTCAAGTACAGAGTAGATTTCAGACATAGAGGAAATGGGGGAAGTAACAAATAGTAGCAGGTCATCCGCAAATAATGCACATTTGTGGTCCTTACGGGTACATTGAACTCCTCTAATATTCGCGTTATTCCGAATCGCTATTGCCAAAGATTCTATAACAATTGCGAATATCAAAGGAGACAATGGGCATCCCTGGCGGGTTCCCCTTTTAATTTGAATAGATTCTTAAAATAGTCCCTGCTGTCTTATTTTAGCCTCAGGAGAAGAGTAGAGTGCAGATAATATGCCCAAGACTCTTGAGCCAAACCCCCAACGTCTCATAACTTCAAACCAGGAGACCGAATCAAAGGCCTTTTGAAGGTCCAATGATAAGAGCATCCCTTCTTGTTTTTGATCTCCTATCCAACCGGATTGCAATATGGAGATTATGTCTACCGCTCTCCTTACTTGGTCAGGGCCTTGTCTACCAGGAATGAAACCCACCTGATCCTTATGTATATACTGACCAATGAAGGATGCTAGTCTATTGGCTATTATTTTGGTTAGGATTTTAAGGTCATTGTTAATCAACGATATTTGTCTCTAGTTTTCCACTTGACTGGTATCCTTGTCAGGTTTAGGGATCACAGAGATATATGCCGAATTCAGCTGAATATCTATAGGATTCCCCTTCGTTAAACGGTTAAAAAAACGAGTAAGGTATGGAGATAGAAGAGCCGAGAAAGTCTTGTAGTAAGGAGTAGAGAAACCATCTGGTCCTGGAGCTTAATCTGTTTTTAACATTTTGATCACTTCCAAAACTTCCTCAATCCAGATGGGAGCTTCCATTTTCTCTCTATGCACTTCCGCCAGCGAGGGAAGGTCCAAACTATCTAGGAATTCTCCCACGCTATTAGAATTGGAGAGTTTTTCAAAGTCGTAAAGTTTTGAATAGAAGCTTTGGAAGGAATCCATCACCTTCTGAGGGTTCAAGGTAAATAAGCCATTGGCTTGTTTAATCTTAGGGAGGACTCTCGGCCTTAGTCTAGGGCAGGGGTGGGCAACCTCGGCCCTCCAGCTGTGATGAAACTACAAATCCCATCAAGCCTCTGCTTTTAGGAGTCATGTCTGTGATTGTCAGGGTCCTGCAATGTCTCATGGGACTTGTAGTTTCACCACAGCTGGAGGGCCGAAGTTGCCCACCCCTGGTCTAGGGGATAGTTTATGCGCCAACATTGGACCAATTTTATCTTTTAATCTATAAAATCTAGCTCCCGACCATTTAAGTGCCTCATCTGCTCTTACCATAAGCGCAAGATTCAGAGCTGTCCTGGCAGCGTCCAATTTAGAAGTTGGGAAACCAAAGGGGTCCAATTTATGCTTTTTGCTCAAATCGTCAAATGTCTTTTCAAGTTCTTCCACCTCCAGCCTCTTCAGTCTTTTTTGTCTGGCTGCGATCTGTATTAGTTTTCCCCTCACTGTCATAAGGTTTCTGGAGAGATTTCCTCTATGTCATTATTTTTAAAGTGATCTGTTATAGCTTATTCAATCTCTGTGGCTATAGTTGGGTCTTTCAACAATGACTGGTTGAGGGTCCAATGAGATACTCTTTGATTAGAACTGTTTTTTCTTAGAGATAACAGAACCATGGAATGATCCGACCATGGGACGTCCATAATGGAGGACTTCTGGGCCGAGGGGACATGGTGATTGGAAAGTAATATATGGTCTATACGTGAATACGACTGCTGGGGGTTAGAAAAGTGAGTAAAATCTTTAGCAGTTGGGTTCAATTCTCTCCATATGTCGGTCAATCTATATTGGTGAAGCACGCGAGCGACTTGGGTACTGGTTTTAGTAGGTCTAATTAATTTAGCCTTTGCTGGGCCGGATTTATCCAGTCCAGAGTCAAAAGCCAGATTGGAATCTCCCCCCATAACTATGACTCCCTCTACCAAAGGCTGGAGAGATTCAAGCATTTGGCAGAAGAACCCCTTCTGTCCCCGGTTGGGAGCATAGTATGATATAAAAGTGTACGTATTTCCTTCCAGAGTGCCCTTTACCAGAATGAATCTACCCTCTGGGTCCGCGTATTCCTTAATTAAGTTAAATTTGCAGTGTTTGGAGAATAAAATTGCCACTCCTTTAGTCTTATTTTCGGCCTTTGACAGGTAGAATAATGGGAAATGAGCATGTAAGAACGAGGGAGTATACCGCTTTGGGAAGTGGGTCTCTTGTAGAAATACCACATCAGCATGAAGGGATTTGTAGACTTGTAGCGCCTTTCGTCTTTTAACTGGAGAATTCAGCCCCTGCGTGTTGTATGAAACAACACGAAGGGGAGCAGGAGGATTAGCCATACCAGCCATGGGATATAAAATTGGCAAAGCTAATTCTCATGCGTTCCCGAACAATATCCGTATCATGAGACACATTAAACAACTTAGGTACATTATCCGGTTTGCAAAATAATGACTGTAGACACTTAAACGTAGGAGCTCTCATTGGCAGGTAGGTCTGGGGGGAAGAGTGAACAGAAGAGAAAGAAATGATAGAGAAAAAAGAAAATAGACAAAGACATTTTATCCATATGTAAATTAACGTAAGGTCAAAAAATGACCCAGAATGAGGGGAGGGTGTATTTCCCCTCCCTCATTCAAACACGTGACCATAGAATAGCCCAGAAAATAAGGGGCTATGTTCCCACTCCCCGGGGCGACGGAACGTCGATCCAAGGGGTAGGCTGAGGCCCAATGCTCACCACCGGCTGCCAGCGACAGCTCAACAAACAGTAATGTAAATCACTGTTATGAATAATTCAACCCAGTATGACATATTAAAAGAGACAATAAACTATTTTAACTTTCCTAAGAAAAAACAACAAACACAAAAAAAAATAGAAATATACATATATATACATATACACATATGTATATAAACATTTCCTATGAAAGTATTAACATGTAGCTTTGGTGAGATCTATTTTCCCGGGTATGGAAAAATAGGGGAAAAAGAGACATCGGTGACCATCCCTTTGAGGAAAGGGGAAAAGACATCCACAAACATGTTCCTTCTCTTCAGGTTGCAAAGTTATCTTTAACCTTCCTGTGCTTGACTCTGCTCCAAGCAGAGGAAGTCGGGCTGATAGGGGTTTGTCTTTTGGCAGAGCCCTGCTGGATAGGAGTAGTGTCTATTTCTGGCTCGCAGGAAATAATCTTCAAGTCCAATAATAGTCTCTCACCTTCCTGAAAATTCTGTACTACATACTACCTGCCATTAAATGAAAATTTCAAAGCAAAGGGGAAGGCCCATTTGTATCTTATGTCCTTTTTCATGAGGGCAGACACTAAGGGCTTTATAGCTCTTCTTCTCTGTATTGTGTATGGCGATATATCAGAAAATATTTGAATTATGGCGCCTTGGTACTGTAGTTGTTCATGTTTGCGAGACTGTTTCATCACTTCCTCCTTAATGGAATAGAAATGTGGTTTAACTACCACATCCCTTGGTAAACCGTCCTTTCTTAAAGGACCCAGGGCCCTATGTGCTCGGTCCAATTCTAGTTTGTGGTTTGGTATAAATGGGATCAGGATTTTGATAATGTCCTGTATAGCTGTATGCACGTCTGAGATAGATTCTGGTAATCCTCTGACCCTGAAATTATCTCTTCTTGATCTGTTCTCTAATTCGTCGATCCGTGCCTGAGCAGCTTCCAGCTGTTCCTGCATGAATTGCAAATGATCTGAGTTCTGATCAGTCCGTGCTGTATTAACCTCCAGTTTGTGTTCAATTTTTTCTATTCTGCTTCCCAGGCTCTGAAAATCAGCCCTAATCTCTCCTGTGATTCTTTCTGCATTTTGTGCCAGTCCTTTATCTAGCATTTCAGAAATTCTGGTGAATAATTCAGAGACATTGAAGGTTACCTCATGAGCCTGTTCAGCCTTTGTATTCATATGTGCAGGACTTTGTGAGGTAATTACCTCAGGAGTTAAATGACCAGCCTCCATGAGATTTTTTATTTCAAATGATGCAGGAGGGGAGAGAATAGGGCAAGTGTCAGAATTTGGTGTCTGAGGTACTATAGAAGGACTTATAGAAGATATAGCTTGTCTGTCAGTCAATGAGGTCTCAACTGTACCCAGTGTACTTGTCTGAGGTACGGTGGCCATCTTAAAGGGGTAGTTCCCCCAAAAACCTTTTTTTTAACATTTATTCAGGCTCGTTATGTCAAGGGGAATCAGGTTTTTTTTTTTTAGAAATTAAGCAGTACTTACCGTTTTAGAGATGCATCGTCTCCGACGCTTCCGGGTATGGGCTCCGACTATAGGCGTGCCTATTTGATTGACAGGCTTCCGAGGTCGCATACATCGCGTCACGATTTTCCGAAAAGTAGCCGAACGACGGTGCGCAGGCGCAGTATAGAGCCGCACCGTCGCTCGGCTTCTTTCGGCTACTCGTGACGCGATGTATGCGACCGTCGGAAGCCTGTCAATCAAATAGGCACGCCCAGACCAGACGATCATACCCGGAAGCGACGGAGACGATGCATCTGTAAACCGGTAAGTATTGCTTCGTTTCTAATAAAAAACCACCCGATTCCCCTTGACATAACGAGCCTCAATCAATGTTAAAAAAAGGTTTTTGGGGGAATTACCCCTTTAAGTAAATTGTTCTTAGCCAGCCTTTCATTAAGTTTCTTGCTCTTTTTGTAATATTTGCCCAGCATGAACTGGGTCCACAGTATGTCAGCTATTCACTACTGTTGTTTCTCTGCTCTTAACGGGTATATAGAACCTGTAATTCTCGTCAGAAAAAAGAAACAGCGCGGGCACCCCGTCCCCAGCTGTCGTTCTTTACAAGGCACCTGTATATAATTCCCCTGAATAAGGAATAGTTTACCCGGTATCTTCCGATTCACCGTTGAATCCGCAGTCCTCGGATATCGTTTTGTCGTTTGTATCCGTGTTGAAACTCTATATATTTGCGTTTGACAGCCGGTGGTGAGCAGAGCTCCGATCCTAAGCTGCCATCCTAGGAGCTCCCACGAATGCGCCTGAAATTTCAAGGAATTTTTAACTTTTATTGTTGCACTTTAACCACTTCCATACCGCGCCTATTCTGGCACTTCTCTCCTTCATGTAGCAATTATATTTTCTTCCTTGAAAATTACTCAGGACCCCCAAACATTATATATATTTTATTAACAAACACCCTAGGAAATAAAGTGGCGGCCATTTTTTCTTCCAAATTTCCAACGGTATTTGCGCAAAAAATTTTCAAACACTTACAAAAAAAAACCTGTTTTATGAATGAAAAAATAAGAAAGCAGTAAAGCTAGCCCAATTTTTAGGAATAAGGTGAAAGATGATGTTACACTGAGTAAATAGATACCTAACTTGTCACGCTTTCATATTGCGCACACTCATGGAATGGCGCTAAACTTCGTTATTAAAAATCTCCATAGGCGACGCTTGACTTTTTTTTCAGGTTACCAGTTTTGAGTTACAGAGGAGGTCTAGTGCTAAAATTATTGCTCTCACTCTAAGGCCGCGTACACACGAGGGGATATGTCCGCTGAAAACGGTCCGATGGACCGTTTCAGCAGACATCTCCGCTCGTGTGTATGGGCTAGCGGACAGATTTGTCCACCCGACAGATTTCAAAGCAAGCTTTGAAATCTATCCGGTGGGGATCTGTCCGCCCGACATGTCTGCTGGTTAGTACACTTACCAGCAGACATGTCGTCCCCCACCGCCGCCGCGCCGCTGCCGAATGGATTCGGCGCATGCGCGGAAGTGTTTTACTTCCTGGTGCGGTGACGTGGCGGTGACGCGGCGGCGTCAACGTCACCGCCACGTCACCCGCGCCGTCCGGCGGCGGGGAATTTGATCCGATGGGGTTTGAAGGGTGTTTACATATGTGGGTGGGACTTGCATGCGTGTTCGCTTCTGAGTGCGAGCTACTAGGGACAGGGGCATTTAAATATTTTTCGGTTTGCACTTGTTTGTCCCTTTTTTTGTATTATTTTTCACTTTTCTTCCTATTACAAGGAATGTAAACATCCCTTGTAATAGGACTAGTGTGTGACAGGTCCTCTTTATAGAGAGAGGCGGGGTCAATTAGACCCCACATCTGTCCTCCAGGCTGGAAAGCATGGAATTGGAAAAAAAAAATCATCTCATGCTTTCAGCTGCGATCATGTTCGTTCAGCACAGTGGTGTAGTGTATAGCATGTTCACCTAGCAGCAAAAGGGTTGCTGGTTCGAATCCCGCCCGTGACACTATCTGCCTGGAGTTTGCATGTTCTCCCTGTGCCTGTGTGGGTTTCCTCCCACAATCTAAAAACATGCTGTAAATCGGATCCTGTCTAAATAAGCTCTAATATGCAGTAGGATATTTAGGTTTTGTGCTGCCGTAGGCCTGACCAAATTTCGGCACCCCCTAATAGAAAAATGACCCACCCTTCCTGTCAAGGCCACACCCTGTTTTTTTATGACCCACCCAGGAATTTTCAGGGGACACACACAAGTTCTGTGGGGGGGTCACAGGAGTCCCTTAATTTGCCTAGTTTTTCGATCACTTCCTGTTTGGCTATGGGGCAGGAAGTGAAGGCCAATCTCCCCAAACGGACAGGGATAATACAAAATAAACTGACAGAGCTTCTAACCCCCCCCCCCCAACTCTATCCAAAATTAAAGAAAACAACAAAAATAAAAGTTTCAGATCATTTTATTGAGAGGCTTAAGAAAATATAACCATGCCAATAGGCCAGGATCCAGCGTTGCTAATATGTATGAATGTGTGTTAGGGACCCCCACAAACACCACCCAATGTTAAATCAACAATTTTCTTGTTTGTTATAGGGATGCCTGCACCCCTGATAGTGTAAAGACACCTCACAAATGTTGTCACTTTCTACTTAATTCATTCACTTCCTGCCACATAGCCAAACAGGAAGTGAGGGAAAAACCTGAGTAATATCTTGTTGGGGACACACAAATCAATCTAAATAGTTTCCCATTTTGGAAATTGCATTTTGCTGTGTACACCCCAAATTAGTATGGATCTTGGACTTTGGGGTCTAAAGGCAAATCCACTTTGCACTACAAGTGGACAAGCAAGGAAGAAAAATAAAAACTTGACGGGATTGGAAGTTAAAACCATCAGTGCTTCCCTTCTGATTTTCATTGCCTACGCTTCTACTGCAGAGCGGCTTTGCCTTAACTAAACCCCAAAGTAACTAATCATTTGGGGTGTATACAGCAGTGCAATTTGCTTAATTGGGACACTAGTTAGATTCACCTGTGTCCCGAAGAAAAGACCATTGGTAGGGTTTTTTTTTTTTTTTTTTTTTTTTTTTTTTAAATTCTTTATTTTATTGCTTTTTTTAATACATGCATCATCATCTGTTTTTATACATCAATTCCAAAACGGTGAAGCAAAAGAACAAGAACAGCTTGGGGTCTAAGTCTAACATATTTATCTAGGTATCTTATGTTACATCTTATTCTTATTGCTTTATGTGATAATGGCGCATCGTCCTAATTGTCCCTTCCTCCCTCCCTAAGCATTCCCCCCGTATTCCATCCCTGACCCACCCACCTTAAAAGGAAAGAAAAAAAAAAAAAAAACACAAACAGCCACCCCTGTCTCTCTCGTCTTCCAAGTTCTCCCTATTCGCTGTTCATCCTCAGAGGTTCTGCTCCCTGTATCTAATATATGGTGTCCACACCTGTCTGTATCTCTCCTCTTGCTCTCTCATTCCCATTGTCAGGTATTCCATCTGCTGAATTTCCGTTATTCTACTCAGCCATTGTTGTCTTGTCGGTGGTATTATGCTTTTCCATAGAGTTGGTATACAGGCCCTTGCAGCTGTTATTAAGTGTCTGAGCAGGGAGTTTTTATATTTTGCTATGGAAATTGGGAGATCATTTAGCAGGAGCGCTGCCGGGTTATCTGTCAGATCTACTTCAGTGATTTCTTTTAGAGTACCAATTACTGCTTCCCAGAACTCTTTCAATTTAGCGCATTCCCAGAATAGGTGTATCATGGTTCCCCTCCTTTCCCCACATCGCCAACACTGGTCTGAGACTTGTGGGAATATCCGCTTTAGTACCACTGGGGTCCTGTACCATCTAGTTAAAATTTTATATCCGCTCTCTTGGTATCTGGTAGCTATCGAGGCTTTGTGTGTGAACCTAAAGAGTTTTGTTTTCTGTGTATCAGAGAATGTAATTCCCAACTCTCTTTCCCACGCTTGTATAAATGTAAGATCTTGCGGGCTCTCTGATTCCACTAGAAGACTATACATTGATGATAGCCCATGTTCTACTGCTTCACCCTTACAACAAATTTCCTCAAATTCTGATAGACCTCGTGTCGCTTCTCCTTGTATTTTCATGGCTCGTATAGCAGCTTTTAGTTGCATTTGTCTCATTGGGTCCAGTGTCCTCCTCAGTGTCTCTTCGCTGTCTCCTCCCTCCATTCCCTGACTACTACTCGTGAAGTGAATAAGTCTACTCAGTCCCTGTCGTCTTAAGTTATTAAAGTGCAGGTCCGTAAGGCCTAATTCAAACCTGGGGTTTCCCAGAACTGGGATCAAGGGGCTTGGAGTTTTTGAAATTTTAGTTTTCCTGAATACCCTTTGCATAGTTCTTATCGTAGCTCCTACTGTGGGGTGTTTCTTTACCTCTTGTGGGATATCTGTATCCGAGATCCACGCCATGCCCTCCAGAGGGATGTTAGTTATTTTTTGTTCTATATGTATCCATAATTTTTCCCTTTGATGTATACACCATTCTACCACCCGGGCCAAGTGGGAGGCATCGTGATAGATCATTGGGTCCGGAAATCCCACTCCTCCCTTCTCTTTTGGTAAGGTCAAAATTTCCCTCCTTATTCTCGATGATTTTCCTGCCCATATAAACTTCCCAAATCTAGATCTCAGGTCTCTTAGAAATCCAAGGGGAATCTTTACCGGTAGGGTCTGGAACAAATAGAGTAATTTAGGCATTACGTTCATTTTAATAATATTGATTCTCCCGAACCATGTAAAGATCCCCTTGTCCCATCTTTTAAAATCGGCCTTGAACAGTTTCACACAGTGGTAGAAAGTTCAGTTCGAATATCCTGTTTAAGTTTTTTGGTATCTTGGTTCCTAGGTAGCATATGTGAGAGTCTGTCCACTTAAGGGAGAAATTTGCCGCTAATAACTGCTGTTTATTTTTATTTACCTCTACCCCCATCGCCTCTGATTTGTTATAATTCACTTTGAAATTGGACAGATCTCCATATTCCTTTATTTCTCTTAACAATACAGGGAGAGATATCTCCGGGGTCGTCAGCGAGAACAACAGGTCGTCTGCAAATGCTGCGAGCTTGTACTCGTCTCCTCTTATCTGGATACCTCTAATGTCTGAATTTGCTCTTATAGTTCTCAAGAGTGGTTCAAGGGTAAGAGTGAAGATAAACGGTGAGAGCGGACATCCTTGTCTCGTTCCATTCCTTATAGAAAAAGGAGCTGACATTGCTTCGTTTACCTTCACTTTTGCCGTCGGGCACGAGTACAGGCTAGCGATCCATTTTTTGTTTCAAATCTTTTTTATTAAGAGTTTACACAACTTATAGCGAATACAACATCCAGATACCATCATGTGATACAAGTACATCGAAATTAGAAAAAAGTAAGTTATCGTGTGACAAAGATTCAACATAGATTTAACTATCCAATTAGCGTGACTCAGGTGCAAGGACTCCCCCAGACACCCCTTTGGGAGCACACTGTGTCCATGGGAGAGAACCCCACACCCGCCACATTTTTTATCAAGCGTTAACATAACGTTTATTCAAAATGATACTCTTCAGAGGCTGGATTAAGTCACCTTTGAAATATTGACATAACAAAAGGAAATATTAAACTTAGGTAAAAGGTATCCTAACTAGAAATATTTGCTTAGAAAATTAAAACATAGAGTAATATTATAAGAAAAGTAAGATAATAAGATTAAAGAAAGTAATGAGCAACACAGCATGGTTAGTGCCTAGTTTAGCCCTTACTGGGCCCCAGAAAAAATGGTCCATAACGACCAATCGGACTCATATTTTAAGAAATTACCATCTTTATTGGCCAACATCTTCTCATATACCGCTATCACTCCTACTTTCACTGTTACATCGATCAATCTGGGAATATTGCTAGTTTTCCATCTACCCACTATAGCTGATCGTGCAGCCATTAGTACATGTGCAATTATGGATCTGAATTGAGGAGGGAAATCTGTCATATTTAGGTTTAGAATAGCAAGTTCAATATTAGGTTTAATAAAAATACTTGTCAGTTTTGATAAGAAAGAAAATACCTCCCTCCAAAAGTCTCGGATCAAAGGGCAGGCCCAGACTATATGGGATAAAGTTCCCACTTGCCCACAATTCCTCCAACAGAGGTTGGAATTGTCTTTAGAAAATTTAGCTACAACGTAAGGAGTAAAGTACCACCTCAAAAGAAGTTTTTGATTTAGTTCTTCATAGTTTGAACATCTGGAAAACTTGTAATTACACTTAATTGCTTTTTCCCACTGAAGGTTCGAGAAGTCCCGATCCAGTTCTTTTTCCCATTTCAGTAACGGGCCATACTTAGTAAAGACATCTTTAGAATTTAGAGCATTATATATCATAGTAATTCCCTTCATCATGGGGTTATGAGAGCAAAGAAAGTTCCACACTTTTTCAATAATAACAATATGAGTAACCTTCATTTTTCGACTGAAGGAGGCTAACTGACTATACGTAAAGCTTTCCGTAGACGGAATGTGAAATTTTTGCTGAATAGATGTAAAGGGCATCATTTTGTGATCTACTGTAATATCTGCCAAGGATAGTATCCCATTTTCAATCCACCGGTGTACTCTCAAGTTAGGTATCAGCCACCTAATAGACTCCAAAGGTATGGGAACCCTGACCGTTGGATAGCATGCACTTCCCTCCACGTTAACTTTGGGCCAAGCTTCACATGCTGCTTGAATAGTAGGGTGGTCCTCAACCTGTACCTCCGTTGATAAAGCGGAGGCCACAAGAAGAGAAAGTGGTGAAAGGGCATGAAGCTTAGCAAGTTCTAGTTGGCACCAAGGTTTAACCACTGGTTTATCAAACCAGTGTTTAAGCTGGTCAATAACAACCGCTGTGAAATAGTCTTTTAGTATTGGTAGACCCATACCACCTGCAGATTTGTGTTTAGTCTGTATGTGAAGAGAACATCTGGCTCTGCTCCCCCCCCATACGAAGTTCGACAGTTGTTTTTGCATTATGTTAAAGAAGGAAGAAGGGACCTTAATGGGCAGTGCTCTAAAGACGTAAAGCAATTTCGGTAATAACAACATTTTGTAAGCTGCTAATCGGCCAGACCAGGACAAGTAATATCTCCCAAGACGCGAGATTTCTTTTTGAAATTTATCAATGAGTGGCACATAGTTTAATTGGAATAAATTTGCTATAGGAGAGGTGAGTTCAATACCCAGATACGTAATAGATTTTTTAGTCCAGGGGTATGGGAGTAACGTTTGAATCTGTTTCTTTACTTCCTTAGGGATCGAAATGCCCAATATGTTTGATTTAGCTGCATTGACTTTATAGTATGATGCTCTACTAAAGTCTTGGAGGACATTGTGAGCTGCGGGCAGGGACACTTTCGGATTAGAAAGTGACAAGATCACATCATCAGCAAACAATGAAATCTTGTGCTGATGCGATTGCGAGGATATACCTTGAATAAGGGGGTCAGATCTTACCCTTTCTGCCATAGGTTCCATTATCAATGCAAAAATTAGAGGGGACATAGGGCAGCCCTGCCGGGTCCCATTTGTAATGTGAAATTTTTTGGAAAACATGCCCTCTGTATAAACATAGGCCGACGGTGACGAATACAGCGCCAAAATTGCATTTCGCATCGGGCCAGAGAAGCCAAATTTAGACAGCACTCTCTCAAGGAACCCCCAGTGGACTCTATCGAAAGCCTTCTCTGCATCCAGTGTAAGAAGCAGAGAAGGCTCTCCCCTCCCTTCGGCTATATGTTGAATATTCACCATTCTCCTAGTAGCATCCACCGTTTGTCGGCCCGAAACGAAACCCACCTGGTCATAATTTATCAGTTTGGGTAGCACATCTGACAATCTGCGCGCTAAGAGTTTGGCATACAGTTTCACGTCCGCATTTAATAGGGAAATGGGTCTGAAGTTTTGAGGCAAATTAGGTTCCTTACCCGGTTTTGGTAGGGTAATTATAGTGGCTGTAAGCATCTCCGGTGGGAAAGATACTCCTGCTATTGCGGCGTTAAATACTTGTTGAAGGTGTGGGGACAAGACATCACCAAAAAATTGATAGTACTCTGAAGTGTAGCCATCTGGGCCTGGGGATTTATTATGTGGGAGAGTTTTAATTATCTGTTCTATTTCCTGAGAGAGAATTGGTAAATTCAATTTATCCAAGTCGGTTTGTGAAATTGTGGGCAGGTCAATGGATTCAAGAAAGTCCGAAATTATGGCGTCCGTAGGTTGGGGAGTATTGGGATCATCTTTAAGGTTATAGAGAGCTTCGTAATAATCACTAAAGGCATCCGCAATCTCTTTGGGATTCATAACTCTAGTTTTACTCTTGGGATTTAAGATATGAGATATCTTCTGTTTGGTAACCTTTTCTTTTAATTGGTTAGCTAGCACTTTCCCTGCTCTATTCCCATATCTATAAGATTGGGCCTTTAGGGAACGAAGTTGATAGTCATGCTGAGATACCAAGAGCACTCTTAAATCATGCCTTGCAGTAAACAATTCATCCCTTATTGTCTGAGTGGAGTGTTGCTTGTTAATAGTTTCTAATTGGTTAATAGTAGTCAATAAATCATTAAGCTTTTTCGATTTCTGACGTTTGAGCCTAGAGCTCATCTGAATAAGTAGACCCCTGATATACACTTTATGAGCATTCCATAGCGTGAAAGGATCGCTAACCGAAGGGCCATTAATAGCAAAAAATTCAATGAGAGATGTGCGTATTTTTTCTAAATTTGCTGGTTTGGACAGTGTGTGAACGTCCATACGCCATCTGTTAGCCCTGGTTTCGGTCCGACGATCCCCCACCACCATGGAAATTGGGGCGTGGTCAGACCACGTTATGCAATGAATGCTTGAATCAACAATATTCTGCAAGATAAACTTATCCACTAAAAACAAATCTATGCGAGAATACGTTTTATGCATGTTAGAAAAAAAAGTGAAGTCCCTTTCCGAGGCGTGCTGGCACCTCCACACATCATACAGGCCCGAGGACGAAATGAAGCAGTTTAAAGAGGCTCTTTGATGTTTAGATTTAGTTCCACTCGATAGATCCATATCTTTGTCAGGAATCAGGTTAAAGTCTCCACATAAGATAATTGCACCTTGTTTCATAGAAGACACCTTCTTCCATATTTTTTGCAAAAATTTCAGTTGCTTTGTATTAGGAAGATAAACGTTGACCAGAGTAAAAACGATATTCTCAAGTTCACAGATCAAGATAATATACCTGCCCGCAGTATCTGTAAATACCTCCAGTTCTTTAAAATGTATAGAGTCTCTGATAGCTATTGCTACCCCTCCTTTTTTAGTAGGGCCGTTTGCAGTATACACATGAGAAAACATGCGGTGTTTGAAAGTAGGGGGCTTAAGTGAGCAAAAATGCGTTTCTTGAATACAAAAAACTTCGCTCCGGAGTCTAATAGCTTCTTTCCATGCCATTTGCCGCTTTTGAGGACTATTCAGTCCTTTAACATTGAGAGAAGATATATTGATGGGCATGGTGAAACAAGGAGTGACCGCTAGAATGTAGTAAATAGGTACGTGCAGGAATAGAGAAGGTTACCTGGCAGTAGATGAGACGTTGGGTATCCCTCAAAAGGTAGATCCTCTACAATCGGAGTTACAGTCTGTTGAGTTTGGAAGATAGGTCTGGTGACTCTTATACAATTACCCTGCTGAATTCCTCCAAGGAAAAGGAAAGGAAAGAAAAAGAAAAAAAACAAATAAAACACAATGCGATTCTAATCAGAACCTGTGCGGTAGAACAACCGCTCAACTTTGGGGGTCAAGAAAAAGGGACAAATAACAGAGCTATCCCCTGGACCAATCGAGAGACTGGTAATTAGATCATGAGAACTCAAAAATTAGCCTGTCTCAGCATCCGAGCAGTCTCTAGGTGAAGTAGGTGTTCCAGGACGGGTTCCTCCCGCATTGCCAGATGGAATAATTTGCCAGTTACGTAAGAGGTTCAAACCTTCCTTGACACTAGAGATTGTGTGGGAAGTGCCATCTTTGGTTATCAACAATTTCGCCGGGTAGATCCATCTATACACTATTTGGTGATTGAGCAGCGGCTTCGTAACATTAGCCAGTTCCCTGCGTCGTTGCATAGTGAATGCAGATAGATCCGTAAAGAATGACAGTTCCTTTATATCAGAAGGCATATTCTCTCGATCTCTGACCGCAGCCATGAAATGATCTTTAATATGGAAAAAATGTATCCTGACAATGGCATCCCTTGGTAGATGCGAAGCAATGTGTTTAGGCTTAGGAAGTCTGTGGATTCGATCTATAACAAGGTCATTCAAAGGAGCGTCAGGGAGTACTGCTTTCATAACATTGAGAAAGTAATCCTTCAGATCAGGAGGTTTGATTGTTTCAGGGATTCCCCTTATTTTGACATTATTCCTCCTAGACCTATCCTCTAAATTTGCCAGTTTTTGTTGGATCTGTAAGATCTCTTCATCTCTATCATTATGGGCATCGACCATGTCATTGAAAGTGGAGGCAAATTCACCCATTTTTGTTTCAACATGATAAACTCTCTGATTGACTGCGGAAATTTCAGATTTGAATTGGCTTGTTAGTGCAATAATGTCAGCATGCAGTGTAGATCTTAGTGATACCAACATATCTTTCAAAGTGGTATCCATGACTGGCCTATTAGCAGTGGGAAAGTCAGAAATGGAATCCTGCAATTCCCTGGTATCATCAAGAGACGAGTTCAGGCTTACCTCCAGGCCTTCTGCTTCTGGATAATCTTGCAGCTTCTGTTTGCTTTTGGCTGGGCTAGAAGATGCCGATGGAGGTTGAGATATGTGGCCTGTTTTCCCCTGCTTGGTAGTGTTATGGCCGGGTGAAGGAGTAGAGAGCGATCCTCGCTGCACATTAGATCCGTGCGCGTTCCCCCATCGCTCGTCGCCGCCATCTTGGCTGGTGTAGCGGCGCTGCATGGCAAAGAAGTCGGGCATTTTACCCGGTTGTTTGGCCTCTTTTCTCCTGCGGGCTGACATCCTGAGGGTCTCCCAAGTCTCCCGCAGTCTTCGGTGCCAGAAACGAGGCTTTTAGTCGCCGTTGTAGTCTCTCGTTGGTCCGTCGTGGAGAGGAGCTGCGTTACTCAGCAGCCATCCGCTCCGCCGGCTAGACACGCCCTCCGCTAGCGATCCATTTTTGCATCCCTTCCCCCAGACCTATATGTTGTAGGGTAGCTTTCAAAAATCTCCAGTCTACTCTATCGAAAGCTTTCTCTGCATCGGTCGAGATTAGTATTAGTGGGTTTTGGTAGAGTTGGGATAGGTATATAGTGCTTAATACTCTTTGTGTGTTTTCCCTTCCTTCTCTGCCAGGAGTAAATCCTACTTGGTCAGGATGTATTAAGGCGGGTATATGGATCATCAGTCTGTTAGCAAGAATTTTAGAAAAAATCTTCAGATCTACATTTAGCAGCGAAATAGGTCTATAGCTGGCACAATCCGCAGGGTCTTTCCCCTCTTTAGGGATCACTGCTATGTGTGCCATTAAGGTATCTCTTAGCATTGGCTGTCCTTCTCTTATAGAGTTGAACGCAGTCAGAAATTTTGGTGTCAGTCTATTGTAGAAGGTTTTATAGTAGAGTAGGGTATATCCATCCGGTCCTGGGGATTTACCTAATTTCATTGCTTTTATCGCTTCTTGTAGTTCCTCAGCTGTAATCGGGTCTTCCAAGATCTCAGTGCTTTCTTCTGAGATTTTGGGCATCCCAGAGTTTTTTATGTATTCCTTTATTCGTTCTTCTCTTCCCTGATTGCTCTCTGTAGCTGGGTGTCTCTCTATTTGATATAATTTACTGTAGTATTCTCTAAAAGCTTCTGCTATTAATTGTGAGGAGCTTACTAAGGTGTCTCCCTGGGTCTTTATTTTTTCAATATGATTTTTTGCTCTCGTCTCTCTTAATGCATTAGCCAGCATCCTGCTTGGTTTATTCCCGTGTTCATAGTACGCCCGTCGACAGCGAGTTAATTTAGCTTTTGCTTTGTCCATTAGTAACAAATTCAATTTGTCTCTTAGGCTCATTAACCTTTCCTCAATGTGTGCTCTTTGCACTTTTTTATGCTCGTTCTCTAGATCACGTATTTCCCCAAGCAGGCTGTCCAGTTTTGCATTGAGAGAGCGTTTCCGGTGTGCCCCCAAGGAGATTAACAACCCCCTTATGTAGCACTTATGTGCTTCCCATTTGCATAGCGGCGTCGTATCGTCGGAATCATTTATTGAAAAAAAGGCTTCTAGTTCCTGGTCTATCTGGTTTATGTATTCTGGGTCTGTAATCAGCATTTCATTGAGTTTCCAGTTCCACTCCCTCGGGCCTGTCTCTCCCCACTCTATGGAGCAGTTCACTGATGAGTGATCTGATATTGTGAATGAACCCATTGATGCTTCTCTTAAATTTAACAATATATTTTGACCCACAAATATGTAGTCGATTCTTGTATAGGTTTTATGTTTTGCCGAGTAGAAGCTGTAGTCCCTTTCATGTACATGTAAGGTCCTCCAGGTATCTACTAACTGAAGTTCTTGTAACATTTTCCTTGTTTTACGCAATTTTATGTTAGATATATGGTAGGATCCCTTGGAAGAATCTAAGCTGGGTTCTAATACCATATTGAGGTCCCCCCCCAGAATTATCACCCCTTCTTTATTTTGATGTACCAACTCCAGGTATTTCTCAAGCGCTGAGACTGGGTCCTCATTTGGGAGGTATACATTCACTAAGGTAACCTTTTGTTGATACAGCATCCCCTTTACTAAAAGGAATCGTCCTTCATCATCAGTTATCACTTTGGACTCCTTCCATACTAGTCCTTTGGCGAGTAAAATTGACACTCCGTTTGCCTTTGAGGACTGAGAGGCCCCATGGTACACCTCTGGGAATCTTTGGTTCTTTAATTTTGGGATTCTGTCTTTTTTAAAGTGTGTTTTCTTGTAGGAAAATTATTTGTGAGTTAGATCTCCCCAGTTCCATTAATGTTTTAGTTCTTTTTTCTGGAGTATTTAGGCCCTTAACATTGTAAGTAGTAATGTTTATTCTATTCATTTTTAGTAGTCAACAAGGAGCGTTGGAAGACTAGAGAGACCCCCCCCACCCCCCAAAAAAAGAAAGAAGAAAAAAAAAAAAAAAAGAAAAAAAAAAAGGGAGGGAACCCCCCCCCCCCGTATCCTAAGGTCTTGTCCACCGTCCGAGACCTCAGGTAGTCGCTATATTCCCCTGTTGCGACTGACACTAACCTTGGTTGTGTAGTCCCACTGGGTGAAAGAAAAAAAAAAAAAAAAAAAGAAAAAAGAACCCCAAGTGTTTGAGCGTCTCCGACTTCCCTCCACTTGGAGGAGAGGCGCTCTGGTGGGGGTAAGTGTAAGAGTATTTGCGGAGAGTCTTTGCTTGAGCATTAGTCCCGGTGCACCCTTCTCTCATTCATTTTACATTGGACATGTCCCTCTACTCCAGGAGGACCCCTATATGTCGCCTCCCATCCATCCCCCCATTGGAATGGATGTGAGGCGACACCTCCCCCTGGCCCTCTGGCTTTGGCGTCCTGGCTATATTCGTACATTGGAGTCGTACATCAATCCCGTCACACATATAGAAAAAAAAAAAAAAGAAAATCTAGTCTCTCAGTAGGAACACCCAGGAGGTCACCCCCCCTCTCGTCTCCTGCGCACCGCAGTTTATCATGTACATCTTCCTGTATGTTTGTTTGTTTAGCCCACTTATCTTCCCGGTGTTATTCCCCTCCTCTAGGTTGTCCAATAATTGACCCTTAATTATAGTATCTCACTGTTGATAGCCCTTACTTCCCATCTAACATTCCCCTTTCCGCTCTCCCCTCAATCTATTGCCCTATGTCTCTGCCCTTATTCTCCTCCCCTCTCCTCCTCCCCCTCCCCCTCCCCCCCTTTTCCTTCCCCTTATTAGTGTCGTGCATAAGGTAGGTGTGAGTTACCTATATCGTGATGTTGTAGTTTTAATATGTGGTGTTTCTATGTGTAGGTGTTATTTCCACCCAAAAAAAAAAAGGAAAAAAAGGAAAGTGTTGACAGTGTGTATTTATATTGTAGGCACGGATGATGAGAGGGCTATCTCCCTCCTCCATGCTTCCCTTACTTACCCCCTCCCCATTTCTCTAATTAACTATACTATCTTGGTGTCTCATTTGTATATACTATATAAAACAAAAAATTGAATGTTGTTGCATTATTAGCCCTTGGCAGTGCTCAGTGAATGCGCTGAATCCCCATCCCTTTATCCCGTGCCCCCCCAAAAAAAAAAAAAAAATAATTAAGGGGGAGGGGAGGAGACAGGTGGTCTCGACTTGTCATTTACTTATTGTTCATAGGCACTATAGACAAGAATACACTAAAATAGAGCTCTATTTATCAGCAACACCCAGGTGGGACAGTAAAACAATATACCGGGAAACAAATATCAGGATATAACATATAATATTCAACTTATTCAATTTATATGTATGTGGCCACCGACTTGAGGCCTCTCGATATAGAACCGGGAAGCTTTTTTCAGAGGTACTAGCCCAGTAATAGCCAAGTAGGAGACCGCCCCGCCCCGCCTCCCCCCCAGGGGAAAGACAAAACAGGGCAACCCCCCACCCAACAAGAAAAAGAAGAAGAGGAGGGCAAAAAAAAAAAAAAAAAAGAGAAAGAGGAGAGAGACCCGAGAGACATCTAGGATCTCTATCTATGTTTCCTCCTTTCTCTTGTGTGAGTCAATGTGTAGGTCTCTGTCAATGTTCAATTCTTGTCCTCTTATCCCTCCGGTTCCCCCCCTCCTCTCAACTGGGATATGCCCTGGGGTTCCTCCACTGAGAGTGGTCTTTATGCCAGTATTCACGATTTATATTGCCTTCAAAGCGGTATCTACTCTCCATTTGTTCCACTCGCTTCTCCAGTCTTATTATTTAGCACCGCTTTCTGTTGCTCCAGGCAGTTCGAGCCAGTTAGAGACCTCTATTGGGACTGCCCTCAGGAACTCAAATAATTTAGGGAGATGGGCGGGCTCCTTTAAACTAAAGCTCCTTCCCTCTCTTTTCACAATGACGGCCAGTGGGTACCCCCACCGATATACAGCTCCATTTAAACGTATATAGTCCAAGAGAGGTTTTAACAGGCGTCGCCTGGTTTTTGTCTGCCAGCAGAGGTCTGGGTATATCTGAATTTCTAGTCCTTCCCAGGCTACTGTTCCCTCTTTCCACGCAGCTCTAAGTATCTCCTCCTTTATTCTATAAAAATGAACTCTACATAGCACGTCACGAGGGAGGGTTTGATCCGGGTTCCGTACTGTAGGGACCTTGTGGACTCTATCTAGTTCAATCACTGTTTCTACTGGGTTTTTTAACACTTTATTCAGGATAGACATAGTCGCCTCTCTTAGTGCCAGTCCTTCAAAGTTCTCGGGTATACCCTTAATGCGTAAGTTATTTCTTCTGCTCCTGTTGTCGGCTTCTTCTGCATATAGTTGCATCCTAATCAGATGCTGCTGTTGTTTCTCTAATTTTTCTTCTAAGGATGCCACTCTCGAATCAGTCATATTTTGCTGCTTCTCCAAGCCGCATAGTTTCTGTTCACTCATTACAGTTTTTATACGTACTTCCTCTATTTCTTCCCTTAGTTTGCCTGTGATAGTTATTAGCATTTCCTGAATGTCCTCTTTGGTAGGGAGAGCTTGTATCAGTCTGCTAAGCTGTCTGATATCTGGGGCCAGTTCCTGTTCACTGCCTTGTTTGTCCTGTGTACTATATGTGTTTATCTGAGTCCCCTCTGATCCCAGTAGAGCTTCTCTGCCTGCAGGGGCTTTAGACATGTCACCACCCTGTTCAGGGTTTTTTACTGCCTTTGATCTGGCTTCTAGAGTCTCTGTAAGTGACATTATTAGAGATTGTGTTTGTGGGGGCCCCCCGCTCAGATTCGCTATGTCCACTATACCCAGTGCTTTGGAGGAAGTAAACAGTACCTTTAGCGAT
The DNA here is from genome assembly GCA_029574335.1 of Rana kukunoris. Classification (NCBI taxonomy): domain Eukaryota; kingdom Metazoa; phylum Chordata; class Amphibia; order Anura; family Ranidae; genus Rana; species Rana kukunoris. The sequence goes on along the minus strand of CM056060.1, from coordinate 55,744,832 downwards.
GATTGTGCTGTGTCTCTGATCCGCTCGTGTACTCCCGTTGCCAGAGATGTCAGCTCCGCCTCTGGGGGGCGTGTCGGGTCCTTTGTCTGTTCCGACAACTCTAGTGCAGTAGGAATCTTGGATGTCTTTGATGTCCCGAGCACTAGTAGTTGGCTAGGGGATTTTGGGTATACCCCGATCTGCTCCTGTCTCCCAGCCGCTACCGTTACCGGAGTTGTACGTACGGCTGCAGTTGAAATCACCGCCGCGGCTGGGTGGGACGTCTCTACCAGTGAGTCTCTTCTTTGTGTTCTGCTGGTGTCTGTGTCTCCTTGCTGTGCTTCGCCTTTTTTTACTGTCATATATCGCGTGATATATGAGTGACTGGGCGCGCGCACCTCACCCGTGATTTTTCCTGAGGCTCTTCCCCGCCGCGACATCGACTGAGCAGGCGATTCCTTTCCTGAGCCCACTGCGTGAATGAGTCAGCCGGGTCAGCCGTCTGTCGTTCTCCTGTATGGGTGCACCGCGGGCTTAGCTAAGCTCTCCTGTACAACGTGTGCTCACTCCGCCATACTCTTGACACTCCCCCGGAAACGGAAGTCCAGATTGGTAGGGTTTTAACCTCACTTCCTGTTCAGCTTAGAGTTGCCACCTCATCCCTTTAAAACCGAACACATATTAATTACACAGGTTCTGTGGCTAATTAAGGTGGTAATTAAACTCACTTGGTGCTTTACCTGCATTAAATTAGCCTCAGAACCTGTGCAATTCATATGTGTTCAGGTTTAAAGGGATGAGGTGGCAACCCTAGTTCAGCTGTGTGACAGGAAGTAAAGCCAATTTTAAGAAAAGGGACACAAAGCCCAACCTAAAAACACTAGCAGGGGTTCTAACACTCAATTGGCTTCCCTCAAACAACCCACAATTAGAAAAGGATTGTCTTGTGCTAGTTTCAAGCACAGCGTTGTAAATCAGCACTACAAGCCTGTCCACCAATACACCACCCCCCCCCCCAACAGGCCTTGTTTGCAGGTTTTCCTTCATCTTGCACATGTGCTTTAAAAAGTCAGTCTGGACATCAATTCTAGGAAACAATACTTACCGCTTTGTCCTTCCTTTTCTGGTGACTAAACATATCAAACATTTCATGCATATACACCAGGAAAGAGCTTAGAGACAAATCACACTTGATGGTTTAGGCCCAAACTATTTCAGCTGCAGCTGTTGAAATCCATAGCATGCAAAAAATATCACAAGACAAACTTCAAAATTTGAAAGTAATTTTATTGGTCCAGAAAACAAGGAAAGCAAAACAAAATATTAAAAATAAACACACAATAAAAAATAAAAAAAACATAAAAACAAAAAATAGACCAAGGTTTATTTCACACAGTCATTGGAAAATAAATCATGCTTTTGAAATAACAGGATAGACTCACAGGATTAAAAGATTAGTCATTAACATCTTGAGAAACATTTTGCAAAATTATGCAGCAGACAAAACATCAAAAAAACAAAACTTGCTCCAAAACATCTCTGTTTCGCTCCGCCATTCCTTCCAGCCAGCAAGTCTGCCCCCTCTGAGGGCAGCTGACATGTGTTCTATCCACGCTTTTTATAACGTGTGCTAATGAACCAATTGGAAACACATGAAGAAATGTCAGCCTCTAGTTTGTGTGCACTTGTAACTGCTTACACCTGTTAAGGATGTCCTTAAATTACTAAGCCAAAAAGCAAGCTTTCTGAGCATGCTCAGAAAGATGCATGTCATTTTCAGGCACAAACACCCAGCTTAATTTTCTAAGTGTTTGAGCATGCCCAGTTCACTCGAGATGCATTACCAGAATCAAATCTGCAATGGCGGATGAAAGCATTAGAGGTGTTTATTTTTTTTCCCACATTGCTTTACAACCTGAAGGGGAGGTCTTATTGAATTTTTACGTAACAAACATAAATAATAATAATTAAAACGCCCCTGTCCCTAGTAGCTCGCAGTCAGTTACCAGTTTAGATATACAGATGAGGTCTAGTGCTAAAAGTATTCCTCTCGCTCTTACGCACGCTATGATACCTCACATGTGTGGTTTGAAGGATGTTTCCATATGTGGGCGGGCCTTAAATGTGTAAGTCCCGCCCACATATTTAACCCCCGTTCAAACCCCACATGTGAGGTATCATAGCGTACGTTAGAGCGAGAGCAATACTTTTAACATTAGACCTCCTCTGTAAATCTAAACTGGTAACCTGAAAATAAATAAAAAAGTGTTGCCTATGGGTATTTTCAAGTACTGAATTTTGGCACCATTCCATGAGTGTCTGCAACATGTTGATATGTTGGGTATCTATTTACTCGGTGTAACATCATCTTTCACATTATGGCCATAAATTGGGCTAACTTTAGTGTTTTCTTAATTTGTAACCACTTGAGCCCCAGACCATATTACTGGTCACTGCCCGGGCCAGTTTTTGCATTTCAACACTGCGTCATTTTAACTGACAATTGCGCGGCTGTGCGACATGGCCCCCAAACAAAATTGGCGTCCTCTTTTTTCCCCCAACAAAATTGTATTTTTTTTTGGTGGTATTTGATCACCTCTGTTTTTTTCTTATTTTTGCTCGAACCAAAAATATAGCGACAATTTTGTAAATAAAAAGACAACTTTTTTACTGTTTGCTATAATAAATCTTCCCCAAAATATATCCAAAAACTTTTTGCCCTCAGTTTAGGCCGATACGTATTCTTCGACATATTTTTGGTTCCAAAAAATCGCAATAAGCGTTTGATTGGTTTGGGCAAAAGTTATAAATACGGGTTGGTTTTATGGGTTTTTTAGGAATATATTTTTGTTTTACTAGTAATGGTGGCGATCATTGATTTGTCTGGCTACTGCGACATTGTGGCGGACACATTTTTGTGAGCTTTGGCATTTTTCTAGCGACCAATGGTATACAAATGCATTTCTTACTATAAAAATGTCACTGGCAGGGAAGGGGTTAACACTAGTTGCGAGGAAGGGGTTGATTATGTTACCTGGGTGTGTTCTAACTGTAAAGGGGGTGGGACTGACTAGGGAAAATGACAGATCGCTGTTCATACATTGTATGGACAGACGAGCAGGCATTCCCCCCCTGACAGGACCGGGATAAAGGGGAACTCCACAACAAATTTAAAAAAAAAACGGCGTGGGGGTCCCCCTCCAGGTGCACAACAGGCTCTTAGATTTGGTCTGGAACATAAGGGGGTTAAACCCATGCCAAATACGGCGTGGGGTTCCCCCTCAGATCCCGACCAAACCCTTATCCCAGGCATGCAGTCTGGCCGGACAGGAATGGGGGTGGGGACGAGCGAGCGCCCACCCCCCCTCCTGAGCCGTACCAGACCACATGCCCTCGACATGGGGGAGTGTGTGCTTTGGGGGAGGGGGGCACTGCGGAGTACAACGGGGGCGTCGCCACTCCTCGGTCTTCTAGCCGTTTTCTGCCAGGGGGAAACACCCACCGATGCTCTCCGCCATGTTCGGCCGGGCCCCCACCCCAAATAACAGCGGAGAACAACGGGGATGTCGCTCCCCCTCGGGCTTCTCCGCTTCTGCCTGGCTCCTCCTGGGGCCAGAGCTTCTTTCGCTGTCTTCCGCCGGAGGGCGCCACTCTCCGGGCTTCTCGTCGCTGTCTTCCGCCGCGGGGCACCACCCGCGGGCTTTGTCGGCTTCTGCCTGGCTCCTCCGCTGGGGCCAGGCCTTCTCGTCGCTGTGTCGCCGTCTTCCGCCGCCGCCCCTTCGACGTTTTCTGCCGGGATGAGGGTCGCACATCCCATCTCGGACTTCTACGTGGCGGGCTTCTCGTCGCTGTGTCGCCGTCTTCCGCCGCCGCCCCCTTCACCACGAAGCTGCCGTGCTTGTGTGGGAGGGCAGCGGGCTTCGAAGTTTTCGGCCGGGGTGAGGGTCGCACATCCCACCCCGGTCTTCTAGTAGTTTTCGCCGCTGCCCCCTTCACCACAAAGCTTCCTGCTTATGGGGGAGGGCGGCGGGCTTCTCGTCGCTGTCTTCCGCCGTGGGGTGACACTTGCGGGCTTCTTCGGCGACATCCACTTCTGCCTGGCTCCGCCGCTGGGGCCAGGGCTTCTTCTTCCATTTGATGTTGACTGAAATGCCGACAGAGCAGTGGGCACCGACTTATATTGGCATAGGGCGTGGGCGTGGTTATGCCACCATGTGACCTTAACCCATGTGACATCACATTCCCATCATGCCCTGTGATGTCACATGGGTTAAGGTCACATGGTGGCATAACCACGCCCACGCCCAATGCCAATATAAGCCGGTGCCCGCTGCTATGTCGGCATTTCAGAGCCGGACCTCGCCGTGTCAACATCGAATGGAAGAATAAGCCCTGGCCCCAGCGGCGGAGCCAGGCAGAAGCGGAGGTTGCCGAAGAAGCCCGCGAGTGTCACCCCGCGGCGGAAGACAACGACTAGAAGACCGGGGTGGGATGTGCGACCCTCACCCCGGCCGAAAACTTCGAAGCCCGCTGCCCTCCCACACAAGCACGGCAGCTTCGTGGTGAAGGGGGCGGCGGCGGAAGATGGCGACACAGCGACGAGAAGCCCTGGCCCCCGCGGAAGAGCCAGGCAGAAGAGGCTATCGAGAGCCCCCCCCGGCAGAAAACTACGAAGCCCACAGCCCTCCCCCATAAGCAGGAAGCTTCGTGGTGAAGGGGGCCGCGGCGGAAGACGACTAGAAGACCGGGGTGGGATGTGCGACCCTCACCCCGGCAGAAAACGTTGAAGCCCGCTGCCCTCCCCCACAAGCACGGCAGCTTCGTGGTAAAGGGGGCGGCGGAAGACTGCGGCGGCAAAGAACGGGGTGGGTTGGCGGAAGACCCCCAGAGCTGGCTAATAAATTATTTTATTCTGTGTGGTTTATTTGTGTTTACACTTTTCCACCAGGTGAATGGGTAGGGGTACGATGTACCCCATACTCATTCACATAGGGTGGGGGGCTGGAATCTGGGGGCCGCCTTATTAAAAGGGCTCCCAGATTCTGATTGGCTCCCGTCCACATACCCCGACAACCAACGGCCAGGGTTGTCGGGAAGAGGCTCTTGTCCCTATCGACATGGGGACAAGAGTGCTTTGGGGTGGGGGGGCAGTGCCCCCCTCCCCCAAAGCGCACACTCCCCCATGTCGAGGGCATGCGGTCTGGTACGGCTCAGGAGGGGGGGGGGGGGGGGCGATCGCTCGTCCCCACCCCCATTCCTGTCCGGCCAGACTGCATGCCTGGGATGAGGCTTGGTACGGATCTGGGGGGGAACCCCACGCTGTTTTTGGCTTGGGTTAACCCCTCACGTTCCGGATCAAGCCGAAGAGCCTATTGTACCCCTGGGGGGAACTCGCGCCGGTTTCAAGTTTGAAATTTGGCGCGGAGTTCCCCTTCAGTGTCAGCGCAGCCCGAGAACAGCTCGGAGATTGCCGTGCGCCGCTTCACGCAGCGCAAACACTGCTACGCCGCAAGGAATTTACCAAGAATTTCTTGGCGTACTGACGCGGCGCACGGCATTCCCCGAAATTTCCCTCTGCGCATGTCCAGTATGCAAATTAACCTTCCGAGGTTCTGGCATACTTTGCAAGCGCACGGCGATCGCTTCTCAAAAGTCACTTTCGCTTTCAATTTGGCCCGCCACACACATTCAAACACATGTTACTACACTTCCCCTGCATCACCCCCCTCCCTCTCCTCATAAACTCCCGCCCAAATCCCCGATGTTTACATTACTAAATGCCGTACGCCAGCTCTGTACTGGCGTGCCGTGCGCCCTCTCCTGGGCGCATTAGGCAGTTTAGTATATGGGGAAATACACGCAGTGTATCTCTTTTGTAAATGTCAAAAACAGTTTTACTCCTGCTTGTGCACCATGAGTCATGGCGCACAGGCTTGGTAAATCAGCCCCCTTCTGTTGAAAAGATGTTAATTGCAAGAAAGACTCTTTCATTGTGTGAAGCTCTCTGTTTACCCTATTGTGTTATTCTAAAGGTTAATTGAATTCTATTGATACAGGAATGTATTAATGCTCAGGTGTGATAGTATTTGGTTTTGATGTCATTATCTCAAGGAATGTACCTGTCAGTATCGGGGCCGAATTGTCTGTCTAGATAATGTGATTGAGGTTCCTGATATGTGTGAAGATTATCTGTGATTGTGTATTATTCAAGGTTAATTGAACACTATTGATGATGCGGTGCCCAGATGTCTAGCTACGGATTAGATAATTAGCCCTCCATGGTGTGAAGGGGGGTGGAGATTGCATTGTCCTGTGATTAACTGTATTATGCTTGAAACTGTATAAGAAGCTGAGAAAATACCAATAAAGGGGTCATATCTTTGAAGCAAGTACAGAGCTGAGTCTCGTCTTGATTATGGGAAATGATATGGATCGTGTATGCAGGATTGTCGCAGTGTGTTAAGCTTGTCATGGTTAGATCGAAGGTCGAAAGCGGTGGTGACCGTAACACTATCTATCTGGTAGAAAAGACACCGTGGGGCTGATTTACCAAGCCTGTGCGCCATGACTCATGGTGCACAAGCAGGAGTAAAACTGTTTTTGACATTTACAAAAGAGATACACTGCCAGTGCAGTGTATTTCCCCATTTACTAAACTGCCTAATGCGCCCAGGAGAGGGCGCACGGCACGCCAGTACAGAGCTGGCGTACGGCATTTAGTAATGTAAACATCGGGGATTTGGGAGGGAGGGGGGTGATGCAGGGGAAGTGTAGTGACATGTGTTTGAACGTGTGTGGCGGGCCGAATTGAAAGCGAAAGTGACTTTTGAGAAGCGATCCCCGTGCGCTGGCAAAGTACGCCAGAACCTCGGAAGGTTCATTTGCATACTGGGCATGCGCAGAGGGAAATTTCGGGGAATGCCGTGCGCCGCGTCAGTACGCAGAGAAATTCTTGGTAAATTCCTTGCGGCGTAGCAGTGTTTGCGCTGCGTGAAGCGGTGCACGGCAATCTCCGAGCTGTTTTCGGGCTGCGCTGACACTGAAGGGGAACTCCACGCCAAATTTCAAACTTGAAACCGGCGCGGGTTCCCCCCAGGGGTACAATAGGCTCTTCGCTTGGTCCGGAACGTGAGGGGTTAACCCAAGCCAAAAACGGCGTGGGGTTCCCCCCAGATCCTTACCAAGCCTCATCCCAGGCATGCAGTCTGGCCGGACAGGAATGTGGGTGGGGACGAGCGAGCGCCCCCACCTCCTGAGCCATACCAGACCGCATGCCCTCAACATGGGGGAGAGTGCGCTTTGGGGAACATAATCAACCCCTTCCTCGCCCCTAGTGTTAACCCCTTCCCTGCCAGTGACATTTTTATAGTAAGCAATGCATTTGTATACCATTGGTCGCTAGAAAAATGCCAAAGCTCACAAAAATGTGTCCGCCACAATGTCGCAGTAGCCATAAAAATCAATGATCGCCACCATTACTAGTAAAACAAAAATATATTCCTAAAAAACCCATAAAACAAACCCCTATTTATAACTTTTGCCCAAACCAATCAAACGCTTATTGCGATTTTTTGGAACCAAAAATATGTCGAAGAATACGTATCAGCCTAAACTGAGGGCAAAAAGTTTTTGGATATATTTTGGGGGAGATTTATTATAGCAAACAGTAAAAAAGTTGTCTTTTTATTTACAAAATGTTCGCTATATAAAAATATAGCGAACATTTTGTAAATAAAAAGACAACTTTGGCGTCCTATTTTTTCCCCCAACAAAATTTGTAACCATTTTTGGTTTGAGCAAAAATAAGAAAAAACGCAGAGGTGATCAAATACCACCCAAAAAAAAAAAACAATTTTGTTGGGGGAAAAAATAGGATGCCAATTTTGTTTGGGGGACACGTCACACAACCGCGCAATTGTCAGTTAAAATGACGCAGTGTTGAAATGCAAAAACTGGCCCGGTCAGTGACCAGTAATATGGTCTGGGGCTCAAGTGGTTACAAATTAAGAAAACACTAAAGTTAGCCCAATTTATGGCCATAATGTGAAAGATGATGTTACACAGAGTAAATAGATACCCAACATGTCACGCTTTAATATTGCAAACACTCATGGAATGGCGCCAAAATTCAGTACTTGAAAATACCCATAGGCAACACTTTTTTATTTATTTTCAGGTTACCAGTTTAGATTTACAGATGAGGTCTAGTGCTAAAAGTATTGCTCTCGCTCTAACGTACGCTATGATACCTCACATGTGGGGTTTGAACGTGGGTTAAATATGTGGGCGGGACTTACACATTTAAGGTCCGCCCACATATGGAAACATCCTTCAAACCACACATGTGAGGTATCATAGCGTGCGTAAGAGCGAGAGGAATACTTTTAGCACTAGACCTCATCTGTAAGTCTAAACTGGTAACCGGGGAAAAAAATGCTGCGTGTTCGCTTCTGACTGCGAGCTACTAGGGACAGGGGCGTTTTAATTATTATTATTTATGTTTGTTACGTAAAAATTCTATAAGACCTCCCCTTCAGGTTGGAAAGCATCAGTTCAGGGAAAAAAAAAAAAAAAAACACCTATAATGCTTTCATCCGCCATTGCAGATTTGATTCTGGAGCGTGAGCATAGTGACGCACGTCAGCACGCTAGAGACGCACCCGCAGGCTTCCGGTTTGCTGTCTGGGCTGTTTGGAACGCACGCTAGCGCTTCCACTCCCGACGGAGGAAACTGATGCAGCGTGTTGGGAGCTTCTGACAGGACACCTATTTTTGTTTTTATTTTTCATGTTATCATTTTTTACCTTGCTGATTGTGGTGTTTGTCCCCTTTCATACCACATTGCTAACCTTTTTATCATTGGACATGCATTTTGTACCCATTATCATTTCATTTATGTAATGCACCTGGATTGTGCATAATAAAAAAACCTCCTTTTTTACTACACTATGGGAGCGTATTTCTTCCTTTTTTCCGGTGGGATGAGGATCTGACTAATCTAAAGGACACACCTTCCCTGGACGGATAGCACCACTGGAGGAAGCTGGGACCCATCTGTGACTACACGCCTAATACCCCTGCAGGGGTGATTAGTTCTGGTGAGTGGGGAACCTGGTGGGGGAGCACCGGACCACAGCGATACCACGAACTTACACCTTTTTTTGATGGAAATCTACATCTAAGATTACTGCACATCTATCAACGTGATATATGTTTGGATTTTTGCAATTTCATGGACTGTACTTTTTATTTTTATTACTAAGTTTGCACTTTGCACTTTATCACCAAATGTTTATTATTTAATGTTGCTATAATATTGTTGCACTATATTGTATATTTATAATTTGCAGTATCTATCTCACTAGTCAATACACTGACATTTATACCCTTTTGACCTATAGGGTGTGGGACAGCGCCACTACCCCTTTCACACATACCATTTATTCAATGTTGTTATAATATTGTTGCACTCTATTGTATATTTATAATTTGCAGTACCTATCTCACTAGTCAATACACTGACACTTATACCCTTTTGACCTATAGGGTGTGGGACAGCGCCACTACCCCTTTCACACATACCATTTTTTCAGGTACTTCACTCGTGAGGTATCTTTTTCTGGGGGGCTGCAGTCCTTAATACATTTCTTCATAAGCGCACTTTCTCACTTGTTCATTGATTCTGGTAATGCATCTCGAGTGAACTGGGCATGCTTGAACACTTAGAAAATTAAGCTGGGTATTTGTGCCTGAAAATGACATGCATCTTTCTGAGCATGCTCAGAAAGCTTGTTTTTTGGCTTAGTAATTTAAGGACATCCTTAACAGGTGTAAGCAGTTACAAGTGCACACAAACTAGAGGCTGACATTTCTTCATGTGTTTCCAATTGGTTCATTAGCACACATGTTATAAAAAGCGTGGATAGAGCACGTGTCAGCTGCCCTGACGGGGCAGACTTGCTGGCTGGAAGGAATGGCGGAGCGAAACAGAGATGTTTTGGAGCAAGTTTTGTTTTTTTGATCTTATAAATATCTAAACGAATATAACATGGGGTGGGAGCTGTGGTGGCTCAACGTGATTGGCACTGCGCTGACAAGCCGTTCACCTCTGCAGCCAAGGGTTCGGATCCCGGTCTCGGCTACATGTGGTTTGGTGGTCTCAGCCCGGCTCCCGGTGGGTGTGCTATGCAAGGTACGCCTGTGCTTAGTATGCCCCCCCCCCCCCAAAAAAAACACCACACTTGCACGCACACGAAATTGGTTTAACACGCTGCACTTTGGCCATGAGGTCTCCTAAAATAAAGAGAGGCGAAGGACCTACAGGACTGGCTGGGTGGGCTAGACTCCCTCATAGGGGGAGTCCCTCTGTCCCGTTGGGCTCCCAAGTGGAGCAGGTAGGGCAGGGTAAGTGGGAGGCCCCCCCTCACTCCCGCCATTGCCACCGGGGGCATGGAGAAGGATGGCGATTGCCTCCGGGGGGAGGGTCTGCCTACTCCCAACTCCTGCAGTCCAGCTCCTCTCTCTCGACTTCACGCACAAAATACAAAATACAATATATATCTATATCTACAAAAAAAATATCTAAAATCCCCGCTGTCTGCCGGATGGTAACCCCCCTCTTTTTTTTTTATATATATATAGATATATTTTTTTTATATATATTTTTTTTTATTTTTATTTTTTATTATTTTTTATTAAATGGCCAGTTTTTTGTATTTATTTTTTTAGCAGTCCGGAGGTCCCCAGGGGCCCATAGGCACCCAGGGACCCGGTGGCAACCCCCATATTTTTTGTTATTAAAGGGCCAATGTTTTTTTTTAGGGGTCTGGAGGTCCCCAGTGGCCCGGAGATTCCCAGGGCTCCAGATGACAACCCCCCTTTTTTTAAAAACAAATACAAAAAATTATATATTTTTATATTTTTTTAGTTATTTTTTTAATATATATATATATATTTATATATAATATTATTATGAAAGGGCCCGTGGCGTCAGAGGGGGCGTGGTCCGGCAGACAGCGGGGATTTCAATTGGAAGCGGCGCCTCCGGCGAAGAAGAACAAGAAGAAGAAGATGCGGACGAGAAGGATAGCGGAAGGAGAAGAAGATGGAAGAACACGCCGGTCAAGATGTGGGAATAGAAGACCCAAGACAGAAGCAGAGGAAGAAGAAGAAGGAAGAAGAAACCCGAAGGAAAGAAGAAGAAAGAAGCTAATAAAGGACTTGTCAAAAACCGGCTCTTGTCGTTTTTAACCCTTTACATTTTTTTTTGGGTGAAATGGTAGAGGTACAATGTAACCCATTACCATTTCACACGGGGGGGGGCGGGATCTGGGGGGCCCCTTTGTTAAAGGGGTCTTCCAGATTTCGATAAGCCTCCTGCCCGCAGACCCCCACAACCACCGGGCAAGGGTTGTGGGGAAGAGACCCTTGTCCTCATTAACATGGGGAAATTTTTTTTGGGTGAAATGGTAGAGGTACAATGTACCCCATTACCATTTCACAAAGGGGGGGGCAGGATCTGGGGGGCCCCTTTGTTAAAGGGGTCTTCCAGATTTCGATAAGCCTCCTGCCCACAGACCCCCACAACCACTGGGCAAGGGTTGTGGGGAAGAGGTCCTTGTCCTCATCAACATGGGGCCGCGCTCTGTCCCCCCCTTTTTTCTGCGGCCGGCCAGGTCAACGTGCTCGGATAAGGGGTCTGGTGTGGATTTTGGGGTGGACTCTACGCCATTTTTTTTTTGGGGTGGGGTTCCCCTTAAATTCCACACCAGACCTGAAGGGTCTGGTTATTGAATTTGGGGGAACCCCACGCTTTTTTTTTTTTGTTTTATGAATTAATCTCTCACAATTGCCGGGAGCCGACAATTCATTATTGCCACGAGTCAGTTTTAAACGACTTTTTTTCTTCAAAATGTCACTTTGTGCAGGAACAGTTCTAACCATGGGAAAAGTGCGCTTTTTCACATGCTGACATCCCCCCCCCCCCATGGTACGAAATTTAAAAGAATGTTTCAAATGAAGTGGGGGTTCCCCCCAAATTCCATTACAGGCCCTTCAGGTCTGATATGAATATTAAGGGGAACCCCGTCGTAATTTTTTGGAAAAAAATGACGTGGGGTTCCCCCCAAATATCCATAACCAGACCTTTCAGGTCTGGTATGAATTTTAAGGGGAACTCCACCCCAAATTTTTAAAAAAATGGCGTGGAATCCCCCCTAAAATCCACACCAGACCCCTTATCCGAGCACGTTGACCTGGCCGGCCGCAGAAAAGAGGGGGGGACAGAGCGCGGCCCCCCCTCTCCTGAACCGCACATGCCCTCAACATTGGGAGGGAGTTTTGGGGTACCCCCCAAAACACCTTGTCCCCATGTTGATGAGGACAAGGGTCTCTTCCCCACAACCCTTGCCCGGTGGTTGTGGGGGTCTGCGGGCAGGAGGCTTATCGAAATCTGGAAGACCCCTTTAACAAAGGGGCCCCCCAGATCCCGCCCCCCCCGTGTGAAATGGTAATGGGGTACATTGTACCTCTACCATTTCACAAAAAAAAAGTGTCAAGGGTTAAAAACGACAAGAGCCGGTTTTTGACAAGTCCTTTATTAGCTTCTTTCTTCTTCTTTTCTTCTTTCCTTCGGGTTTCTTCTTTCTTCTTCTTCCTCTGCTTCTGTCTTGGGTCTTCTATTCCCGCATCTTGACCGGCGTGTTCTTCCATCTTCTTCTCCTTCCGCTGTCCTTCTCGTCCGCATCTTCTTCTTCTTGTTCTTCTTCGCCGGAGGTGCCGCTTCCAATTGAAATCCCCGCTGTCTGCCGGACCACGCCCCCCTCTGACGCCACGGGCAAGCTCTTAGGAAAGTCCCCGTGTGGTGCCTGTGCGTCAGAGGGGGGCGTGGTCACATGTCAGAAAGCAGGCAATTCAATTGGAAGCGGCGACTCTGGCAAAGAAGAAGCCGCGCACAAGCTTCCAATTGAATTGCCCGCCCTCTGACATGTGACCACTACCCCCTCTGACGCACATGCAGCACACTCCTAAGAGCTTGCCCGTGGCGTCAGAGGGGGGCGGGGTCCGGCAGACAGCGGGGATTTCAATTGGAAGCGGCGGCTCCGGCGAAGAAGATGCAGACGAGAAGGACAGCGGAAGGAGAAGAAGATGGAAGAACACGCCGGTCAAGATGCGGGAATAGAAGACCCAAGACAGAAGCAGAGGAAGAAGAAGTAGGAAGAAGAAACCCGAAGAAGAAAAGAAGAAGAAAGAAGCTAATAAAGGACTTGTCAAAAACCGGCTCTTGTCGTTTTTAACCCTTTTTTGGTGAAATGGTAGAGGTACAATGTACCCCATTACCATTTCACACAGGGGGGGGCGGGATCTGGGGGGCCCCTTTGTTAAAGGGGTCTTCCAGATTTCGATAAGCCTCCTGCCCGCAGACCCCCACAACCACCGGGCAAGGGTTGTGGGGAAGAGACCCTTGTCCTCATCAACATGGGGACAAGGTGTTTTGGGGGGTACCCCAAAACACCCTCCCAATGTTGAGGGCATGTGGCCTGGTGCGGTTCAGGAGAGGGGGGGGCGCGCTCTGTCCCCCCCTCTTTTCTGCGGCCGGCCAGGTCAACGTGCTCGGATAAGGGGTCTGGTGTGGATTTTGGGGGGGACTCCACGCCATTTATTTTTGGGGTGGAGTTCCCCTTAAATTCCACACCAGACCTGAAGGGTCTGGTTATGGATATTTGGGGGGAACCCCACGTTTTTTTTAAAAAAAATTGGCGGCGGGGTTCCCCTTAATATCCATACCAGACCTAAAGGGTCTGGTTATTGAATTTGGGGGGACCCCCACGCTTTTCTTTTTGGTGTTTTTTATGAATGAATTCTCCTGCAATTGCTGCAGTTTTAAACGGCTTTTTTTCTTTGGAGAATGTCATTTTGTGCAGAGACATTTCTAACCACGGGAAAAGTGCGCTTTTTCACATGCTGACATTAGAGCCCCCCATGGTAGGAAATTTAAAGAAAAATGACGCTTTTATTGTTGCACTTTTAGCATTATTAAAATCACTGTTCCCGAAAAAGCGGCCATTTAAAAAAAAAAAAAAAACATTGGTACATGTCCCCTGGGGCAGGACTGAGGTCTCCAAACACTTTTTAGGACAAAACTTGCAGATTAGCCTTTAAAATTAACAATTAAGATTTCCCCCATAGACTTTAACAGGGAGTTCGGCGGCGGCTTTACTTATCAATTGTATTGCGCTGCTGCTGTGGCCGATTCATGCGCCTAATTAAGGCTTCATCCAGCGCACGAATTAAGGCATGAACCGGCGCAGCGCAGCTTCAATAGTAAATCAGCCCCTTTGTCTCTATCTATCTCTCTCTAACTCACTGTCTGTCTGACTTCTCTCTCTGAAAGCAAGCCGGAACACACTACACGAGGCCGCCCGGGAGGCTGCCTTTTATAGTGTGGGGCGTGTGCTAAAGCCCTGAGCCCTAATTGGCCGCTGTGATTGGCCAAGCATGCGGGGTCATGGTGCATGATTGGCCAATCATAAGCGCACAACGCCGCAGTGAATTATGGGCCGTTGCGCGTCATTCGAATTTGGCGCGAACGACCCGTTTTGTTCGTTTTCGACGAACGATCCAACCGGCAATGTTCGATGCGAACATGTGTTCGCATCGAACGCGAAGCTCATCCCTAGTGCCGATAAACACCCCTAATGTGTCATCAAACATTACTTTATCTCTACCTAATCAAGTTAATACAGTTCCCATCAGGCATACTAAACTTTCCAATGCCTCTACTTTTAATCCTCCAGGTTTTACTGCTCCCTCTATTCAGACCTTCAAGGAGTTAGTACTTAAAGATATTACCTCTCTAAAGGAGCCATGTTTCAGGAACAATAAGGACTTTCAGAGTAATGTCAAATCTATTTGCAAACTAAATGAAATAATGATTCGCCCCGCGGATAAGGATGACTACCTCACTGAACACTGAACTGCACAAGAATCTGGAAAATCCACCGGGTCGCCCCATTATAAGTGGTATAGATTCCGTTACCTCAAGGATCGGGAAGTATATAGACACATTTCTTCAGCCCTTAGTTATCCATAATCCATCCTATCTTCGAGACACCACACAGGTTATCAAACTTTTGGCTGAATTCAAATGGAAGGAGGGATATATCTTAGTGACAGCAGATGTCACTTTGCTTTATACCATAATCTCCCACCAAGACGGATTACAGGCGGTACGTTTTTACTTACAGCAAGACTCCTCCCTATCCATCTTACAGAAAGATTTCATTGCCAATTTAATTATTTTTGCTACAACGCATAATTATTTTTGGTTTGACCCCCCTGAGAAATACTCTGCATAACCCCCTGAGAAATACTCTGCGCAATACTCTGCAATACCCCCGCGCAATACTCTGCAGTACCCCCGCGCAATACTCTGCAGTACCCCCGCGCAATACTCTACAGTACCCCCGCGCACAATACTCTGCAGTACCCCGGCGCACAATACTCTGAAGTACCCCCTGCGCAATACTCTGCAGTACCCCCTGCGCAATACTCTGCAATACCCCCACACAATACTCCCTGCCCAATACTCCCTGCGCAATACTCCCTGCGATAGTTTTTTTTTTCAGGCTTTCCAGTCTAGAGGTGAGATGTGGGGTCTTATTGACCCCATATCTCACTGAAGAGGACCTGTCATGCTATATTCCTATTACAAGGGATGTTTACATTCCTTGTAATAGAAATAAAAGTAATCAAAACATTTATTTTTGGAAAAAAAAGTGTCAAACTAAAATAAATAAAGTAAAATGAACAATACATATTTTTTTTTAAAGCGCCCCTGTTCCCGCATGCTCGTATACAGATGTGACCGCACACGTAAGTCCCGCCCACATATGAAAACGGTGTTCAAACCACACATGTGAGGTATCGCTGCGAACGTTAGAGCGAGAGCAATAATTTTGGACCTAGACCTCTTCTCCAACTAAAAAGATGTAACCAGTAATATTTAAAGCGTCACCTATGGGGATTTTTAAGTAGCGAAGTTTGGCGCCATTCCACAAGCATGTGCAATATTGAAGGGTGACATGTTGGGTATCTATTTACTCGGCGTAACTTCATCTTTCATATTATGCAAAAACATTGGGCTAACTTCAATGTTTTTTTTTTTTTAAACCACAAAACTGTTTTATTTCCAAAAAAAATGCGTTCGAAAAATTGCTGTGCAAATACCATGCGCGATAAAAAGTTGCAACGACCGCCATTGTATTCTCTAGGGTCTTTGCTAAAAAAGCATATATAATGTTTTGGGGTTCTATGTAATTTTCTAGCAAATAAATGATGATTTTTACAGGAGAGAAATGTCAGAATTGGTCTGGGTGTTCCAGAACGCCTGATGGTGCTCCCTGCATGTTGGGCCTCTGTATGTGGCCACGCTGTGTGAGGCCTCGTACACACGAGGCAATCTATTTGTTCAAATCGGTCGGACCGACCGATTTGAACAAATCTGTCTGCTAGGATTTTGGTTTGCTCGCGTGTACACACAAGCAAACCAAAATCCCCACCAGCAGACGGCGCGCTGACGTGTCGGTGACGTGGCGGTGACGTTGACGCCGCCACGTCACCGCACCAGGAAGTAAAACACTTCCGCGCATGCGCCGAATCCATTCGGCGCCGGTGCGAGACGACATGTCTGCTGGTAAATGTACTAACCAGCAGACATGTCGGGCGGACGGATTCCCACCCGATAGATTTCAAAGCATGCTTTGAAATCTGTCGGGTGGCCAAATCCGTCGGCTCGCCCGTACACACGATCGAATCTGTGTGCTGGGACGGTCTAGCAGACCGTTTCCAGCAGACAGATTTGATCGTGTGTACGAGGCCTAAAAGTCTCACACATGTGGTATCGCCATACTTGGGAAGAATAGCAGAATGTGTTTTGGGGTGTAATTTGTGGTATGCATATGCTGTGTGTGAGAAATAACCCGCTAATATGAAAATTTTGTGGAAAAAAAATAAAAATGAAAAAAATCTTGATTTTGCAAAGAATTGTGGGAAAAAATGACAACTTCAAAAAACTCACAATGCCTCTTTCTAAATACCTTGGAATGTCTTCTTTCCAAAAAGGGGTCATTTGTTTTGTTTTTGTACTTTTCTGGCATGTTAGGGTCTCAAGAAATGAGAGAGGCTGTCAGTACATCAGATGTGATCAAATTGATAAATTTTCAGTAATTGGTACCATAGCTTGTAGATCTTATAACTTTCACCCAGACTAAATAATATCTATTTTTGTTTGTTTTGTTAGCAGTATACATTTTAGGCCAAATTTATGAAAAAAAATTACTTTTTTGCAAAATATTATAAGAAAATTTTCGTTCTTTTTTCTTTTATAGCGAAAAAAAAAAAAAAAAACGCAGAGGTGATCAAATACCACCAAAAGAAAGCTCTATTTGTGGGAAAAAAAGGACAAAAATTTATTTTGGCTACAGTGTTGTATGACTGAGTTATTGTCATTCAAACTGTGAGAGCACCGAAAGCTGAAAATTGGTCTGGTTATTAAGGGGGTCTAAGTGCCCAGTGGTTAAGCAGTTGCGGACGTCCGTCTATCACCCGCAGACCGATGGCCTAGTTGAGAGGTTTAACAAAACTCTAAAGTCTATGTTAAAAAGAGATGGGAAAGATTGGGATATGTTGCTCCCTGCCCTATTGTTTGCTATCCGGGAGGTACCACAGGCATCCACGGGTTTCTCACCATTTGAGCTAGTTTACGGACGAAGGCCCCGGGGGTTGCTTGATCTGGTAAAGGAAACGTGGGAAAGTGAGTCCTCCCCGCACAAAACCGTGGTAGAACATATTTCTCAAATGCGAGAAAGGGTGGCTAAAGTGATGCCGCTGGTAAGAGAGCACATGCAGAAGGCTCAGGATGCCCAAAGAAGGGTATATAACCGGTCGGCTAAAGTGAGACAGTTCCAAGTGGGAGACAGGGTAGCTGTCCTAATACCACAACAGTAGAAAGCAAGTTCTTGGCCAAGTGGCAAGGTCCGTTTGAAATAGTGGAGAAAATGGGTGAGGTAAACTATAAGGTACACCAACCAGGTAAAAGAAAACCCTACCAAATTTATCATGTGAATTTGTTGAAGCTCTGGAAAGACAGAGGACCGGTGTCCGCAGTGGTGGCGGTACAGTCAGGGGACGAGGTAGGGATCGACCTGGTGCAGGTTGCGTCTACCCTAACTAGACCCCAAACCCAGCAAGTAAAAGAGTTTCTGCAAAGAAATAGGGACATGTTTTCAGGGTTGCCAGGACTCACCAACGTCATCGAGCATGACATTGTGACCGAGACCAAGGTGACAGTCCGGCTTAAACCCTACCGTATCCCAGAAGCTCACAGGGTGGCAGTGTCTGGAGAGGTTAAAAGGATGCTCGAAATTAGAGTCATCGAAGAGTCGCAGAGCGAGTGGTCCAGTCCGATCGTATTGGTGCCCAAACCCAATGGTACTCTCCGCTTCTGCAACGACTTTAGAAAACTCAACGAGGTTTCCAAGTTCGATGCATACCCCATGCCACAGGTAGATGAGATGATTGAGAGGTTGGGTCCTGCCAGGTACATCACCACGCTGGACCTCACAAAAGGTTACTGGCAGATCCCCCTAACCAAAGAGGCCAGAGAGAAAACAGCTTTCTCTACCCCAGAGGGACATTTCCAGTACAAAAGAATGCCGTTTGGTTTACACTCTACCCCCGCTACATTCCAAAGGGCCATGGACAAAACTTTGCGTCCACACCAACGGTATGCCTCCGTTTACCTGGATGACATTGTCATTTTCAGCACGGATTAGGATTCCCACCTTCCCCGAGTACAGGCAGTGGTAGACTCCTTGAGAAGGGCAGGGTTCACCATCTATCCGGAGAAGTGTGCGGTTGGGGTGGAGGAAGCCAAGTATCTAGGGTACATTGTAGATAGAGGGTTAGTGAAGCCCCAAAAGTAGAGGCCATACAGGGCTGGCCCCGCCCCCTAACAAAGAAACAGGTCAGAGCGTTTTTAGGCCTAGTTGGGTACTATAGGAGGTTTGTCCCCAACTTCGCCACCATTGCGGCACCGCTGACTGACCTCACCAAAGGCCGAAAGTCTGTCATGATCAAATGGAATGCCGAGGCTGAAAAGGCATTTCAAATGCTTAAGACGGCACTATGCCAGGACCCGGTGCTTGTAGCGCCGGATTTTTCAAAAGATTTTATAGTGCAGACAGGTGCCTCAAGTGAAGGGCTAGGAGCAGTTCTGTCTCAAGAAATCAACGGAGAGGAGCACCCAATAGTTAAGGCAGGAAACTGACGCCCGCTGAGAGAAACTATGCGGTGGTGGAACGTGAATGTCTTGCCATCAAGGGGGCCTTGGACTCCCTACGGTATTTTCTCCTAGGTAGGAGATTTCGCCATGCTCCTCTTACGTGGATGAGACAGAACAAACACACCAATGCCAGGGTAACAAGGTGGTTTCTGTCTTTGCAGGAGTTCAACTTTATGGTAGAGCACAGACCCGGGAGACAGCATCAGAATGCTGATGCCCTCTCCCGAGTCCACTGTATGATGGCGAGTGGTGCCTCCAACATCTCCGCGTTGAGGCAGAGGGGGGGGGGGGACATATGTACAGGACGCCAGGGTTGGGTCCTGGATGGACGCTACATAGCGCCGATTTTTGGAGTTTGGGCCATTTGAAACACAGGCTCAGGAGGTCACCCTGAAGGGGGTGAGAGATTCCGGATAGATAAAATGGATCCAGAGAGGACGGGCTTAAAGTCCTCTCTGTCTTCTTTTAATGATATTTGGGGGTCCGGGATTTCGGAGGCTCTGAAGCGACAATTGGGAGGGAAGAGAGCCTCCCCTTCTGACCCTTGGCTTCAGGCACACAAGGGGTTAACCACTTCCAGGAAGTGAGTTAAAAAGAAAGGAAGTACTGACAGAGGGTGGAGTAGTATGTAAGTGAAGCTGTGTCTGCAGGGAAGGACTGGAGGACTTCTTACTAAAACGTATGTGCCTTTGTTTTGTTTGTTTTGCTGTGCTGAAGAGAGACTTTTCTAATTTATGCTGGAAACAAGCAGGACTTTTGTTGTGGTGCTTTTCCTGGTGCTGAAGGAAGCATTGTTTTGTTTTGATCGCAAATAAAAACCCTTTGCTTTACTATTACGGTTTACGCACTTGTCTCACGGAGCTTAAAGAACCCCCAATGTTCACACAGCTCACTTTTTCACGAAAATTTTTCTTATATCTGGAACTACTTTATGGACTTTTCAGTTTGAGTTTTAGTCATTGATTTTTTGTTTTGTTCACAGATGTGCTATATCTGCAGGTTATTTTCAATTTAACCACTTCATGATATATACCAATTAGTATTATTTACGTGTTTAATATTTCTATATCACTTTCATTAGTTTTGTTATATTTAACACAGCCAATCTTGGCCCCAATGATTGGTTTAACACTATTCATTCACTTATTTTATTTTTTGATATCATCATCATAATTTTCACATATATTGGTTTTGCGCTGTACATCACCCTTTTTTTCAATACCCGCCGTATATAACCCAATAAAGGTTTAACCCCCTGATCGCCCGGTGGGTGATATCAATTACATTTTAGCGTCAGTCAGGGTCTGCGTCGCCCCAGGCAGCGTTAGGTTAGTGCCAGTAACGCTTACACCCACACGCAAAGCATATGCCCCCCTTAGTGGTATAGTATCTGAACGGATCGATACCTGATCTGATCAGATCTATACTAGCATACCCAGCAGTTTAGGGTACCCAAAAACGCATTGTTTTTTTTTTAAAGTTTTTTTTATTAAGGAATTTCACAACATACAAAAGAAAAAACAAATCAACAACAAAAGACATACAGTACTCAATCGCGTACAACATACATCAATACATCTGATTCAATAAACATCTATAGCAATGTGCATTGACCAGGATGCAGCAGGGTGGGGGTGTACCAACTCTCCTCACTGTAACGGCCACAAGGTGCCTCTAGAGCAGCTCAATAGGACCGCTCACCAGGACCATGGCAGTGGTTGCTAACTCAAGCCATATGTATTTAGCCAGCAGTTCCAGACTCCGCCAGCCATGCACGCCAAACCTTGTCATATTTCAGTGGACAGCCACGATTGATGTACGTGTCCCTGTACAGGGGAAGGCTGGCGTTCACCAGACGCCTCCACTGCACCAGAGAAGGGGGTGTAGGTTTTTTCCAATGCATGGCAATATTCTTGCGTGCATAGAAAAGCAACAGACTGACCAACGTGCGCCCCATGGAGGTTGGGACGATGTTCTCAATTATTCCCAGGAGGCACACCTCCATCGCTACCGGCAACTGGGTCGCTGCGACTGCATTGATCACTTCTAGCACCATTACCCAGTACCGCTGAACCTCGGGGCACTGCCAGAAAATGTGGGAGAAGTCACCTGGTGATGCCCCGCATCTCCAACACTCCGGAGAATGCGCCGGGTTCATCTTGTGGAGCCTGTATGGAGTGAAGTATGCTCTGTGAACTATCTTGTATTGCACCATCCTGTCTCGAATAGAGACAAGTGAGCAGAAAGGGAGATCCCAGACCTCGTCCCAGTCGTCCGTATCTAGCGTGGGGATATCCCCCTGCCATCTGGACCGCAGCCCATCCAGAGGGGGGAGAGACACAAAGATCAGGTAAGAGTACAAGTGCGATGTGGGTTTTACGTCACAATTAAACTTTAGTGTTCTCTCCAACTCCGACTGGGCCACGATGCAGGACGACCCTTCCCCAAACAGACAGGGGAAGGTTGCTCCATGCTCTAAGCCTGGATTGGGCTTCTAGCAGCACCGGGGACAAATTTTGCGAAATGTATTCGGTCGCCGAGGCAGAGACGGTTACACCCAGATACTTAAAGGTGGAGACCCAGCTAAGGGGACTGTCGGGAGGGGTGGTGGACCTAGCCGCCTGATCTATAGGGAAGAGTAGGGACTTGGACCAATTCACCCTCAGTCCAGTGACCGAGGCAAACGTGTCCAAGACGGTCAGTGCACCCCGCAACGAGGGGCCCGCATCATTAAGGAAGAGAAGCATGTCATCCGCATACAGGGCCACCCTCTCCTCCAGTAGACCCACACGGAGACCCTTGATATGTGGTGATGTGCGGAGAGCCTCCGCCACCGGTTCAATGGCAAGGGCAAACAAAGCCGAAGAGAGAGGGCAACCCTGCCGCGTTCCACTAGAAAGTCTGAAGGGGGCAGACAGCCCCCCTCCCAGAAGTATTGAGGAAGTGGGGGCCCTGTATATCACCTGGAGCCACTTGATAAATAATAGTGGGAAGCCCATCCTGCGCAGAGTTTCCCACAGAAAGGGCCACTCCACTGTGTCGAAAGCCTTTTCGACATCCAATGAGGCCACTGCTCGCGTTCCCACGTTAAGATGCTGAGTATGGATATTGGTAAAAAGTCTCCTAAGATTGACATCTGTGGACCTCCGGGGCATGAAACCCGTTTGGTCTGGGTCTATCACTGAGGGCAACATGGGGTATAACCGAAGGGCGAGGAGTTTAGTTAGTATTTTAAAATCTGAGTTAAGGAGTGCTATGGGACGGTATGAGGCACAGGAAGAGGGGTCCTTGGGGGGCTTGTATATAAGTGTTAGGTAGGCATGGTACATGGAGGCAGGTAGGCTGCCATCCGCCAGACAGGTAGTGTAGAGCCGTGCCAACAAGGGGGCTAGGAGTCCGGAGTGGGCTCTATAGAAGTCTAGTGGGAGTCCGTCCGGGCCAGGCGCCTTGCCCGACGGGAAGGATTGGATGGCCCCCTGTACCTCCAAGGCCGTGAATGGTTTCACCAAGGCTTCTCTCTCTTGGTCGGAGAGCCAGCCAAGTGCCAATGAATCCAGCAGATCCTTCAGCGTCTCCGGCCGGAAATCAGCGGGGAGGCTAGAGGAATACAGAGACTTGTAGAATTCACTAAAGGTCTGAAGGATGTCCGGGGGGGAGGACACGGTCCCGCCCCCCAGAGTCCGCAGAATCAAAATCGTTGTAAGGGGCTGGTCATGCTGGGCCATCATGGCCAACAGGCGGCCATTGCGGTCACCCTGTTCAAAGGCTCTCTGCCTGCCCTTGTATATGTCTAGGCGTGTAACCTCAGCTAAGTGCAGATGCAAATCCCTCTGAGCTGCCATCATCCGATCAAACTGATCCGAGGTGGGGTCTGTGTTATATGCATCAGTATGGTCTATGACCGAACGTTCCAATTCCAGTGTCTTGGCTGAATGTTGCTTTTTGACATTGGCAATGGAAGAAATGTACTGCCCTCTGGTGTATGCTTTAAAGGTATCCCAGACATTGTCCAGGGGAGTGGAACCCTCGTTATTTTCCCAAAATTCAGCTAGCAAGGGGGGCAAGACCTCTGCAACATCAGGATGAGTAACCCATTGCGCGCCCAGCCTCCAAAGCGCAGCAATGCGCTTTGCCGGCGAGCGGAGCACCACCTTCAAAGGGCTGTGGTCGGACAGACCGCTAGGGAGATAGTCCGCCTCCAACACATCCGCTAACAGTGCGGGGTTGGAGAAGGCCAAATCTATCCTGGAAGCGGTTTTGTACGAGGCCGAAAAACAAGAATAAGCCCGCACACCAGGGTGCTTCCACCTCCAAACTTCCTCCAAACCCACTGCTTGAGCCCAGGTCAGCAGGTCCAAACATCTATGCCTGGGCGGCGTAGGCCTATCCAGGTCAGGTGACAAGATGGCATTAAAATCACCCATTACCAACACTTTTCCTGGGCAGAAGGGTGCAACCCTCTCAAGCA
The DNA here is from genome assembly GCA_029574335.1 of Rana kukunoris. NCBI lineage: Eukaryota > Metazoa > Chordata > Amphibia > Anura > Ranidae > Rana > Rana kukunoris. The sequence goes on along the minus strand of CM056060.1, from coordinate 55,721,043 downwards.
CGTCGTATAACAGAGCAGGTGAAAAAGGGGGAGAGATGTACAGGTTGACAACAATATACTTCTGTGCCCAAAGCGTGAAAATTAATATCACATATTTACCCAGGGGGTCCGTGCGGACCTCTTCGATCACACATGGAAAGTTTTTGTGGATTAGGATTGAAACACCCCTAGCATATGTAGAATATGTGGCATGTATAGCACGCTGTATCCACGGCTTCTTAAGAGTCAGGACCTTGCTGCCCATGAGGTGAGTCTCCTGGAGGAGAACAAGCTGGGGCGAGTGGGATTTTAGATATTGAAAGAGAAGGGCACATTTGAACTTAGAGTTAAGGCCTCTGACATTCCAGGAAAGAATGGCAAAGGAGTCAAATGAGCGGTCAGCCATCAGGCAAGGGAGGTAAGGGAATGGAAGGATACCTATGTAAATACACCCGGGAACACCCCAGGAGCAGCAAGAAATCGAGCACATTGCATTGCATATTGATAGCACCTGAGCATATAGTAGCTAGAGAACAGAAAAAAAACAGTGAACAAAAAAAACACAGCAAACATACAAAGAAACAAACTTCCCAGGCACCGGGTGCCTATCCTACTATGTCCCATCCCTCCAACAACGGTCAGGGGGGTGGGAATAGTTCTTATCCCAAACAGATAACAGAACACAGTGTAAATGAGCCCCGGAACTAGGGGCCCTACACGGCAGGCGCCAGGTCACCTGCTACTACGGCCGGACGACAGCGGTTATCAAATGACCGCTCGGTCAGGGTCCGGAGTCCAAGTAGAAAAAAAGGGGGGGATACAACAAAAATGGGGGGAGGACGGGGGGGGGCAGGTGTAGCAGTCCTAGTGTGCTGCTACGTCAGTAGACCAAAGTTGTGTGTATCTTGTATAAGGCATTGAGCATCAGAACTCCTCTTGGTACAATTGGGCCGGATTCCCCAATAAAACAAATTAGAGAGTCAAATCAAAGGAGGGTTGAGTAGTTCCGGGTCTCCAAGCTCAGGACGACCCTGTGAGAACATGACAGCCACCTCGCATCAGTTAGTGACAGGGCCCGGGGAGGTAAAGGCATATAGCGGCCATATTGAAAAAAGGGCCAGCTTGGGATGACAAGAATACAGAGCCATTTACCGGAAAAATGAAGGGGGGGGGGGAGAGATAAAAATAAAAACAAAAAGTAAAAAATCAAAATTCTTGACAAAACAGGAACATCTCACCATAGCAGCGGGGTCCCTTCAAGATCACCAGGGGGACGGGAGGTAGTAGAGGCAAGGGGTAAACGGAATGCACCCCCTCAGCGACCATCCAACCACGACATAGCTGCCTCAGGGTCCATGAAGAAGCGCGTGCGGTCTCCGTCGATCACCCTGAGCTTGCTGGGATAGAGTAGGCTAAACTTGAGGCCTTGGTCCCTCAGGCGTCTCCGTACCTCAGTGAAGGATCTGCGGCGATGTTGAACCTCCGGGGAGTAGTCTGGGAATAGCATGATTCTGGCACCATTGTAGAGGAGGTCCCGTTTTTCCCTGGCAGCAGCCAGGATCCGATCCCTGTCCCTGTAGTTTAGCAGGCGTAACAGGAAGGGCCGAGGTGGAGCCCCCGGGATCGGTGGTTTGAGGGGGACTCTGTGGGCCCTTTCCACCACGAATGTAGGCGGCATCGCAGGTAGATCCAGGAGGGAGATCAGGAAGGCCTCTGGAAATTCTGCAGGCCTGAGGCCCTCTGCCTTTTCAGGGAGGCCCAGGACCCTTATGTTGTTTCTCCTGAGCCTATTTTTGGTGTCTATAGACTTCTCTTGCAGGGCTTTAACCTGCAGCTGTAAGGCGTGGAGGTCCCTGGAATCAGCCCTGGTGGAGTCTTCCAGCTGAGAGATGCGGCCCTCCGCCTCAGTAAACCGGGCCCTAAATTTGTCCATGTCATGCCGGATCAAGCTGACATCGGCAACAAGGTGATCTATCTTGACCATCACCGAGTCCCGACCCTCCTTGATGGCCGCCAGGAGCTCCGCATGCGAGGAGGCAAGGGATGCAGGTGGATTAGGGGAAGCTGTGGAGCCGGCTGACATATTCCCTGCTGGGAGTCTCGTGGGCAAGATGGCCGCGGAGGACCCGTCCCTGGACACCGAGGACGAACGGAGCTTACCCGGAGACAGCGGAGGTGGCCTCGGGGTGCCGGATGTCTTCTTCCGCCCCAGGGTGTCTGCAGGTCGGTCGCTGAAAGGAGGAATCCGCGCTGAAATCAGGTAAGGATAAGAGAAGGAGCGGAGCTCAGCCTGCACACGTCTGCTCTCGTTCACATCCCGGCCACGCCCCCCAAAAACGCATTGTTAGCGGAATCAGCCCAGATACCCGCTAGCACCTGCATTTTGCCCCTCCGCCCAGCCCAGCCCAACCCACTCAAGTGCAGTATCGATCGATCACTGTCACTTCCAAAACACAACACACATAACTGCAGCGTTCGCAGAGACATGCCTTATCCCTGCGATCGCTAACAGTTTTTTTTGGAAGCGTTTTCTACGTTTGCTGACAGTCCGGTGCTTTTTTTTTAACCTGTGAATGTACCACTAAATTTAGAGCCCAAAATGGCAAAGAGAATGTACAGTAGTGCAGAGGCCTACACGTTTCTGAGCCAGACAGATAGTGAAGAGGGGGCCACGCATCTGTCAGATTCTGGCTCAGAATATGATCCTGTATACAACAGCGGTTCCATGCCAGATAGCTCTGATGACGAAGTTGTGGTCCCTGCTAAGGCCAGGCGTACCCGACCCCGTTCTAATGTTGTTGAGCAGCAAGAACCGCAGGACCCTTGTATGGAGCAGAGAGCCAGTACTAGCGCCGCTATTCCTTCTGGTGAACTGGCAAGCACCAGCAGCCTAGTACACCCTGGTCGTTCATCCAGCACTGCAGTATCACGTGGTGATGTGGCGAGTCCCATAAGTGCAGTTCAAGCTGGCGAGGTGGCAAGCACAAGTAGTGTCCCGCTGTTACAGAGACAAAGACCGGCCCGTCGTGCCCATAGTGCCCTTCCTGCAGAATTTGCCTATCCTGATTGGGTCCCCACCACTTCTGCAGAACCCGTACTTCCCCCATTCACTGGCCAACCCCGTATTCAGGTGGATACAGCTAATTTTACGTCACTTGATTTTTATTCAGTGTATTTCACGGAAGATCTCTATAGATCTATTGTGGACCAGAGTAATTTATATGCTGGTACTTAAATCGACGCTAATCCCCAGTCTGTCCTTGCCAGAGAATGGAAACCACTTACGGTTTCCGAATTTAAGAACTTTCTGGGCCTTACCCTCAACATGGGCATACACCAATTTCTGAAGTTGCGGATGTATTGGTCCACAAGTCCACACCACCATATACCCATATTCTCTGCTTGCATGGCCAGGAAACGATACAAGGCGATCTTGCCGTTTTTGCATTTCAGTGACAATGCACTTTGTCGTCCGTGTGGAGACCCTGAATTTAACTGGCTCTACAAAATTCGGCCCCTCATAAACCATTTCAACTAATGTTATGCAGCCTTGTTTAATCCCCAGCAAGTTGTCTGTGTTGATGAGTCCGTGATTACATTTTCTGGCCGCTTGTCTTTCAAGCAGTACCTTCCCAACAAGCGTGCCAGATACGGGGTGAAGCTCTATAAGCTTTGTGACAGGGCAACAGGCTACAGCTTTAGGGTTTATGAGGGCAAAGATAGTCAGGTAGAGCCGGAGGGTTGCCCAGATTACATGGGGAGAGCTGGCAAGATCGTGTGGGACTTGGTGTCACGCTTATTTGGAAAGGGGTACCACTTATACGTGGACAATTATTACACCAGCGTGCCGCTTTTTAGTCACTTGTTTGATTGTTAGATTGGAGCATGTGGCACCGTGCGACCTAATCACCGGGGCTTTCCCCAGCAGCTTGTAGATTCCTGTCTTAGGCTGGGGGCGAGAGCCTGCTGCAGGTGTAATAATTTGCTTGCTGTGAAGTGGCAGGACAATAAGAATGTTTTCGTTCTTACCACCCTTCACGCAGACACGACAGTACAAATTCGTACGGCAAATAAAGTAAAAAATAAAAACACAAAAAATATATAAAATAAAAAACACTAAAATAGTTGTTGTTTTATTGTTCTTTCCCTCTCTATTGTTCTGCTCTATTTTACTGTATTCTATTCTGCAAAGTTTTATTGTTGTTATGTTTTTTCATGCTTGCTTTTCAGGTATGTAATTTACTTTACAGTTTTCAGGTACGCCATTCAGCTGTTGCGCGGACTTATTTATCTTGACAGCAACAGCGTTTGCTCCCATGATATATAAAGCCGTGACTCCAGTGCTGTAGGAGGTGATTTCACCACCACCGTTAAAAAAAGAGCATATATGCCGAAGCATGGGGGCATTGGGGCGGAGGAGCGATTTTTGCTCCTACTGCCGCGTACATATGGTCGACATTCCTACGGAGGCTTTCCAATGGAAAAGTCCGACCGTGTGTACACAGCATAACTTTTTATGCCGCGTACATACGGTCGAAATTCCGACGGAGGCTTGCCCGTGGAAAAGTCAGACCGTGACTGTTTTGCGGGAGGATGCCCCCATGCTTCGGCATATATATATTTTAGGCACAGGTTGCGTTAAAAAAAAATTAATTTTTACTATGTTTTTTTTGGTATTTGCTTTGCAGGTATGGTATGATCTTACTGTTATACTGTAATGTTACTTTGTTTTAATGTTAACCATCATTCGCTTAGCAGGTACACCATTCAGTTGCAACAGCGTTTGCTCCCACGATATATAAAGCCGTGACTCCAACGCTGTAGGAGGTGATTTCACCACCACAGTTCAAAAAAAGAGCATATATGCGGTAGCATTGGGGGAAATAGGGGCAGAGGAGAGATTTTGCTTCTAATGCCGTGTACATAGGGTTGACATTCCTACAGAGGCTTTCCCGTGGAAAAGTCTGACCATGTGTACACGGCATAACTTTTTATGCTGCGTACATATGGTCGAAATTCCAACGGAGGCTTGCCTGTGGAAAAGTCCGACCGGGTATACGCGGCATAACTTTTTTGTGGGAGGATGCCCCTATGCTTGGGCATATATAAATGGTGCATGTATGCCCATCATTAGAAGTGGAGCTGCGGTGGCTCAATGCGATTGTCACTGCGCTGACAAGCTGTTCACCTCTGCAGCCAAGGGTTCGGATTCCGGTCTCGGCTGCATGTGAATTAAGTTTGGTGGTCTCAGCCCGGCTCCCGGTGGGTGTGCTATGCGAAGTAAGCCTGCGCTTAGTACGCCCACCCCTCTCCCACAAAACCACCACACTTACATGCACTCGAAATTGGGTTAACATGCACGCACTTTGGCCACGCGGTCTCTAAAAAAGAGAGGCGAAGGACTAACAGGGCTGGCTGAGCGGGCTAGATACTCTCACTCACTCATAGGGCAGTCCCTCTGCCCCGTTGGGCTTCAAAGTGGAGCCCCTCACACCCGCCATTGCCACCCGGGGGCATGGAGAAAGATGGCAGATTGCCTCTGGGGGAGGTCTGCCTACTCCCAACTCCTGCCCAACTCCTGCAGTCTGGCTCTTCTCTCGAGTACACGCACAAAAATACACTTTAAAAAAAAAAGCCAGCGGTCGGCTTTCATGTAAAAGAAGTCCTAGTGGCTAATTAGCCTCTACACTGCTTTTACATTCCCTGAGATAACAATAAAAATGGTAAAAAATAAACAAAATGGAAGGAACAGTTTACAAAATAAAAAATAAAAAGCATCCCCGTCGCGAACGCAAGCGTCGGTCTGGAGTCATATATGAGGTGCAATTCCACATATAAATATGGCATGTGTGAGCAATATATCATTTAGTGACAACTTTTTGGAAAAAAAATGTTGTCATTATTCAATCACTTGGGACAAAAAAAAATATTCAATGGACTCAACATGCCTCTCAGCAGTTTCCTTGGGGTGTCTACTTTCCAAAATGGGGTCATTTATTGGGGTTGTACTGCCCTGCCATTTTAGCACCTCAAGAAATGAGATAGGCAGTCATAAATTAAAAGCTGTGTAAATTCCAGAAAATGTACCCTAGTTTGTAGATGCTATGGGCCAGATTCACATACACTTAATATTGCGCTGCGTAATCGAAATACTCTACGCTGTCGTATTTTACCAGGCTCTACACCGAATCCTGGTAGATTTTTGCCCGTACGCTACGGCGGCGTAGTCTATTTCTCGCCGTGTAATCGAAATACGCGATTAGGGGGCGTGAAGCATTTAAATTAAGCGCGTCCCTGTGGCGATCGAACTGCGCATGCTCCGTTCAGAAATTTCCCGCCGTGCATTGCGCGAAATCACGTCGTTACGTCATTCGTTGTTTGAGTAGCGTCGTTTACGAACATTCCTATTCCCGGACAACTTACGTAAAAAATAATAAAAGACGTCGGAAAACGTAGAAATTCGACGCGGGAACGACGGCCATACTTAACATGGGCTGCAAAAAGCTGGTATAGTGTTACGCAAATAAAAGATGACTAAAGGTGCCGTAAGAGATTGCGATTGAAGATCGTAATTTCGGGGATCGCCGGCAAAAGCTCATTTGCATACCCCGACGTGGAAAACAACGGGAAGTCCACCCAGTGGCCGCAATTTTATTGCAGCGTAGATCCGAAGGCGTATGAACACGTAATCCAGTCGAATTGAAGCCCGCAGCCGTCTATTCATGGTTTGAGGTTTTCGACTAGCTAAAAAACTTAGGCGTAATGGCTCTCTGAATCTGGCCCTATAACTTTTGCGAAAACAAATATATGCTTATTGCTAATTTTTTTTTACTAAAGACATGTGGCTAAATACATTTTGGCCTAAATGTTTGACTAAAATTTAGTTTATTTGATATTTCTAATAACAAAAAGTAGAAAATATCATTTTTTTTTCAAAATTTTCAGTTTTTCCGTCTATATCGCAAAAAATATAAATCGCAGAGGCAATCCAAAAACCATCAAAAGAAAGCTCTTATTTGTGGTAAGAAAAGGACGCAAATTTTGTTTCGGTACAACATTGCATGACCGTGCAATTACCAGTTAAAGCAGCGCAGTGCCAAATTGTAAAAACACCTTGGGTCCTTTAGCTGCATAAAGGTCCAGGTCTTAATTGGTTAATATCAAAGGATTCTCAACCCCTATTGGATATTTCTGTTGCTGACCCTGACGGTCCTACAGCATATACATTTTCTGCAGGCGAAGAAACCTTTCAGATCAATCCTTAATACTTGTTTGTCTGGAGGATCCAAGATCTTTTTAACTATTTGGTCTCCAAAATTTGGAGCTCGCCTGTAGCTGAACTTTGACTAATGAGTTACCACTTGCCCTAAGTGTCCATCTCTACATAGTATTGGTGCTGATTAATTGGTATCTGTTCCGTAGATTTTTTTTTTGCAGGCATTGTTCTCTTGGTATTTCTATTACTTCCTGGATTAATAAATCTAGAGAATCTCCTGTGTACCCCTTCTGTAGAAATTTTGTCTTCAAAATTTGGGTCTGTTGTTGATAGTCGGTCATCTCAGTGTAATTCCATCGGACTCTTAGCATTTGACCCTTTGGAATGTTCCTAATCCACGACGGATGATGTCCACTTCCAATGGACAAGTAACTATTGCGGTCTGTCGGCTTGAAGTAAACTTTGGTCTTTAGCTTGTTATTATCTTTCTCAATAGTTAAATCCAGGAAGTTCACACTGTGCTCACTTTATCAAATAGTCCAATTTGATGTTGTTCACATTTCGGTTTAGATCCTCCAAATATTCCACAGCAGTTTCACGTGACCCCTCCCAAATAACCAGGGGGTCATCTATAAAACCTGTGGTAGAACCTCAATTGTGGAAGATTTTTGCTGAAAACATGCCTGTCTTCCCATTCTGCCATAAACAGGTTGGTGAGGCAGGGAGCATATTTGGCTCCCATAGCTACGCCAACCTGTTGTGAGAAAAATTGACCACTCCACCAGAAGTAGTTGTGTGACATGCAGTATTCTAACGCTTGCCCCAGAAACCACTTCTGTGAATGAGGAATATCCTCCCTCCTGCTTAGTGCCCAATTTAACGGCAATGGCACATCTTCATGCTGGATAATGGTGTATAGTGAACACACATCAACCGTTACTAAGTATGATTCAGTAGTAGTGCCCAGATGAATCTCGTTCAGCAGTCGCAGCAATTTCGAAGTATCCTTCAGATAGGCCCTGGTGACTTTGACACTGGTTTGCAGAAATTAGTCTAAATACTCCCCCAACCTAGCTGTTACTGAGCCTATGCCATTGACAATAGGGCGTGCTGTGGGAGTTCAGATTCTTATGTATTTTCGGTAATGTGTAGATGATGGGAATTCTACACATACTAGGAACCAGATACCGCTTTTCTTTGGAGTTCAGGGCATAATACCATAATACCATAACCCCATTCTACTAGTAAATCCAACTGGGTACTATAAGATTATGCGTTTTTGCATAGGGTGCATCAGTATAGCCCTGCATTTTTTATTTATTTCTATTTATTGTCTATTGCAGGGGATGAGTATATGTTGCATGACTTTTGCATTTTTCACATGCATAAGGTGCATCTGTATAGCCCTGTATTTCTAATTTATTTACCAATATATACATACTCTTTTGAAGAATATTCAACAGCTTCCCATTTGTGTATATTTGATCATTTAGGAGGTTATCTTATATTATGTGAACAAGGAACAGCCGACAGGAAGGAGGATGTTGGGCGGGTTTAAGAACCTCCCGACTCCTCCTACAAATTCAGGCGGACCTACGGTCCGCCTTCCAACTTGTACTCAGAGTCTCAGGTAATCGTGCGAGAGAAAGGTCTAGGATGACAACAAGGAAAGTGACCTGAAGTGTGCCAGGGGTCACGTGGTCGATATGCCTAAAAGGGGCCAAAAATAAGACGGTAGGATGAGTTTGTAAGAGACTGAAATGAAAGTAGCTATATGTAACCTGATCAGCCAATACCAGGAAGCCTGCGCCAACCCTAAATGTGGATCCAGGCCATGTACAGAAATGGATGCAAACCTAACTCCTCAACAATGTGTATGCGGACCCCCCCTGGGATAAAGCAGTCGAAACTGCGTCTATACTGAAACACAGCCGGGGTACAAGCGTGAAGTGCAGCCCTAGGCTACGCAGCAATGGCAATGTGACATGTACTGCACTAGCATAGAAACGCGCACTAGGGAAAGGAAAGTGGCCTATCCCTGAGCACCTCCGCAGTAGCCACCAAAAGATGGTCTAAGACTGACCGAGCACTAGTTGTAGGAACGATAGGGCCGAGAGTGGCAGAAAACAATGAACGCCAGGAGATATTAACTGGGCAAAAGAACCCAAGCCACCGAGATGGTAAACCCTGGAAGGTATCCCAGGAGTCACACACTTTCTAGGCTAAAATAGACCTGACTAGCTGACCCAGCTTCATCTGTAGCAGGAACCGGGACAGTGTGGCACAGGTTAAATGTGTCAAGGACCTGCCGGAAAAAAGGCGGCGAGCTACCATGTACCGAAACCCCTAACCTGAGAAGGACGGATGGCGGGAAAGTCTCCGATGTCTGCAAATAAGAACAACACCGTTATACACAAGAAATAACCAATGAGCCCCAACCTACCTTGGAAAAGGGAAAAACGCCTCTACGTCTCTTACTACTGTTCAAACAGCTGCCCGAGACTAAAGATGCAGCCACGCCGTGCAGGATAGTATACGTAGCACAAGACTGAAACGTGTCAGTCTCAAGGATCCAGCAAGGCCGAGCTAACCGAGGCTAAACAGGCCAATTAAGACATAACACTCAAGCCTATGAACCTGAGGACGTGTCAGGCAAGTGATAACTGAGTAGCTTGATACCTGATGTATGGAAAGAATAAGTGAAAGGAACACTGCTGTGGTTGTATGTTTTTTTTTTTTTTTTCCAGTATGAAGATGTGACAAACCCATGAAATAGCAAAGGCCGAGCAAACCTGACGCGTAGCAGGCAAATTAAAAACGTACACTCAGGCCTGATGAACCTGAAGACGTGTCAGGCCATTGTATGAGAAATGAAATGTATGAGAAACGGATGAGGAAACTTGCCACCGTACAAGCCAATTATAAAACGCTCATCTCAATCCGTAAGCACCCATAAACATGATGGGTGACCCCCCCCCCCCAGAGGTGGAACACCATGAACATACCAAACGACCAACTAGGAAAACAAAATTGTGGGAAGAACGAACATTAATGAGAAAACATAAAGACACATGAGAACATGGACAGCATGAGAAAATGTGATCACCCGGGAGCGTAACACCTGAGGACATGATACATGAGAAACGTAATTGCATGAGAAAACATAACACATGGAAACATGACTAGCCTGAGAAACGTATTGCATAAGAAACGTAATGACGTGAAACATGATCGCATGAGGACACGACTGGCATGTGAAGCGTGAACACATGAGAACATGACTAGCCTGGAAAATGCAATTGCATGAGAAACATGCGCAGCAGAACTGCATGGGAACATGAATACAAAACATGAATACCATGCGACACAAATCGCATGAGAACATGAGTACCATGAGAACTAAAACGCATGAGATGCGACCGCATGAGACCATGAAACCAACATGAAACCCTGAGAAATGTAATCGCATGAGAACATGAATACCATGCGAAACAAATCGCATAAGAACATGAATACAATGCGAAACAAATCGCATGAGAACATGAATACCATGAGAAACGTAATCGCATGAGAAACGCATGCGAACAAGAATACCATGAGAACCATGATCGCATGAGAACATGAAACAAAACATGAATACCATGAGAAACGAAATCGCATGAGAAACGTAATCGCATGCGAAACGTAATCGCCTGAGAAACGTAATCGCCTGAGAAACGCATGCGAACAAGAATACCATGTGAAACATGATCGCATGAGAACATGAACAAAACATGAATACCATGCGAAACCAAACCGCATGAAAACATGAATGCCATGAGAAACGTAATCGCATGAGAACCGAGAATACAAAATGAATACAGTGAGAAACAAATCGCATGAGAACGTAATCGCATGAGAAACGTAATCGCATGAGAACGTAATCACATGAGAACGTAATCGCATGAGAAACGCATGCGAACAAGAATACCATGCGAAACATGATCTCATGAGAACATGAATACCATGCGAACATGAATACCATGAGAAACGTAATCGCATGAGAAACGTAATCGCATGAGAAACGTAATCGCATGAGAAACGTAATCGCATGGGAAACGTAATCGCATGAGAAACGTAATCGCATGGGAAACGTAATCGCATGAGAAACGTGAATACAAAATGAATACAATGTGAAACAAATCGCATGAGAATACCATGAGAAACGTAATCGCATGAGAAACGTAATCGCATGAGAAACGTAATCGCATGAGAAACGTAATCGCATGAGAAACGTGAATACAAAATGAATACAATGTGAAACAAATCGCATGAGAATACCATGAGAAACGTAATCGCATGACAAACGTATGCGAACAAGACTACCATGCGAACATGACCGCATGAGAACATGAAACAAAACATGAATACCATGCAAACCAAGTCGCATGAGAACATGAATGGCATGGGCAACGTAATCGCATGGGAAACGTAATCGCATGGGAAACGTAATCGCATGGTAAACGTAATCGCATGGGAAACGTAATCGCATGGGAAACGTAATCGCATGGGAAACGTAATCGCATGAGAAACAAACATGAATACCATGCGAACATGAATACCAAGAGAAACGTAATCGCATGAGAAACGCATGCGAACAAGAATACCATGTGAAACATGATCGCATGAGAACATGCACAAAACATGAATACCATGCGAAACCAACCGCATGAAAACATGAATGCCATGAGAAACGTAATCGCATGAGAAACGTAATCGCATGAGAAACGTAATCGCATGAGAAACGTGAATACAAAATAATACAATGTGAAACAAAATCGCATGAGAACATGAATACCATGAGAAACGCAACCGCCTGAGAAATGTGAATACCAGGAGAAAACGAACGCATGGAAGGCGAATGCATGGAACGCGATCGCCCGAGAACATGAATGTCATGCGCAACAGAACTGCATGTGAACATGAATGCCAAATATGAATACAATGTGAACAAATCGCATGAGAAACGTGACCGCATGAGAAACGTGACCGCATGAGAAACGTGAATACAAAATATGAATACCATGCGAAAAAAAAAACCCGCATGAGAACATGAATACCATGAGAAATTGAATCGCATGAGAAACATGATCGCATGAGAAACGTGATCACACAAGAACGTGAATACTATGTGAAACAAAAACCGCATGTGAACATGAAACCAACATGACTACCATGAGAATCGTAATCGTATGAGAACATGAATACCATGTGACACAAATCGCATGAGAAACGTGATCAACATGTGAAACAAAAAAAAAAAAAAAACGCACGAGAACAGAAATGTAACCACATGCGAACAAGAAAATCATGAGAAACGTAACACATGAGAACATACCTCGCATGAGAAACGTAATCGCATGGAAACAACCTAACCCGAGAAACATGATCGCATGAGAAAACGTAACACATGAGAACATACCTCGCATGAGAAACGTAATCGCAAAAGAACAACCTAACCAACGTACTTGCATGAGCAACCGTCACACATGAGAACATGCCTTGCATGAAACAACCTAACCTGAGAAACGCCATTGCATGAGAAACCGTAACACCTGAGAACATGACCCCATACCTAGCCTGAAAAACGCAACGCATGGGAACATAAACACATGAAAAAAGAATTGAAAAGCCTACCGTATGTGACTGACCATACACCAACCAAACATTGATCATGACGCTTCAACCAGAATCCTGAACAGGGGAGATAGAAGGTAGAAGCCGCTTTAATGATTCCCCCCCTAACACAAACTACGGTTATCAGTGTGGGTAGGACCTGGGCTGGGGGTTGAATTCCTGTGTATAGTTTGTAAAATATACTTGAATAGGGCGTCCTCACATCTCAACCTGGGGAATCCCCCCCCCATTCATGAACACTATGTCAGGAGTGTTGGGACAGAAAAAGAAATACCTGGAGCAAAAACGCTATGACCGAAACACAGACTGAAAACCACTGAAAAGGAAGCTTATCAAAAATGCATGTGACCAAGGAAATACCGCCAGCGTGACCCGAGGGGGATGTGGGTGGACAGCCCCCCCTTCCCATACAGCTAGCGTGACCGCGGAGAAAGGTGGACTGCCCCCCATGCTGCCAGTGTGGCCCTGACGGAAGTGCCCCCTCACGACACCAACATGGCCCATGGTGCTCAGCGTGCCTGCATGGACCAGGAGAAGGAGGGGGGCGTGCGGGAGTCCCCCCCCCCCAAGCCTGACGTGACCATCAGAGGAGGGAGGTGAGAACCCCAACCCCCATGGAGCTGGTGTGCAAGTGGGGGTGGTGAGCGGCTCCCCCCATCCCCCCGATGATTGCCGTGATAAGCGGGCGGCCCCCTCCATGATGCCCGGCGGGGGAACCGCCACGAGATCCCAGCAGAGAGAACGAGGAGAAGCGGCGCCAGCAGCCATCCGCCCCCTCGGTCGAAACGAAAAGCGGAAGTGACGCCGGAAGGTCGCACCGGAAGTGACGCATGTCCACGCAAGGAACAGCCGACAGGAAGGAGGATGTTGGGCGGGTTTAAGAACCTCCCGACTCCTCCTACAAATTCAGGCGGACCTACGGTCCGCCTTCCAACTAGTGTCCGATTTGTAATTTTTAAATTTAAAATTTTATTTTTGGAATATTTTATTGCCGTACAATGCACTTTAATCAGTGATGTTGTAACACTATGAACCATGTAGATATATTGGCCCAGATTCACAGAGAGCAAGGCTCACATTACGCCGCCGTAGCTCACACACCGCTGGGCACGCCAACGTAGCGCGCAGAGGCAAGCATTGCATTCAGCAAGCCATTGCTCCCAACGCTGCGTCAGCGTGGCGTGGGTTTCGAAGGCGCAAGGCGGCGTAGGTGGAAGTGGGCGTGACCCCATGCAAATGATGAACCGAGCGCCAGACAGGTACGTCGGCGTGGCGCAGTGTTTTACGCCCGGCGTTTCACGAACTGCGCATGCGCTGTGACGTGGACGCATGCACAGCACCCACCCCCCCCTGCGCCTGCTCACAACCACGCCGGCACAACTGCCTAAGCTATGCCGGATCACCACGTACGCCGTGAACATAAGTACGCCCAGCCAGACGCACGTCCAACGTAAAGTACGCCAGCTTGTGTTCCCTGGTGCAGACGACATGTCAGACAGTGACATTGATAAGGAGAAGCAGAAGAAGAATTTCTCCGTGGATGAGAGGGGGATCCTGACCACAGCCATTGCCAAGTACGATACGTACCTCCACGGAGCACAGAGCGGTAAGACCAGCAAGGCCAGGAAGCTAGAGATCCTGCAGAAGGTGACCTTGGAGCTGAACACCCTCGGGCACGAAACCCGAACCTGGAAGGAGGTCCAGAAAAAAATCAATGACATGTGTCGGCGTGTCAGGGAAAAACTGGCAAAGATGAAGAGGCACGTCAGGGCCACGGGAGGCGGATCAGCTAGCTAGTTGAAGCTGACTGCTGAAGAGCTGCCTGGCACAGGAGCAGGTGGAGGGCCTGGAGGGATGTGACTCCAGCGAACAGGACTTGAGGAGAGGTAAGAGTGTTTCATTCCCCATCCGGTGTGTAGCATGTGAGGGGGTGCAAGGGAACATGTGACAAGTGTGTGGGCCCACCAACATGTGAATGCTGTGTGTCATCCACAGATGTGCTGGAGGGAGCTGGGCTATAATCTGCCTCTGGACAACCCACACCATCCAAGCAACATGTTCCTTGGTCTGACCCCCCTGGAAAGCCACGAAGATCGTCACCACGCTGTGGCTGCAGCAACGGTGGAGTGCACACACAGGTGCATTGGAGGTCATCGTGGAGGAGCCTGTGGACATCCAACACAAGGACTTCCTGTACCTCGATGATGAGATGAGCATCTGCACCGGACCCTCCGAGTTGGTGGAAGTCGCAGACCTCCTAACTCCATCGACGCCCATCAGGGGAACCCCCCGAGGGCCACTCCGACCAGAGGGCCACCTTCTAGTGCTACCCTGGCCAGAGGGACACCTTCTAAAACTATTTACTGTTCTATGTATACTCTGTTGAAATACCAATATTTTCAACCCTAAAGTCTGTGTCCCGTGATGTACGATAAAGAAAACCGGAGTTAGACTTACCGGTAACTCTTTTTCCAAGAGTCTTCCACGACAGCCTTGAGATGTATGGCTCCTTCCTCCGGGAAACACATTCACCCAAACTATAAAGGGTGGTCCTCCAGGCCTCCTCCTCAGTTTACCAAATAATTCCTAAAGGCATTGAAAGACATAACACACTAACACAACGTCAGTACACACATCCAACTCCAGTTAACAATATAAACACCGGGTGGGAAACCAGGCTGTTTTGGAAGACTCTTGGAAAAAGAGTTACCGGTAAGTCTAATGCCGCATATACACGATCACTTTTTGTGATGAAAAAAACCGACGTTTTAAAAAACGTCATTTAAAATGACCGTGTGTGGGCAAAACGTCGTTTTATGTCTTCAAAAAAACAACCCAAAAAATATTCCAACATGCTTGATTTTTTGGTGTCGTTTTTCAAAATTTAGTTTTTTGTGTCATAAAAAGTGATGGTGTGTGGGCAAGACGTCGTTTAAAACAACGTTTTTAAACCCGCGCATGCTTAGAAGCAAGTTATGAGATGGGAGCTTCAATGGAACAGAGTGCAGTCGAAAGTGTCTTACGTAACCGCGCTTTGCAAGAACATTGTGGAAAAACGATGGTGTGTATGCAATGTTGTTTTTGAAAATGAAGTTTGAAAAACGTCGTTTTGTTTCGTCAGATAAAATTAAGTTTTTTTTCATCACAAAAAGTGATCGTGTGTACGCGGCATTACTCCGGTTTTCCCCCTTCGTCTGCCAGGACAGCCTTGAGATGATGAGCAAGAAGTGTACTTGTCAGGGTGGGGTCACTGCCTGGAGGACCCTTTGGCCGAATGTCTGATCCCTCTCAGACATCAGATCCAGGTGATAGTGCTTGGCGAAAGTAGTATAACTTGACCACGTTGCCACCTTGCAAATCTCTTCCGGTGAGGCGCCAGTCCTCTCTGCCCACGAACTCGAGACTGCTCTAGTTGAGTCAGCCTTAACAAACAGGGCCCGAAGACCCTCTAACTCATAGGCTTTCACAATTGCCATCCTGATCCATCTGGCAATGGAAGATTTTGACGCTTTCTGTCCCTTCCTAACCCCCAAAAAATTGACGAAAAGAGAGTCGGACTTTCTGAATCCCCTGGATACGTCTAAGTAAATTAAAAGACATCTTCTGACATCTACTAAGTTCAGTGATGCTACCTCTAAATCTGCTGTGGAACAAAAAGTTGGTAGAACAATGTCCTGTGTCCTGTGAAAAGAGGACACAACTTTGGGGAGAAAACTGGGATCTGTTTTCAAAACAACCCTATCTTTAAAAATCAACAAAAATGGCTCCCTTATAGAAAGCGACTGCAGGTCACTCACCCATCTGGCTGAAGTGACCGCCACCAAAAGTACACCCACTTCAAGATGGATTCCTCCAGAGGTTCAAATGGACTGCCTGTTAGTGCTTTGAGCACCAAGGAGAGATCCCAAGAAGGACAGGTCGACAATCTTACCGGCCTAGATCTTGACAGGGCCTTGAAAAAATTCTTAATAAACTGATTCTGCTGTAGGGAACACTGAAGAAAAACAATAAGAGCAGCCACCTGAACTTTAAAGGTACTTGGGGAGAGCCCCAGATCCACACCTGCCTGTAAGAAATCTAGAATAGCTGGTATCCCTGGCAGATTTAGCCCTTGCTCTCCCAACCAGGAACAGAATCTTCTCCAAACTTTAGAATAGATTACTCTAGTCACTGGCTTCCTACACTGTAGGAGAGTTTTTATTACCCTCTCTGAAAAACCCTGAGACCTCAACAACTGTTCCTCAGATACCACGCAGTCAAGCCCAACCTGTCTGAGGATGAAGGATGGGACCCTGAGAGATCAGATCTTTCCTGATGGGCAGACGAAATGGTGGGAGAATGGTCAACTTCTTCAAAATGGCAAACCAGGGTCTTTTCGGCCAAAAGGTCCGTCTCCTCCAACCTGCAATTTTCGAAGGACTGCCGCAATCATACTCACTGGAGGGAAGGCGTAACAGATGCTGAACTTCCAAGGACTGGTGAAAGCATCTATCCTCTTGGCCCGGTCCCCTGGATGGATCGAAAAGAACTGGGCTAACTTCCTGTTCTTTTCGGAGGCGAAAAGATCCACCTCTGGTTGACCCCATTCTTGTACTATCTGAGCGAACACCTCTTCGTTGAGAGCCCACTCGTCCTGTCTCACCTGTTGGTGACTTAAATAATCTGCCAGTGAGTTTTGAGTGCCCTTTAGATGGACAGCTGTCAACGAGGACAAGTTCACCTCCGCCCAGGATAGGATTTTGTTGGATATGTTCTGTTGAGCAGGGCTTCTTGTCCCTCCCTGCTAGTTCAGGTACGCGACGGCTGCCGCATTGTCTGTGCGAACTTGCAGGTGCTGTCCTACTAACCTTCTTTGGAACATCTCGATCTTCCTCAGAATTGCTAAGAGCTCTCTTTGATTTGAGGAGCGACTTGCCTCCACAGGAAACCATGTCCCCTGGGCCACTGCCTCCTCCAAATGGGCTCCCCACCCCCAGGCACTGGAGTCTGTAGTCACCACCATGTCCACAGGTAGGGTTCAATCTAGACCCTTGTCCAGGTTGTGGCGAGCTCGCCGCCACCACAAAGTCCTCTTGACCCTGGATGATATTGGTATCTGAAACTCTAGGTCTTGTTTTCTGCCACTCCAGAAACTAAGCATAAGACCCTGCAGAGGACGTTGATGGAATCCCAGTACCCTTATTACTTCTCTGACCAAGGCTACCTGGCTGGAATGCAACTGGGCTACTGCTTGGTCCACTTTTGCAATCTTTTCTTCGGGGAGAGAGACCTTGTATCCCAGGTACAAGACCTTCTGAGATGGGGTCAGTTGTGACTTGTCCCTGTTGATTAGCCATCCGAGTGAAGAGAGAAGAAAGCTCTGTGCTTCCCGTAAATCTTTTTCCAGCTGCTGAGCTGATTTGGCCACAAACAGGAGGTAGTCCAAATAAGGAATTACTGTAATAGCCCCGATTCTTAACAGGGCTAGAGCTTCTGCCAGAACCTTCATGAAGATTCTTGGTGATGAGGACAGACCAAAGGGAAGGGCTCGGAATTGGAAGTGCCGAATCTCTGAATCCACCCTCACTGCCACCCTGAGGAATTTCTGGAATTCTGGATGAATAGGGATGTGTAAATAAGCATCCCTGAGATCTAGGGTAGCCAAGTGACACCCTGTGAACAAGAACCTTGAGACTGTAAAGATCGACTCCATTCTGAATCTTTTGTATTTCACAAATTTGTTCAGGGGCCGAAGATTCAGGATCAACCTGAACTTCCCTGACGGTTTCTTTACCACACAGACATGGGAGTACATTCCCTGTCCCTGTTCCTTTTGGGGTACCTGAATTAGAACTCTCTGATCCACCAATTCCCCCAGTGACAGACATAGGGCCTCTGCTTTCTCTTTGTTCCTGGGTAGCTGTGTGACCAAAAAATTTAAAGGGGGCGTTGATTCGAACTCCAACTTGTACCCGTTCCTTATTATATCCAATATGAACGGGCTTGAAGTTGACACGGTCCATTGTGGGAGAAACTGCCCTAGTCTTCCTCCCACTGGGACAAAGGCGTCATTGAGTTTTTGGGGTGGCTTGAGAAGGATTGAATAAGATTCCTCCCCTCCCCTGTCCCTTGTGACCTGCCCAATGCTTCTTGGGCTGACCCTCTTTTTGCTGGTTCCAGCCACCTACACTTTGTCTATAGCCTCGAAAAAAAGCTTCCCTTCCGTCTTTTTCTCAGGAAATGCTTTCTTTCTGACCTGAGTCCGTTCCAGTGCCTCCTGGAGGCCTGGTCTGAACAAGTGGTCCCCTGAAAAGGGCAGCCCACATAGCTTCAACTTGGAGGCAGTATCGCCTAACCATGTCTTAAAGCGGATGGCCCATTAAATTTTTTTTTAAAAGCCAGCAGCTACAAATACTGCAGCTGCTGACTTAATAATAGGACACTTACCTGTCCTGGAGTCCAGCGGCATTCGCAGCAGAGGACGAGCGTTCGCTCGTCTCTCTGCTGCTCCCCCCTCCATCCACGGTGAGGGAACCAGGAAGTGAAGCGCTGCGGCTTCACTGCCCGGTTCCCTACGGCGCATGCGCGAGTAGCGCTGCGCCCAGCGATTGGCTCCCGATGTGTGCTGGGAGCCGAAAGTTCCCAGCACACAACGGAAAAAACCCGTCTTTTGCCCGAGACTGCAGGCCGGAAGTGGGTGCAGATACCTGTCTTTAGACAGGTATCTGCACCCCCCTCCCCCTGAAAGGTGTCAAATGTGACACCGGAGGGGGGGAGGGTTCCGATCAGCGGATCTTCACTTTAGGGTGGAGATACGCTTTAAGCCACACCGACCTTCTAGCAGCATTAGAGCCGTTGACCTGGCTGCTAATTTTACAGATTCTTCCGAAGCATCTGCCAGAAATCCTACTGCTTTGAACAAAATAGGAAAAGACTTCAAAAGTTCCTGTCTCGGAGTACCCGCCAAGATGTGTGCCTGCCATTGGGTGAGCCAACACTCCAAATTCCTAGCCACACAAGTCGCAGCGAGAGCAGGTTTCAAACTTATGGAAGAGGAATCCCAAGCTCTCTTTAACAATAGGTCCCCTCTCTTATCCATCGGATCCTTAAGAGATTCCAGATCGTCGAATGCCAAATCTGTCTTCTTTGAGACTTTGGCCAAGGGGGCATCTAATTTAGGAACCTTGTTCCAAGGGTGAGACGCATCTGATTCAAACGGGAATCTACGTTTGAGGTTCCCCAAAAAGAATGGTCTTCTTTCGTTCCCATTCCCGCAGAATCGCATCTATAAAAGACTTATGAATAGGAAAAACCCCTGTCTTACTTGCACCCGACCCCTGGTACATTAGGTCATGTTTTGAAAGCTGGACCTGTTCCTCATGGATCTCAAGCGTATCATAGATAGCTTACAGGACATCCCCCACATCGTCCAAAGATAACTTATATCTGGAAACTCTGGGGGAATCCCCTTCTCCCTCAGACTCTGATGCTGATCCTGCCTGAGAGCATGCGACTGACCTAGGAGTCTGCTCCCTATCTTCTTCCTCTCCCTGAGTTTAAGATAGGGAAGGCATACTAGATGCCCTAGGTAGGGAAGAATCCTATCTAAATGACTGAAAAGTGGATGCAATCTCATCTTTTACAGATGACAACTAGGGATGAGCTTCGTGTTCGCATCGAACATTGGCCGTTCGATCGTTCGTCGAAAACGGGTCGTTCGCGCCAAATTCGAATGACCCATAATTCACTGCGGCGTTGCGCGCTGATGATTGGCCTAGCATGCACCATGACCCCACATGCTTGGCCAATCACAGCGCCCAAAAAACGAAGAGACCTAATTGGCCAAAGCCTGGGTGCTTTGGCCAATTAGGGTTCAGGGCTTTAGCACACGCCCCACACTATAAAAGGCCGCCTCCCGGGCGGCCTCGTGTAGTGTGTTCCGGCTTGCTTTGCAGTCAGACAGACAGAGAGAGAGAGAGAGAGAGATAGATAGATAGAGACACAGGGGCTGATTTACTAATGAAGCTGCGCTGCGCCGGTACATGCCTTAATAGGTGCGCTGGATGAAGCCTTAATTAAGCGCATGAACCGGCCGCAGCAGCAGCCCGATGTGATTGATAAGTAAAGCCGCCGCCGAACTCCCTGTATAAGTCTATGGGGGAAATCTTAATTGTGAATTTTAAAGGCTAATCTGCAAGTTTTGTCCTAAAAAGTGTTTGGGGACCTCAGTCCTGCCCCAGGGGACATGTACCAATGCTTTTTTTCTTTTTTAAAACGGCCGTTTTTTCGGGAGCAGTGATTTTAATAATGCTAAAAGTTCAATAATAAAAGTGTAATTTTTCTTTAAATTTCGTACCATGGGGGGCTCTAATGTCAGCATGTGAAAAAGCGCATGTTTCCCGTGGTTAGAACTGTCTCTGCACAAAATGAAATTTTTCAAAGCAAAAAAGCCATTTAAAACTGACTCGCGGCAATAATGAATTGTCGGCTCCCGGCAATTGCAGGAGAATTCATTCATTAAAAAAACGAAAAAAAAAGCGTGGGGGTCCCCCCAAATTCAATAACCAGACCCTTTAGGTCTGGTATGGATATTAAGGGGAACCCCGCCGTCAATTTAAAAAAAAAAATGACGTGGGGTTCCCCCCAAATATCCATAACCAGACCCTTCAGGTCTGGTGTGGAATTTAAGGGGAACTCCACTCCAAATAAAAAAAAAATGGCGTGGAGTCCCCCCTAAAATCCACACCAGACCCCTTATCCGAGCACGTTGACCTGGCCGGCCGCAGAAAAGAGGGGGGGACAGAGCGCGTCCCCCCCCCTCTCCTGAACCGCACCAGGCCACATGCCCTCAACATTGGGAGGGTGTTTTGGGGTGCCCCCCAAAACACCTTGTCCCCATGTTGATGAGGACAAGGGTCTCTTCCCCACAACCCTTGCCCGGTGGTTGTGGGGGTCTGCGGGCAGGAGGCTTATCGAAATCTGGAAGACCCCTTTAACAAAGGGGCCCCCCAGATCCCGACCCCCCCTGTGTGAAATGGTAATGGGGTACCTTGTACCTCTACCATTTCATGAGAAAAAAAAATGTAAAGGGTTAAAAACGACAAGAGCCGGTTTTTGACAAGTCCTTTATTATCTTCTTTCTTCTTTCCTTCGGGTTTCTTCCTTCTTCTTCCTCTGCTTCTGTCTTGGGTCTTCTATTCCCGCATCTTGCCCGGCGTGTTCTTCCATCTTCTGCTCCTCCCGCTGTCCTTCTCGTCCGCACCTTCTCCTTCTTCTTCGCCGGAGGCGCTGCTTCCAATTGAAATCCCCGCTGTCTGCCGGACCACGCCCCCCTCTGACGCCACAGGCAAGCTCTTAGGAGTGTGCTGCAAGTGCGTCAGAGGGGGGCGTGGTCACATGTCAGAGGGCGGGCAATTCAATTTGAAGCTTGTGCGCGGCTTTTTCTTTGCCGGAGTCGCCGCTTCCAATTGAATTGCCCGCTTTCTGGAACATGTGACCACGCCCCCCTCTGATGCACAGGCACCACACGGGGACTTTTCTAAGAGCTTGTCCGTGGCGTCAGAGGGGGGCGTGGTCCGGCAGACAGCGGGGATTTCAATTGGAAGCGGCCCCTCCGGCGAAGAAAAACAAGAAGGAGAAGATGCGGACGAGAAGGACAGCGGGAGGAGAAGAAGATGGAAGAACACGCCGGGCAAGATGAGGGAATAGAAGACCCAAGACAGAAGCAGAGGAAGAAGAATGAAGAAACCCGAAGGAAAGAAGATAATAAAGGACTTGTCAAAAACCGGCTCTTGTCGTTTTTTACACTTCACACTTTTTTTTTTCTCGTGAAATGGTATAGGTACAAGGTACCCCATTACCATTTCACACAGGGGGGGGGGGCGGGATCTGGGGGGCCCCTTTGTTAAAGGGGTCTTCCAGATTTCGATAAGCCTCCTGCCCGCAGACCCCCACAACCACCGGGCAAGGGTTGTGGGGAAGAGACCCTTGTCCTCATCAACATGGGGACAAGATGTTTTGGGGGGTACCCCAAAACACCCTCCCAATGTTGAGGGCATGTGGCCTGGTTAGGTTCAGGAGAGGGGGGGGGGCCGCGCTCTGTCCCCCCCTCTTTTCTGCGGCCGGCCAGGTCAACGTGCTCGGATAAGGGGTCTGGTGTGGATT
Source organism: Rana kukunoris (assembly GCA_029574335.1). Classification (NCBI taxonomy): domain Eukaryota; kingdom Metazoa; phylum Chordata; class Amphibia; order Anura; family Ranidae; genus Rana; species Rana kukunoris. The sequence continues at coordinate 55,698,029 of CM056060.1, read as the reverse complement.
TTAGGGGGGACTCCACGCCATTTTTTTTTTAATTTGGGGTGGAGTTCCCCTTAAATTCCACACCAGACCTGAAGGGTCTGGTTATGGATATTTGGGGGGAACCCCACGTCATTTTTTTTTGGAAAATTGACGGCGTGGTTCCCCTTAATATCCATACCAGACCTAAAGGGTCTGGTTATTGAATTTGGGGGGACCCCCACGCTTTTTTTTTGGTGTTTTTTATGAATGAATTCTCCTGCAATTGCCGGGAGCCGACAATTCATTATTGCCGCGAGTCAGTTTTAAATGGCTTTTTTCCTTCAGAGTGTCATTTTTCACATGCTGACATTACACCCAGGGCCGCCATCAGGGGGGTACAGGCAGTACACCTGCAGGGCCGCCATTAGGGGGGTAAAGGCATTACACCTGTAAGGGGCCCGGGGGTCCCCAGGGGCCCGGATGGGAACCACCCTAAAAAAAAAAAAAAAATGTTTTTTTTTTTTTTTTTTTTAGGGGTCCGAAGGTCCCCAGGGGCCCGGAGGCCACTAAGGGCCCCAGATGGCAAGCCCTTTTTTTTTATAAAAAAATATATATATTTTAAAAAAAATATATATTTTTTTATATATTTTTATTAAATTTTTTATTAAAGGGCCAATTTTTTGTTGTTTTATTTTTTTAGAGGTCCGGAGGTCCACAGGGACCTGGAGATCTCCAGGGCCCCAGATGACAACCCCCCTTTTTTTCTAAAATAAATATTTGTTTTATATATTTTTTTATTTATTGTATTTTCATATTATATATATATATATATATATATATATATATATAATATATATATATATATATATATATATATATATATATTATTATTATTAAAGGGCCCAGAGGTCCCCAGGGCCCCATGTGTCAAACCCCCTTTTTTTATAATTGTTTATTTTTTTTATTTTTTTATACATTTTTTTTATATATTTTTTTTTTATTAAAGGGCCCAGAGGTCCCCAGGGCCCTGGAAGGCAACCCCCTTGTTTTTTTAGATAAATGTTATATTTAAAAAAAAATATATATATATATTTTCTCTCTTTTTTATTTTTATTTTATAAAGGGCACAGAGGTCCCCAGGGCCCCGGATGGCTACCCCCCTTTTTTATATATATTTTTCTTTATTTCTTCTTTTTGTAAAGGGCCCCCCCGCTTCTCAATTGGCGGCAGCACCCCCCGCTTCTCAATCTCATGCGGCAGCACACACCCCCCCCCCCCCCCCCCGGTTCTCTGCTCCAGGGGGCCCATGCCTGAAGCTGTGTAAGGGGCCCCAAAATTCCTGATGGCGGCCCTGTACACCTGTAAGGGGCCCGGGGGTCCGGAGGTGCCCAGATGCCTGGAGGCCCCCCAGCGCCCCAGATGGTAACCCCCCCTCCTTTTTTTTTTGTATATATAATTTTTAGTTGTTTTTTTTTAGGATTTTTTATTAAAGGGCCAATTTTTGGAATTTAATTTTTTTTAGCAGTCCGGAGGTCCCCAGGGGCCCAGAGGCCCCCAGGGCCCCGAGTGGCAACCCCCCATATTTTTTGTTATTAAAGGGCCAATGTTTTGTTTTAGGGGTCTGGAGGTCCCCAGTGGCACGGAGATCCCCAGGGCTCCAGATGACAACCCCCCCCCCCTTTAAAAAAAAAAAAAGACTAAAAATTATATATTTTTATATATTTTTGGGTTATTTTTTTAACATATATATATATATATATATATATATATATATATAATATAATTATGAAAGGGCCCAGAGGGCCCCAGATGACAACCTTTTTGCTTATAAAAATTTTATAAACATTTTATATTTTCCCCAGGTTTTTTATTTTTTTCTTTAATTTATTTTTTAAAGTGTATTTTGTGCGTGAAGTCGAGAGAGAGGAGCTGGACTTGCAATCGCCATCCTTCTCCATGCCCCCGGTGGCAATGGTGGGTGTGAGGGGGGCCCTCCCACTCACCCCACCCTACCTGCTACACTTGGGAGCCCGATGGGACAGAGGGACTCCCCCTATGAGGGAGTCTAGCCCACCCAGCCAGCCCTGTAGGTCCTTCGCCTCTCTTTATTTTAGGAGACCTCATGGCCAAAGTGCGTTCGTGTGCGTGCAAGTGTGGTGTTTTTTTGGGGGGGGGGCGTACTAAGCACAGGCGTACCTTGCATAGCACACCCACTTTTCTTCCTATTACAAGGAATGTAAACATCACTTGTAATAGGACTAGTGTGTGACAGGTCCTCTTTATAGAGAAAGGAGACCCCACATCTGTCCTCCAGGCTGGAAAGCATGGAATTGGTAAAAAAAACACAAACACCACCCAATGTTAAATCAACAATTTTCTTGTTTGTTTTGGGGATGCCTGCACCCCTGATAGGGTAAAGACACCTCACAAATGTTCTCACTTTCTACTTAATTCATTCACTTCCTGCCACACAGCCAAACAGGAAGTGAGGGAAACACCTGAGTAATGTTTTGTTGGGGACACAGATCAATCTAAATAGTTTCCCATTTTGGAAATTGCATTTTGCTGTGTACACCCCAAATTAGTAGGAATCTTGGACTTTGGGGTCCATTTACTAAAGGCAAATCCACTTTGCACTACAAGTGGACAAGCAAGGAAGAAAAATAAAAACTTGGCGGGATTGGAAGTAAAAACCATCAGTGCTTCCCTTCTGATTTTCATTGCCTACGCTTCTACTGCAGAGCGGCTTTGCCTTTACTAAACCCCAAAATAACTAATCATTTGGGGTGTACACTGCAGTGCAATTTGCTTAATGGTGACACTAGTTAGATTGACCTGTGTCCCGAAGAAATGACCATTGGTAGGGTTTTAACCTCACTTCCTGTTCAGCTGTGTGACAGGAAGTGAAGCCAATTTTAGGAAAAGGGACACAAAGCCCAACCTAAAAACACTAGCAGGGGTTCTAACACTCAATTGGCTTCCCTCAAACAACCCACAATTAGAATAGGATTGTCTTGTGCTAGTTTCAAGCACAGCGCTGTAAATCAGCACTTCAAGCCTGTCCACCAATGCCTTGAAGGAAGAGGTTGTGTCTTTGAAGCAGCTCCTGTGAAGAACCAGACCCTGGAGGAGAGGGGAGGCTATGGCCTCATCAAGCCCAGGCCAGGGGCTTGTTCCTGGGCAAGGGGAGTTCACCTCCCGCCCGGTACCTCCGAGGACCGTGGATCTCCCGAGTTTTGGGGATTTAAATAAAGAAGAGAAGCAATTTTTGTCGGTCCAGTCCAAGCTGGCAGATTGGACTTTTCCCCAGCAAGGGGAGGATGATCAGCGAATGCTGAGAAGACGCAGCAAAACCAAAGGTTTGATTCAGAAGGCGGCACAAGCTCTCCATTCCAGGATTACAGTGCTGGTCAGTTTAAGGAACAGAAGAGATCGGGCTAGTAGCTCAAAAAGATTCGAATTCAAGGAAGCAATAGACCTGTTGAAAGAGCAGAATGGCCAGTTATGGGGTCTTGTTATGTGTCTCTGTTCCAGAGGGACTGCAGAGAAGGCTTTCCTCCTTCCAATCAGGAGGGAGCTCCAATGTGCCTCTGAGGAGAGCAAGCAGGCAGCAAGGAGAGGCAAGTCAGCATTAGTAGCTGAGGGGGCTGGGGGTTCTCTGTTAGTGGAACCTCAGACCTCAGGGACTATCTCGGAGAGTACCACTGAGGGCGCCCAGGTACCTGCCGGACCCCAACCTGTGAAGATAGGGGGTACAACATCAAGTGGGAGGTTGTCCCACGAAGCAGGAGGTACTTGCGTGAGTGAGAAAGGTCTCAACCCCGTGGTGAGTCTTCCTCGTCTTCCGCCTGGTCTTTTGGTCACCGTGAAGAGTGTGTCTGGTTCCCAGCAAGATCAGGGTGATAAGCCTGCTCCTGGAAGCGGGGGTGCTTTGGCCTCTGTGAACCCAGCAAGTAGCCTACAGCAGGGTCAGCCGGCCGTTGTGGTGGCGACCGCTGCGGGTTTACAGGGTGAGGGGCAGGCATCTACCGCGGATCCAGTTGAGATGGACTGTATGACATCTAGTATGGAAGAAGCTATGGCTAGGATAGCAATGGCTGCCGAGGGAGAGGGCACGCCACGCCATGTGGAGCCTCCTGCTTCTGGACGACCAATCAGCAGTGACTTGGAGGGCATTTCCGCTGTGCGGGAATCTCCCGTGATTGGGACGGAGCCGCGACCGGAAGTGACGTCAGCACGTGACCCGGAACCGGAAGTGACGTCAGCATGTGACCCGGAACCGGAAGTGACGTCAGCACGTGACCTGGAACCGGAAGTGACGTCAGCGGGTGAACCGGAAGTGGCTGTGGTGACACCCGGAGCTCCATTTCCCAGCCAGGTCCGGTCCTCAGCTTTGGAACAGAATACCCAGGAACTTGTGAGTACTTCCCCATCTGCGGGTCTCCCTTCTGAACAGGCTCCAGTTTGGGGGGATCACCCTGCGGGACATTTAGATGATGAATGTTTGGCAATGGATTTTATTAGAAAGTTAGAAGGTTCCCAGTCTGCAGCTGTGACAGAAGTCCATGTAGGTTCCTATGGAGCCTGTGAAGAGATGGGGGACTCTGGTTTTAATATGGATGATACTCAATTGGCTCAGGTACAGGAAGTTGTGTTGGGGTCGGGCCCCCTTTCGGGTCCTTCAGTAGTGAGGGGGAGGGCAGCGAGTCATGAGGAGACTGCCCAGGTTGCGTCAATGGAGGTCCTGAGGGGGGTTGGTCCATTTGATGCACCCCAACCTGCGGGAGTTATCACAACCTCTCAGGAAGAGAGCTTGCTCAATGCTTTGAGGGAGGGCAGGTCTTATGCTCAAGTGGCTGGGTTAAGTGCTCGCTTGGATCTTATTTACAGCAAGTTCGGTGCCCGCAATTTCAGGGTTCCCCCTGCGCAAGAGCAGCGGGGTGAGAGGGCATGGTCCAGGGGAGGTGGTGGTACAGAACGCAGGAGAAGGAATGTGGTGCAACTAAAGTTTATTGGTGAAGGTCAGTGCCCGTCCCGAGGAGAGGTCATCGATATGGTCCTCTCTCTGGGAGTAAGGGCGTCTGACCTCTTTGCGGTTATCCATCCGGGAGGTTCAGTAGAGTTTGATTTTAGTTTTATGTCAGTCATCGTTATGGAAATGTTTTTGTTGAATTATGAACTAGTCAAAAGACAGGACCCATGGTCCAAGTTCTGTTTGACCCCCCTGTCTAGGCAGGAGGAGGTCAAAAATGTAACCATCCTGGTACGCAATGAATCCCTTCCTCCGGAAGACATTGCGACCTGGTTGACCCGTCATGGCCAGCTCCAGTGCCCCCTTTGGAAGAAGGTGGATGAAAGGGGGATCTGGACAGGGGCCTGGGGGGTTAAGATTAAGTTGAAGAGGCAGGGAAATAGCATGGCTCATATCCCTGGGAGTGCTTTCATTGGGAGAGACAGAATTTTGTTTTTTTTATCCTGGACAGCCTAAAAGGTGTTTTAAGTGCGGGTCCCCCACTCACTTGAGCGCTGAATGCACTGTTGTGAAGTGCACGCGCTGTGGTGGGAGGGGTCACCTGGCGGACGGGTGTGCCCATATTAGATGTAATCTTTGTAACGAGTTAGGTCACCCTTTCAGTCGATGTCCGCAGGCTTATAGGGGTAATGTGCAAGAGGAATCTGGGGTGTCGGAAGGTTTCACCTCGGACACTGATTCTGAGATGGAGGGGGGTGGGGGGGGCAGGCCGCGGGTGCTTCTAGATCTGGTGGTCGGGCTGCCCCTATGCCCCAGAGGCAAGGTTCTGTCAGGAGGAGGGCGGGGGTTGGTGCAGCTGCCCCTGATCCTCCAGGTCAGAGTGGAGTGGACATTGATTCTGAGGTAGAGGGGGGTGAGGAGCCTCAAAGGCGGGGTCTCATCAGGAGGAGGGCGGGGGTTGGTGCAGTAGCCCCTGACCCTCCTGGTCAGAGTGGAGTGTCAGGAGGTGGTGGGGTTTTCCTTGGGGGGCCTCCTGAGTTTTTGCTGGACTCCTCTGCCTTAGACACCGATTCTGAAGTAGAGGGGAGTGAGGAGGGTTTGGTGGTTCCCCCTGGGGGGGGGGGTGTTGGGGCCAGTCTGTGCTATCCTTCCCCCCCCCCCTTCCTTTTCTCTTCCTGTTGCCCCCTCCTCTCATTCTTGTTCTGTTCCCCTCCCGCTTTCTTCCTGTTTTGCCCCGCTCTCCCCCCCCGGGTGGATTCTCATGCGTTGGGTGGTGCAGTAAAAGTTGGGTGGGTCACAGAAAAGACCTCAGGCCGGGTCAAGTGAAGAGCCCTCAGAGGGTATGAGTGGGGTGGGCCCAGCAGCCGGTGATACTGGTTGGGTAGTGCTTAGGAAGAATAAGAAGAAAAATAAAAAAAATAAAAAAGGTGTTAAATGAGTGATGCGGGAGTGGGTTCTGTGCCCTGTTCTAAGCAGGATGAGGGTGCGGGTGCCGCAGAGTAATTTGTTATTTTACTAGTCGGTTAATATAGCGGGATTTTGTTCGATGTTTATGATGTATAGATATGTGGTCTGTTGATGGATTTGGCTAGCTATGACCTGGTGCAGTGGCCAGATGGGGCAGAGGCTGTAGGTTTCTGCAGTTGATGCCAATAGGCTTGCGCAGGTAGTTGGCTAATCCGCGTAAAATATGCCATATATAGTATTTTGATATTCTTTCTTTTGTTTCTTATGGACCTTAATTATGGGTATGCACCAATAGTGACCCAGAGTGATAAAAGTTTGCCCAACCTGATAGAGGTTAGCACTGGTGAATTGGTTGCGTGTTAGTAGTCTGTGTTTTCAAGGTTTGTAAATTCAATGTTGGTTTTATAGGAGTGTTATAGTTGTTTAAATGACTATCTTGTATATGTAAATGTTTGTAAGCAGTGTGAGATTTTCTTGATGTTTCCCAGTTATTTGTAAATTTGGTACCTAATGTCGTGTCTGAATAAACAAAAAATTTCCACCAATACACCCCCCCCCCCTCCAACAGGCCATGTCTTCCTTTTCTGGTGACTAAACATTTCATGCATACACACCAGGAAAGAGCTTAGAGACAAATCACACTTGATGGTTTAGGCCCAAACTATTTCAGCTGCAGCGGTTGAAATCCATAGCATGAAAAAAATATCACAAAACAAACTTCAAAATTTAAAAAGTAAAAAAGTAATTTTATTGGTCCACAAAACAAGGAAAGCAAAACAAAAAATTACAAATAAACACACCAAAAAAATATAAAAAAAACTAAAAACAAAAAAGACCAACGTTTATTTCACAGTCATTGGAAAATAAATCATGCTTTTGAAATAACAGGATAGACCCACAGGATTAAAACATTAGTCATTAACATCTTGAGAAACATTTAGCAAAATTCTGTAGCAGACAAAACATCAAAAAATACAAAACTTGCTCCAAAACATCTCTGTTTCGCTCCGCCATTACTTCCAGCCAGCAAATCTGCCCCCTCTGAGGGCAGCTGACACGTGCACTATCCACGCTTTTTATAACATGTGTGCTAATGAACCAATTGGAAACACATGAAGAAATGTCAGCCTCTAGTTTGTGTGCACTTGTAACTGCTTACACCTGTTAAGGATGTCCTTAAATTACTAAGCCAAAAAAAACAGCTTTCTGAGCATGCTCAGAAAGATGCATGTCATTTTCAGGCTCAGACAACCAGCTTCTTTTTCTAAGTGTTCGAGCATGCCCAGTTCACTCGAAATGCAGTACCAGAATCAAATCTGCAATGGCGGATGAAAGCATTAGAGGTGTTTAATTTTTTTTGGTCCCCCTGAACTGATGCTTTACAAGCTGAAGGGGAGGTCTTATAGAATTTGTACGTAACAAACATAAATAATAATAATGTAAACGCCCCTGTCCCTAGTAGCTCGCAGTCAGAAGCGAACAATCAGCATTTTTTTTGTTTCCGGTTATCAGTTTAGATTTACAGATGAGGTCTAGTGCTAAAAGTATTCCTCTTGCTCTTACGCACGCTATGATACCTCACATGTGTGGTTTGAAGGATGTTTCCATATGTGGGCGGGCCTTAAATGTGTAAGTCCCGCCCACATATTGAACCCCCGTTCAAACCCCACATGTGAGGTATCATAGCGTACGTTAGAGCGAGAGCAATACTTTTAGCACTAGACCTCCTCTGTAAATCTAAACTGGTAACCTGAAACACATAAAAAAGCGTTGCCTATGGGTATTTTCAAGTACTGAAGTTTGGCCCCATTCCATGAGTGTGTGCAATATTAAAGTGTAACATGTTGGGTATCTATTTACTCGGTGTAACATCATCTTTCACATTATGGCCATAAATTGGGCTAACTTTAGTGTATTCTTAATTTGTAACCACTTGAGCCCCAGAGCATATTACTGGTCACTGACGGGGCCAGTTTTTGCATTTCAACACTGCAACATTTTGACTGACAATTGCGTGGTTGTGCGACGTGGCCCCCAAACAAATTTGCCGTCCTCATTTTTCACCCCCCAAAAAATGTTTAATTTATTTTTTTTGGTGGTATTTGATCACCTCTGCGTTTTTTCTTATTTTTGCTTGAACCAAAAATATAGCGACAATTTGGTAAATAAAAAGACATCTTTTTTACTGTTTGCTATAATAAATCTCCCCCAAAATATATTCAAAAAATGTTTGCCCTCAGTTTAGGCCGATAAGTATTCTTCGACATATTTTTGGTTCCAAAAAATCACAAATGGTGGCTATCATTGTTTTTACTGGCTACTGCGACATTGTGGCGGACACATTTTTGTGAGATTTGGCATTTTTCTAGCGAGCAATGGTATAGAAATGCATTGCTTACTATAAAAATGACACTGGCAGGGAAGGGGTTAACACTAGGGGCGCGGAAGGGGTTGAATATGTTACCTGGGTGTGTTCTAACTGTAAAGGGGGTGGGACTGTCTAGGGGAAATGACAGATCGCTGTTCATACATTGTAGGGACAGACGAGCAGGCATTCCCCCCCCCCTGACAGGACCGGGATAAAGGGGAACTCCACCCCAAATTTAAAAAAAAAAACGGCGTGGGGGTCCCCCTTCAGGTGCACAACAGGCTCTTAGATTTGATCTGGAACATAAGGGGTTAAACCCACGCCAAAAACGGCGTGGGGTTCCCCCTCAGATCCAGACCAAACCCTTCTCCCAGGCACGCAGTCTGGTCGGACAGGAATGGGGGTGGGGACGAGCGAGCGCCCCCCCCCCTCCTGAGCCGTACCAGACCACATGCCCTCGACATGGGGGAGTGTGTGCTGTGGGGGAGGGGGGCACTGCCCCCCCACCCCAAAGCACTCTTGTCCCCATGTCGATAGGGACAAGAGCCTCTTCCCGACAACCCTGGCCGTTGGTTGTCGGGATATGTGGGCGGGGGGCTTATCAGAATCTGAGAGCCCCCTATAATAAGGGGGCCCCCAGATTCTGGCCCCCCACCCTATGTGAATGAGTATGGGGTACCCATTCACCGGGTGGAAAAGTGTAAACACAAATAAACCACACAGAAAAAAATAATTTATTAGTCGGCTCTGGGGGTCTTCTGACGGGACCCCCCACCACCAGCCCATTGGGCCCCGGGCTTCGCCGTTTTCTGCCGGGGGGGGACACCCACCGATGCTCTCCGCCATGTCCAGCCAGGCCCCCACCCCAAAATAAGCTCTTTTACATCCGGGGGGGGGGGGCGGCTGAAAACAGCAGAGAACAACGGGGGCGGAGCCCCTCGGTCTTCCAGACGTTTTCTGCCGGGGGGCTCCAGCCCCGCACCGGTCTTCGCCGCCGCCTTCCGCCGGGGGGGGGACACCCACCGATGCTCTCGGCCATATTCGGCCAGGCCCTCACCCCAAATTAAGCTCTTTCACATCCGGGGGGGGCGGCGGAAATGGCGGAGAACAACGGGGGCGAAACCCCTCCTCGGTCTCAGTGCAGCTCCTCCCACTGGCAGTAGTTCCAGCTCCTCCCACTCCCTTCAGTTTGCATCCTGCTGGAGAGGAGTGAAGACCTTTTTCCTGAGCTCCTGAGTTCCAGTGCTTCCAGCCACCAAGACCAGCCTCCAGCCCCCGGAAGAGGGATGGCCTCCCTCAGCCCAGGGGAAGGACCAGCATCCGGCCTCCGGAGGAACCAGCAGCACCTGCCCTCCAGCCAGACCACCACCACCATCAGCAGGGAGGACCGTCTCTTCCTAGGGACCCAAGAAGGACTCACAGATTGGACCGCTCCCCAGCCAGGTGAGATGGAGGCTAAAGCTAGGAAGAGGCGGGAGAAGATCAAATCCCTGCTGGTGAAGATATCCCAGGCCTGCGTGGAAAAAATGACATCTCTCGCAGGCCTGAGGGACAAGAGGGACAGGTGTACCAGTACTAGGAGGTCGGAGTTTAGGGGGGCCATCAACACCCTAAACCTGGAAGTTAAAGAAATCTGGGAATATTTAGGGGGGTTTTTTGAACGTGGGGCTGGGGAGGTGAGCTTCTTAGAGGAGCTCAGGAAGACCCTCCAGCAGGCAAGCCGGGAAGGAACCCAGGCGGCGAGGAGGAAAAGCGGGCGATCAGAGTCCCAACCCCCCAAGCAGCCGGGGAAGTCAGGAGAGCCTGGGTGTAGTAGGGGTGGGAGTTCCGGTGGTGCAGGGCCCAGCATGGCCATAAAACCTGGGGAGGGCTCCCGGGAGTCAATCCCTCGGTCCGTGAAAGGGACTGGGGGGTTGGCCAGGTCGGGGGAGTCCAGTGATCCAGGAGGTCGCAGGGCCCAAGCGCCGCCGGAGGTACCCCCCCGGCGTCTACAGGTCAGCATGCCCAGGCTCCCTCAGGATGGTCACGCTGCTGCTGCTGCTGCTGCTGCTGCTGCTGCTGCTGTGGAAGCCCGCTGTGTGCCTGTCTCCAGGACCCCCCCAGCCTGCAGTAGAGCGGGAGGACCTGGTAAGTGCAGCGCCAGTGACTGCTCCTGCGGCTAGTGAGCCATCGGGTGAGAGGCAGGTGCATGGCGGTGAAGTAGAAGTTCAGACAGCAGCAGGAAAAATACTTGTTTGCAGTGTGGCCAAGATGGCGCCGGCTGCTGGGGGAGGAGCATCTGAGGCCAGCATCAGGGACCCAGAAGTGCCCCCCCGCGAACCGGAAGTGACCCCCCCGCGAACCGGAAGTGACCCCCGCGGACCGGAAGTGACCCCCCGCGGACCGGAAGTACCCCCCCGCGGACCGGAAGTGCCCCCCCGCGAGTTTGCAGCCAGTGTCACCGGCTTGGAGGACCCGGGGGATGAGAGATCGGGTGTAATGGACAATAGAATGGACGGTATAATGGACGGTATGTTGCCTACCCCCCAGGTCCCCATGAACATAGCCACAGGCCCCGAGGGGCTCCCTGCAGCACAGGCGGGGTGGGGGGAATGTCAGGTGGGACCCCTCCCGGTGGACTGTGTAGCCTATGACTTTATCCGGCAGTTGGAGGGGTCCCAGGGGGGCATCCCCCCAGTACAGGTTGAGTCCCAGGGGGCTGGTGAGATCGCGGAGGGGTCTGGGTGGGGGAGTTTGGTGGGGGTGGTACCCCCCTCTGCTGTGGTCCCGGGGGGGGGGGAGCCTAGGGTTGCCACCTTTTCTTCAAGCTAAACCCGAACATTTTAGCAGTGGCATTTTTTGGGGGGTATACGCTACAAGTTGTTAAATACCTGGGACACTTTTGGTGGCAGCCAGTGCACAAATATTTTTTTTTTTTGGGGGGGGGGGCGCAAACAAACTGATTCTGTAAAAAAAAAAAAAAACATCAATTGCAGCCACTGTGCCCATCATATGCAGCCTCTGTGCCCACCATATGCAGCCTCTGTGCCCACCATATGCAGCCACTGTGCCCATCATATGCAGCCTCTGTGCCCATCATATGCAGCCTCTGTGCCGATCATATGCAGCCTCTGTGCCCACCATATGCAGCCACTGTGCCCATCATATGCAGCCTCTGTGCCCATCATATGCAGCCTCTGTGCCCATCATATGCAGCCTCTGTGCCCATCATATGCAGCCACTGTGCCCATCATATGCAGCCACTGTGCCCATCATATGCAGCCACTGTGCCCATCATATGCAGCCTCTGTGCGCACCATATGCAGCCACTGTGCCCATCATATGCAGCCTCTGTGCCCACCATATGCAGCCTCTGTGCTCACCATATGCAGCCACTGTGCCCATCATATGCAGCCACTGTGCCCATCATATGCAGCCACTGTGCCCATCATATGCAGGCACTGTGCTCACCATATGCAGCCACTGTGCCCATCATATGCAGCCACTGTGCCCATCATATGCAGCCACTGTGCCCATCATATGCAGCCACTGTGCCCATCATATGCAGGCACTGTGCTCACCATATGCAGCCACTGTGCCCATCATATGCAGCCACTGTGCCCATCATATGCAGCCTCTGTGCTCACCATATGCAGCCACTGTGCCCATCATATGCAGCCTCTGTGCTCACCATATGCAGCCACTGTGCCCATCATATTCAGCCACTGTGCCCATCATATACAGCCACGGTGCCCATTATATACAGCCTCTGTGCCCATACAGAATGTGCTGGGGGTGCTTCAGGGGTCGGATATGTGCTGGGTTAAAAGATAAGAACCTGCGCTAGAACTACATGTAAAGGCTGCTGCCCCCCTAAAAACCTAACCCCTCAAAGAGGAGGTAGGTAAAAGTGAATAGTGAAAAGAGTGGGGTAGTGGCGCTACCTAAAAAATCGCATTAGAAACCACATATGCTCAAACAATAGGACAGTTTATAAGTGTATGTCGAGTACAGTGTGGGGCGTAAATACAGTATATGGCTGAATGTGCCTCAAACAAGCTACATAGCAGTGTATCGTTATGTAACATACACAATGAGGCTGGTAGTGGAACAGGCGGGAGACTAGAGCCTAGCCTCTATCGTTTGTAATCACACTAGATATGTATAGTAGGTGTGTGGGGTTTAAGGATGCACCCAAAATTAAATAAAATAAATAAATGAATAAATAAATGTCAGAACCCAAAATGACAATCACCATACATAAGTACCACAATGGATATGCATAAATACAATATCACAGCTCAGCACAGTAATCAGCACAATCTTAATGATGGTAGTGCGAGTCCAATAAATTGATGTGATAAAATATAGCAGATAAACCAGAGGGCTGCACAGTAGAGTCTCTCATATACAAGTCATATACTATGGTAATATGAATGGAGGGGGGAGTGTATAGGTCTTGCTGTGAAGGGGGTGCTTCTAGGTGCCAGACGGCCAACGAGGTGGTCCCGGTGCTCCCCTCAGGGTTCCCCACTCACCAGATGGCCAACCCCACCAGGGGTCACAGGCATAGATCACAGAATCCTCCGATCACAGCTGATGTTCACTCCTCCCAGGGTTGTGATCCTCCAGTAGTGGTCCGACCGGTTCACTCCTTATGTAAGGGTATAGGGGGTTCCTCCGTTCCTCAGAGGGAAAGATAACAAAGGCTCCGATGGTGCAGTAGGTTTTATATAAAAACACTAAATTTATTAAGACCTGTGTGCCACAATGCCATACACTGACATGGGGCAGCTGCAGGCCAAGAAAAACAGGAGCTACAAAGCTTCTCCAATTAAAACATTAACAAAAACGGCCAAAAAAGTAAAATCAAATCAAACCAAAAACAAAATCAAACAGTCTGACAGCCCGATGTGTGTATCACACTCTATGGGCACTGCGGGTATGCGCGTGTATGCGATGGTGTTCAGCGTGCGTTTCAGCTGCGCTCCACCAGACGCCTCAGAAGACGAATTCACTCGAAACGTACGTCAGGCATAGACGCACATACGTCACTTCCGGGTCAGCGTCTGGTGGAGCGCAGCTGAAACGCACGCTGAACACCATCGCATACACGCGCATACCTGCAGTGCCCATAGAGTGTGATACACACATCGGGCTGTCAGACTGTTTGATTTTGTTTTTGGTTTGATTTGATTTTACTTTTTTGGCCGTTTTTGTTAATGTTTTAATTGGAGAAGCTTTGTAGCTCCTGTTTTTCTTGGCCTGCAGCTGCCCCATGTCAGTGTATGGCATTGTGGCACACAGGTCTTAATAAATTTAGTGTTTTTATATAAAACCTACTGCACCATCGGAGCCTTTGTTATCTTTCCCTCTGAGGAACGGAGGAACCCCCTATACCCTTACATAAGGAGTGAACCGTCGGACCACTACTGGAGGATCACAACCCTGGGAGGAGTGAACATCAGCTGTGATCGGAGGATTCTGTGATCTATGCCTGTGACCCCTGGTGGGGTTGGCCATCTGGTGAGTGGGGAACCCTGAGGGGAGCACCGGGACCACCTCGTTGGCCGTCTGGCACCTAGAAGCACCCCCTTCACAGCAAGACCTATACACTCCCCCCTCCATTCATATTACCATAGTATATGACTTGTATATGAGAGACTCTACTGTGCAGCCCTCTGGTTTATCTGCTATATTTTATCACATCAATTTATTGGACTCGCACTACCATCATTAAGATTGTGCTGATTACTGTGCTGAGCTGTGATATTGTATTTATGCATATCCATTGTGGTACTTATGTATGGTGATTGTCATTTTGGGTTCTGACATTTATTTATTCATTTATTTATTTTATTTAATTTTGGGTGCATCCTTAAACCCCACACACCTACTATACATATCTAGTGTGATTACAAACGATAGAGGCTAGGCTCTAGTCTCCCGCCTGTTCCACTACCAGCCTAATTGTGTATGTTACATAACGATACACTGCTATGTAGCTTGTTTGAGGCACATCCAGCCATATACTGTATTTACGCCCCACACTGTACTCGACATACACTTATAAACTGTCCTATTGTTTGAGCATATGTGGTTTCTAATGCGATTTTTTAGGTAGCGCCACTACCCCACTCTTTTCACTATTCAGATATGTGCTGGGGGGCACTTTGTGAGAGAAGAGGGTCAATGCAGGGGGGGGGGGGGTTGGATATGTGCTGGAGGGGTGTTTTAGGAAGGAACAGAGGGGTTGGCAGATTTCAAATCTAATCCACATTTGCTTCTAGCATTGCCTTCCCCCTGCCAAAGCAACCCCCCCCCCCCCCCCCCAGAACATGACATGTCCTCCTAACCCCTCGATCACTCATATTTTCTACCTTGTCCTTCTTCCCAGATACTCTCTCCCTCCCCTATCTACAGGACATATCAAAAACATTAGTGCCGACCTGAGAGCAGAGCGTCCATTCTCCCCCCTCCTCCTCCTCGTGTGTGTACAGAGTCATTAGGAGAAAGTTCTTATCTTCAGCCTTTCGGACCATGTAATCTGAGTCCCGATGTCCTCTTCTATACAGAGTAATGTAATTGCAGAGAACCTCAGCACACGATTACTCCGCCTGAGCCCCGAAAGCCATCAAATAGTCCCTGCAGAGTAATCCTTGTGCTGCTGATCCGGACAATTACATTACTCTGTATATCTGTATAGAAGAGGCTGGGGGACTCAGATTAGATTGTTGGAACTGCTGTATAAGAACATTCCCCTAACAACATTAACTACTAGTGTTCCTCCACCAGCTAAGCCACAGTACAATGTGAATCATGTGTCCGGGTAGAAGGCGGAAGGAGACCCGGACACATGATTGAAAACCCGTACTGTACGGGTGAATCCCGTACAGGTGGCAACCCTAGGGGAGCCTGTAGTCAGGCCAAAGGTGGTGGGTCAGGGTGGTCAGGGTATATCAGCGGGGGTGGGTGCAACACCACCGGCAGGGATGGGGGCCCCCCCGTCCCCCCCCACTTCTGGGGGTGCTGAGGGGGGTGCCCCACTTCCGGAGAACATCTTTCGGGGGTCTCCGGAGGCCAACTTATTGTCTGCCCTAAAGGGGGGTCGCTCTTTCGCCCAGGTGTTGGGCTCTCGTGCCCCTCTGGACCGCCTGTACAGCCGGTTTGGCGCCCAGAATTTCCGCGCCCCCCCTGCTGACCAGGAGAGGACGCAGGGGTCGGCGTGGACGAGGGGTACAGGCGGTCCAGAGAGGAGGCGTAGGAATGTTGTCCAGCTTCGGTACGAGGGTCCGGACCCCTGCCCCGCTCGAGGTGAGGTGGTGGGCCTG
Organism: Rana kukunoris; assembly: GCA_029574335.1. NCBI lineage: Eukaryota > Metazoa > Chordata > Amphibia > Anura > Ranidae > Rana > Rana kukunoris. The sequence continues at coordinate 55,681,954 of CM056060.1, read as the reverse complement.
GTACTCTCCTTGGGTTTTGGGGTGGATGACCTTTTTGCTGTCATCCATCCCACCAACACACGGGAGTTTGATATAAGTTTTGTCACTCCCGTGTGTATGGAACGCTTTATCACCAGCTTTGGGTTGGTGAGGGGCGTTGACCCTTGGAAGAGGTACAGGCTCATTTCCATCTCCAGGCAGGAGGAGGTTAAGAACATCACCATCCTGGTGAGGAATGAGTCGCTCCCTCCGGAGGACATTGCCACCTGGCTCGGGAGGTACGGGCAGTTGCAGACCCCCTGAGGAAGAACCTTGATGAGCGCGGGGTCTGGACCGGGGCTTGGTTGACCAGGATCCGGCTCAAGAGGGAGGGCAACAGTGTTGCCCACCTCCCTGGCAGCGCCTTTCTAGGCAGAGACCGGATCCTGGCGTTCTACCCGGGACAGCCCCGTCGTTGCTTCAAGTGCGGCAGCCCGACCCACATGAGCTCGGACTGCACGGTGGTCAGATGTGGCCGGTGCCACGAGTTTGGCCACCAGTCCGAGTCATGTGGGAAGATATGCTGCAACTTGTGTGGTGAGATGGGGCACCCATTTAGCAGGTGTCCCAAAGCATATCGGGGTTCTTCCTCAGGGGGGGGACCTCCCGGGCCGGGAGCGGCCGAAGCCCCCCCGGCGAGTGATGGCCGGGGGGGTGGGGATCCTGGAGCCCCTAGTACTGCTCCGGAGGGACCAACAGGCCCATTGCCTCAAAGAAGGCGGAGCAGGCGTGGGCGTGGGGCTGCCCCCCCGGGGGACACACGGGCTCGGTTGGCCAGGAGGCTCCCGATCCTCCGGAGGGCGGAGCCGGTGGGGAGGAGTCGGGGAGGCCTGGGGGTCCCGGGCCTGAGGGTCCGGGGCCAGGGCCTTCCCCTCCTAATGTTGCAGGGCCGATCCCCATCCCCCTTCCCTCTCCCCCTCCTCACCATTGCCCCTCCCCTCCACCTGGCCCTCCATCTGTTTCCCCATGCCCTCCTCCCTCATCTTCCCCTCCTCGTACCCCCCCCCCTCGTCCCCCCCCTCCCAAGTCCCGTCCCCCCCCTCCCCTTCTTCTTCCCGTCCAGCTAAGTCTGGTCCCCCCCCTGTCCTCTCCCCTGTCTCTGGCCCCCCTCCTGCCTCTTCCATTCCCCCCCTTCTGGACCCAGAGTCTCCTCTGGCCCTGTGGCCATGGAGATGGAAGCTGCTCGAGCCTCATCCAAGAGGGAAATCTCGAGCAGCGGGTCCGAGGAGGGGGGTGGTGTAGTCATCTCGGAGAGGTGGCAGGAGTGGGAGCAGGTGAGACGCAAAAAGAAGAAGGGGAAGGCTGCCAGATCTGGGGGCGGGAAGTCCCCAGTGAAGGGTGGGGTTCCCCCAGGGGCACGAAGTGGGGTGTCCCTGGGGAACCCGTTTGGTATCTTCTCCTCCTCCTCGGGCTCAGAGGAGGAGGAAGTGTAGATATGTAAATATGTTTTTGTGTTTGTAGTATGAAGGAGAACATGACCACTTTCAATCATTCTGATGGCGGTACCCTCTCCAATACGGCTTGCGACCATTAATGTCGCAAGTATTCGTTCTGCGGGAGCTCGTTTTATGGCCTTCGATTTTCTCAGCCGTGTTGAAGCTGACATTTTGTTTTTGCAGGAGACCTGGCTGGCATCTGTGGCAGAGATGCATCTAGCAAAGAGGGAGTGGAGATGTGGGCCCTCCCTCTGGTCTCTTGCGGCCGAGCCCTGCAGTGGGGTTGCGGTCCTTTTTAAGACTGGTCCGGTGGCTTGCCGGCGAGTGATTGAAGTGGAGATCGGTAGATGTCTGGTGGTGGACGCTGTCGTGAGGGGGCAATTCCTCCGGCTCATAAATTTTTATGGGCCTCAAACTAGGAGGGAGAGGAGGAGCCTCCTTACGGCGGTTAAGCCTTATCTTTTTACGTCCCAGCAGGTGATTTTTGGTGGCGATTTCAATATGATCACTAGGCCCAAAGACCGGGCAGGTGCCGCCAACCCTCTGGGATATGATAGTATTTTTTTGAATAACGTAGTGAGGGAGGCCAGGTTGGTGGATGTGCACGTTCGTCACCTCCCCAACCTCACTGGTTTCACATTTTCCCGAGGTAGTAGTAAGAGTAGATTAGATAGGTTTTTTTTAAAGGAGGACTCTGTCTGCTCGGCTCCTGAGCTGCAGTCGGTAGAGTTCTCCGATCACTGTATGGTATCTGTGGCCCTGAATGTCGCTGACACTCCTCAGAAAGGGAGGGGTTTGTGGCGCCTGAATGGGTCGCTACTGGAGGATCCTGAGGTTAGGGAAGCCTATGAGGTTTTCTTCCTGGGCCAGACCTCGCTCCTTGAGGGCAACTGCTCCCGCCTTGAGTGGTGGGAAGTAGTTAAAAAGAGGTCTGGCGACTTTTTCCGGGAAATCTCTGGGTACAGGGCAGCTTCCAAGTACCAGGCTTACCAGAGACTACGCAGGCAGCTTGACCGCCTGGTGTCCTCTGGGGGCTCTCAGGAACAGATATCCGGTCTGAAGGCGCAGATGAAGGAGTGTCAGTACGACCGTCTCGCCTCCCTGGTTTTTGAGAGGGATTATGGGAAGTTTATCTCTCCTGATCCCTACAGGAGCTGTGGTGAGGTGGCGAGGTCGAAGGTCGTACATGGCCTGAAGGATGCCTCAGGATCTCTGGTCCGGTCCAGATCGGGGATCCTGGGTGTCGTCAGAGACCACTTTTCGGACCTCCTGAAGAAGCGGCCTCTAGACATGGAGAAAGTCAGGGAATTCCTTGATGAGACCCCGCTGGAAGTGGGGTCTGACCTTCCTGACTCTCTGACAGAAGAGATCTCGGTAGCTGAAGTTGAGCAGGCTATTAGCTCTTTAGCTTCTAAAAAGTCACCTGGGCCCGATGGGCTCACGGCCGAGTTCTACAAAACCTTTAAGAGCCTCTTGGCTCCTCATCTGAGGGACGTGTTTAGTGAATGTTTGGCCTATGGCCTGCTGCCTCCCTCAATGAGAAGGTCAGCTCTGATCCTACTGTCAAAGGGGAAAGATCCGTCTGTGGTGGAGAATTGGCGTCCGATCGCCCTTCTTACCACAGATAGGAAGATACTGGCAAAGATCTTGTTTACACGTCTGTCTGCTTTGGCGGGCAGGATGCTGTCTCCCTCTCAGCACTGCACAATTCCTGGCCGGGGCACTTTTAGTGCCGTCCTGAGCGTCCGGGAGGCTGTGGAAAGGTGCAGGGCTGATGACAGCGAGCGGTATCTGCTTGCATTGGATCAGGCTAAGGCGTTTGATCGGGTGAACCACAAGTACCTTTGGCTGCTTCTGAGGAGATACGGTCTGCCTGATCAATTCGTTGATTGGCTGCAGGTATTGTATAGGGGAGCTGAGAGCTTCCCTCTTGTCAACGGTTGGGTGGGCCGGGCCTTTGCCGTGGACTCTGGCGTCCGGCAGGGGTGCCCGCTGAGCCCCCTCCTGTACATCTTTGCGGTCGACCCCTTCGTAAGGAGGCTAGACTGCGGGCGTCTGGGGGGGGTTCCGGTGGGACCTGTCGGGGGTCCGGTTTCGGCGGTGAGGGTTGTGGCCTATGCGGGACGACGTCTCGGTGGTGGTATCTGGTCGTGAGGAGGCCCATTATGTGGAGTCCCAGATCGGGTGCTACTCTGAGGCGTCAGGCTCGCTGGTCAATTGGGACAAGAGTGAAGTTTTCTGGTTGGGGAAGGAGGGGGAGCAGTTCCCCCTTCCGGACGTGTTCCCCACGCCCGTACCAGAGATTCGAGTTCTTGGCATTCATTTAGGCCCGGGTGATTATCCCAAGCTAAACTGGGAGCGCAGGCTGGTGAGTGCCACTCGGAAGGTGAAGGCCTGGAAAGGTTGGAAACTTTCCCTGAGGGAAAGGGTAAGCTTGGTCAAGACGTACTTATTGCCTGAGTTTCTCTTTGTAAGCTATGTGTGTCTTTTGCCAGCATCTCTCTATGCTCGGGTCTATGGTCTGTTCTTCCTGCTGTTGTGGGGAAGCAGACTGAACCTGATCAAGAGGGAGGTCACATACCGCCAGCGACGGCAAGGTGGGTTGGACATGGTCAACCCGGTGGTGTTCTTTGTCACCATCTTTGTTAAATACAATTTGCAGTCCATATTTGTGGACGAGCCTTCCTGGTGGGAGTGTTCATGCAAGGACTGGCTCTTGCTGTTCTTGAGGCAGTGGGGGGAGGCCCGGCGATCTGAGAAGATCGCATGGGTATCTCCCTTCCTATGTCCCCCTGGCATTAAAGGTACTGAGGCAGTGGCGGATAACTGCCCTGGAGGTGGGCTCTTTGGGTCGGCGGGAGCTGTACCTGAGGGTCATGGCCTCTGACATTTTGAAGCCCCTGTCTTTGAGGGACTGCCCTGAGAGGGTCCTCACGGAGGGGCTAGCCCTCTTGAATTCTTCTAGAATTCCAAGTAAGTTTTGGGATCTCGCATGGAGGTCGTTCCATGGACGACTCTATGTCCGTGCGAATCTCAAATACAGGAACCTGGGGGACAGGGACTGCCCCCGTCAGGAATGTGGTGGGACATTGGAGACCATGGACCATTTTCTGGTCCAATGTCCCTTCAACATGGAGGTTCTTACGAAGGTAGGGGGTGCCATTGGCTACCCCCGCCTTCCGGCCCTGACCTATGCTGAGCGAGTGTATGGTGATTTTGGGGTCCGCAGGGGATTTGAGTTATCGTCACTTTATTTAGTCAGCCTAGTTGTGCTTTATTACACTTGGCACGCTCGGTGTTTGGTGTCCACTAGGGACAAAATCCTGCCTGTGCATGAGGTGGTGGGCGGTATCTTTCGGGAGTTGGTGAAGGTGCGGGATCTGGAAAGGAGCAGGGTCGGGCCTGAGAGGTGTGCCCATTTATGGAGGGGGTTCCTCTTCCAGCCCCCTTAGGTCACGGCTCTGCCCCTCTCCATGGGTAGGGGCATCTATCCTTTTTCACCCCCTTAGATTTTGTTTATGGTATTTTTTTTTTAAATAAGGCTACAGACATGTCTGACTATCATGTTCTTGCTCATACGTGGGTTGTAGGTATTTGTTGTTGTGATGGTGGGGTGTGTTGTGGGTTGGCGATGATCTGGACAGTAGTGGTTTCTATGGACTTTAATATCTCCCTACTGTACCAGTGAGCCGTTTTAAGTGTTTTTTTTTTTTTTTTTGGCAATGATCTGGGCAAGCTTTTCTGATGGACTATAAAGACTTTCTCTTGTACCAGTGAGCCTGTTGTAAATACCTGTTCTGGTGCTATTTTTTTTTTTTTTTCTTTATAGTTATTTCTTGGTGGGTGGAGGTCGGTGATTTGATGGTTTGTGTTTTGTTGTTTGTTTTTGTGTTATTTGGTTTATTTAGTTATTTTGTTTATTTTATATATTTGTTAACCTTTTGGTCGTAGTTTTATAAATAAAAAATTACCCCTCCTCGGTCTCAGTGCAGCTCCTCCCACTGGCAGTAGTTCCGGCTCCTCCCACAGAGCTCATTCTGCTTCCTGCTGGAGAGGAGAGAAAACCTGTCTTCCAGAGCTCCTGTGTTCCAGGATCCAGCCTACCAGGACCAGCCTCCAGCCCCCAGCCCCCTGCCCCGGAAGAGGGGTGGGATGGCCTCCCTCAGCCCCGGAGGTGGACCGGCTTCCGGCCTCCGGAGGAGTCAACAGCACCTGCCCTCCAGCCAGACCACCGCCACCACCATCAGCAGGGAGGACCGTCTCTTCCTGGAGACCCAGGAGGGTCTCTCAGACTGGACAGCCCCTCAGCCAGGTGAGAATGAGGCAAGAACCAGGAAGAGGCGGGATAAAAATCAAATCCCTGCTGGTGAGGATATCTCAGGCCTGCGTGGAAAAGATGACTACTCTCGCAGGCCTGAGGGAAAAGAGGGACAGGTGCTCCAGTAATAAGAGATCTGAATTCAAGGGGGCCATCACCACCCTAGGAATAGAAGTAAAAGAAATATGGGAATACCTGGGGGGCTTTTGCCAACGTGGGGCTGGAGAGGTGAACTTCCTAGAGGAGTTCCGGAGGACCCTCCAGCAGGCCAACCGGGAAGGGAGCCAGGCAGCGAGGAGGAGCGGGCGGTCTAAGAAGGGGTCCCAACCCCCCAAACAGCCAGGAGAGTCAGGGGAGCCTGGGTGCAGTGGGGGGGGGGGGGCGAGTGCCGGTGGTGCAGGGCCCAGTATGGCCATAAAACCTGGGGAGGGTTCCCGGGAGCCGATCCCTCGGTCCGTGGAAGGGACTGGGGGGTTGGCGAAGTCCGGGGAGTCCAGTGATCCAGGAGGTCGCCGGGCCCAGGTGCCGCCGGCGGTACCCCCCCCGCCATCTTCAGGTCAGCATACCCAGGCTCCCCCAGGATGATCGCACTGCCACAGCTGAAGCCCGCCATGTGTCGGCTTCCATGACCCCTCAGCTTGCAGTGAAGCGGGAGGATCTGGCCATGGAAAGGCCAGGGACTGCTCCTGCGGCTGCTATGTCATCGGGAGAGAGGCAGACACATGGTGGAGGCATTGTGCTGCGGTCATCTGGAGGTAAACAGCTTGTGTGCAGTGTGGCCAAGATGGCGCCGGCTGTTGGGGGTGGAGTAGACCGGGACCCGGAAGTGCCCCGGAAGTGCGGAAGTGCCCCAGCCGGAACCGGAAGTGCCCCAGCCGGAACCGGAAGTGCCCCAGCCGGAACCGGAAGTGCCCCAGCCGGAACCGGAAGTGTCCCTACCGGAACCGGAAGTGCCCGTCCCGCGACCGGAAGTGCCCCCCCGCGAGTTTGCGGTGGTCGGTGGGGGCTCAGGGGACCTGGGGGATGAGAGGCCGGGGGTGCAGGGGTGCCCAGCCCCGGACGCTGCAGCAGGCACCCCCGGCAGGAGATGGACAGAGACGGTGAGGACGGTAAATTGGACGGTAAGCTGCCACCCCCCCAGGTCCCCATGGACACTGCCACAAGCCCCGAGGGGCTCCCTGCAGTGCAGGCGGGGTGGGGGGAAAGTCAGGTGGGACCCCTCCCAGTGTACTGTATAGCATATGATTATATCCGGCAGTTGGAGGGGTCCCAGGGGGGCTCCCCCCCAGTACAGGTGGAGTCCCAAGGGGCTGGTGTGGTCGCGGAGGGGTCTGGTTGGGGGAGTTGGGTGGGGGAGGTGCCCCCCTCTGCTTTGGCCCGGGGGGAGGAGCCTGTTGTCAGGCCAAGGGTGGTGGGTCAGGGTGTTTCAGGGGGGATGGGTGCAGCACCACCGGCAGAGATGGGGGCCCCCCGGTCCCCCCCCACTTCTGGGGGCGCTGAGGGGGGGTGCCCCACTTCCGGAGAATATTTTTCGGGGGTCTCCAGAGACCAACCTGTTGACGGCCTTGAAGGGGGGTCGCTCCTTCGCCCAGGTGGCGGGCTCTCGTGCCCCTCTGGACCACCTGTACAGCCGTTTTGGAGCCCAGAATTTCCGCGCCCCCCCTGCTGACCAGGAGAGGGCGCAGGGGTCGGCGTGGACGAGGGGTACGGGTGGTCCAGAGAGGAGGCGGAGGAATGTGGTTCAGCTTAGGTACGAGGGTCCGGACCCCTGCCCCGCCCGTGGTGAGGTGGTGGGCCTGTTACTCTCCTTGGGTTTTGGGGTGGATGACCTTTTTGCTGTCATTCACCCCACCAACACACGGGAGTTCGATATAAGTTTTGTCACTCCCGTGTGTATGGAACGCTTCATCACCAGCTTTGGGTTGGTGAGGGGCGTTGACCCTTGAAAGAAGTACAGGCTCGTTCCCATCTCCAGGCAGGAGGAGCTTAAGAATGTCACCATCCTGGTGCGGAACGAGTCGCTCCCTCCGGAGGACATTGCCACCTGGCTCGGGAGGTACGGGCAGTTGCAGACCCCCCTGAGGAAGAACCTTGATGAGCGCGGGGTCTGGACCGGGGCTTGGTTGACCAGGATCCGGCTCAAGAGGGAGGGCAACAGTGTTGCCCACCTCCCTGGCAGCGCCTTTCTAGGCAGAGACCGGATCCTGGCGTTCTACCCGGGACAGCCCCGTCGTTGCTTCAAGTGCGGCAGCCCGGCCCACATGAGCTCGGACTGCACGGTGGTCAGATGTGGCCGGTGCAACGAGTTTGGCCACCAGTCCGAGTCATGTGGGAAGATATGCTGCAACTTATGTGGTGAGATGGGGCACCCATTTAGCAGGTGTCCCAAAGCATATCGGGGTTCTTCCTCAGGGGGGGGACCTCCCGGGCCGGGAGCGGCCGAAGCCCCCCCGGCGAGTGATGGCCGGGGGGGTGGGGATCCTGGAGCCCCTAGTACTGCTCCGGAGGGACCAACAGGCCCATTGCCTCAAAGAAGGCGGAGCAGGCGTGGGCGTGGGGCTCCCCCCCCGGGGGACACGGGCTCGGTTGGCCAGGAGGCTCCCGATCCTCCGGAGGGCGGAGCCGGTGGGGAGGAGTCGGGGAGGCCTGGGGGTCCCGGGCCTGAAGGTTTGGGGCCAGGGCCTTCCCCTCCTAATGTTGCAGGGCCGATCCCCATCCCCCTTCCCTCTCCCCCTCCTCACCATTGCCCCTCCCCTCCACCTGGCCCTCCATCTGTTTCCCCATGCCCTCCTCCCTCATCTTCCCCTCCTCGTACCCCCCCCCCTCGTCCCCCCCCCTCCCAAGTCCCGTCCCCCCCCTCCCCCTTCTTCTTCCCATCCAGTTAAGTCTGGTCCCCCCCCGTCCTCTCCCCTGTCTCTGGCCCCCCTCCTGCCTCTTCCATTCTCCCCCCTTCTGGACCCAGAGTCTCCTCTGGCCCTGTGGCCATGGAGATGGAAGCTGCTCGAGCCTCATCCAAGAGGGAAATCTCGAGCAGCGGGTCCGAGGAGGGGGGTGGTGTAGTCATCTCGGAGAGGTGGCAGGAGTGGGAGCAGGTGAGACGCAAAAAGAAGAAGGGGAAGGCTGCCAGATCTGGGGGCGGGAAGTCCCCAGTGAAGGGTGGGGTTCCCCCAGGGGCACGAAGTGGGGTGTCCCTGGGGAACCCGTTTGGTATCTTCTCCTCCTCCTCGGGCTCAGAGGAGGAGGAGGTGTAGATATGTAAATATGTTTTTGTGTTTGTAGTATGAAGGAGAACGTGACCACTTTCAATCATTCTGATGGCGGTACCCTCTCCAATACGGCTTGCGACCATTAATGTCGCAAGTATTCGTTCTGCGGGAGCTCGTTTTATGGCCTTCGATTTTCTCAGCCGTGTTGAAGCTGACATTTTGTTTTTGCAGGAGACCTGGCTGGCATCTGTGGCAGAGATGCATCTAGCAAAGAGGGAGTGGAGATGTGGGCCCTCCCTCTGGTCTCTTGCGGCCGAGCCCTGCAGTGGGGTTGCGGTCCTTTTTAAGACTGGTCCGGTGGCTTGCCGGCGAGTGATTGAAGTGGAGATCGGTAGATGTCTGGTGGTGGACGCTGTCGTGAGGGGGCAATTCCTCCGGCTCATAAATTTTTATGGGCCTCAAACTAGGAGGGAGAGGAGGAGCCTCCTTACGGCGGTTAAGCCTTATCTTTTTACGTCCCAGCAGGTGATTTTTGGTGGCGATTTCAATATGATCACTAGGCCCAAAGACCGGGCAGGTGCCGCCAACCCTCTGGGATATGATAGTATTTTTTTGAATAACGTAGTGAGGGAGGCCAGGTTGGTGGATGTGCACGTTCGTCACCTCCCCAACCTCACTGGTTTCACATTTTCCCGAGGTAGTAGTAAGAGTAGATTAGATAGGTTTTTTTTAAAGGAGGACTCTGTCTGCTCGGCTCCTGAGCTGCAGTCGGTAGAGTTCTCCGATCACTGTATGGTATCTGTGGCCCTGAATGTCGCTGACACTCCTCAGAAAGGGAGGGGTTTGTGGCGCCTGAATGGGTCGCTACTGGAGGATCCTGAGGTTAGGGAAGCCTATGAGGTTTTCTTCCTGGGCCAGACCTCGCTCCTTGAGGGCAACTGCTCCCGCCTTGAGTGGTGGGAAGTAGTTAAAAAGAGGTCTGGCGACTTTTTCCGGTAAATCTCTGGGTACAGGGCAGCTTCCAAGTACCAAGCCTACCAGAGACTACACAGGCAGCTTGACCGCCTGGTGTCCTCTGGGGGCTCTCGGGAACAGATATCCGGTCTGAAGGCGCAGATGAAGGAGTGTCAGTACGACCGTCTCGCCTCCCTGGTTTTTGAGAGGGATTACGGGAAGTTTATCTCTCCTGATCCCTACAGGAGCTGTGGTGAGGTGGCGAGGTCGAAGGTCGTACATGGCCTGAAGGATGCCTCAGGATCTCTGGTCCGGTCCAGATCGGGGATCCTGGGTGTCGTCAGAGACCACTTTTCGGACCTCCTGAAGAAGCGGCCTCTAGACATGGAGAAAGTCAGGGAATTCCTTGATGAGACCCCACTGGAAGTGGGGTCTGACCTTCCTGACTCTCTGACAGAAGAGATCTCGGTAGCTGAAGTCGAGCAGGCTATTAGCTCTTTAGCTTCTAAAAAGTCACCTGGGCCCGATGGGCTCACGGCCGAATTCTACAAAACCTTTAAGAGCCTCTTGGCTCCTCATCTGAGGGACGTGTTTAGTGAATGTTTGGCCTATGGCCTGCTGCCTCCCTCAATGAGAAGGTCAGCTCTGATCCTACTGTCAAAGGGGAAAGATCCGTCTGTGGTGGAGAATTGGCGTCCGATCGCCCTTCTTACCACAGATAGGAAGATACTGGCAAAGATCTTGTTTACACGTCTGTCTGCTTTGGCGGGCAGGATGCTGTCTCCCTCTCAGCACTGCACAATTCCTGGCCGGGGCACTTTTAGTGCCGTCCTGAGCGTCCGGGAGGCTGTGGAAAGGTGCAGGGCTGATGGCAGCGAGCGGTATCTGCTTGCACTGGATCAGGCTAAGGCGTTTGATCGGGTGAACCACGAGTACCTTTGGCTGCTTCTGAGGAGATACGGTCTGCCTGATCAATTCGTTGATTGGCTGCAGGTATTGTATAGGGGAGCTGAGAGCTTCCCTCTTGTCAACGGTTGGGTGGGCCGGGCCTTTGCTGTGGACTCTGGCGTCCGGCAGGGGTGCCCGCTGAGCCCCCTCCTGTACATCTTTGCGGTCGACCCCTTCGTAAGGAGGCTAGACTGCGGGCGTCTGGGGGGGGTTCCGGTGGGACCTGTCGGGGGTCCGGTTTCGGCGGTGAGGGTTGTGGCCTATGCGGACGACGTCTCGGTGGTGGTATCTGGTCGTGAGGAGGCCCATTATGTGGAGTCCCAGATCGGGTGCTACTCTGAGGCGTCAGGCTCGCTGGTCAATTGGGACAAGAGTGAAGTTTTCTGGTTGGGGAAGGAGGGGGAGCAGTTCCCCCTTCCGGACGTGTTCCCCACGCCCGTACCAGAGATTCGAGTTCTTGGCATTCATTTCGGCCCGGGAGATTATCCCAAGCTAAACTGGGAGCGCAGGCTGGTGAGTGCCACTCGGAAGGTGAAGGCCTGGAAAGGTTGGAAACTTTCCCTGAGGGAAAGGGTAAGCTTGGTCAAGACGTACTTATTGCCTGAGTTTCTCTTTGTAAGCTATGTGTGTCTTTTGCCAGCATCTCTCTATGCTCGGGTCTATGGTCTGTTCTTCCTGCTGTTGTGGGGAAGCAGACTGAACCTGATCAAGAGGGAGGTCACATACCGCCAGCGACGGCAAGGTGGGTTGGACATGGTCAACCCGGTGGTGTTCTTTGTCACCATCTTTGTTAAATACAATTTGCAGTCCATATTTGTGGACGAGCCTTCCTGGTGGGAGTGTTCATGCAAGGACTGGCTCTTGCTGTTCTTGAGGCAGTGGGGGGAGGCCCGGCGATCTGAGGAGATCGCATGGGTATCTCCCTTCCTATGTCCCCCTGGCATTAAAGGTACTGAGGCAGTGGCGGATAACTGCCCTGGAGGTGGGCTCTTTGGGTCGGCGGGAGCTGTACCTGAGGGTCATGGCCTCGGACATTTTGAAGCCCCTGTCTTTGAGGGACTGCCCTGAGAGGGTCCTCACGGAGGGGCTAGCCCTCTTGAATTCTTCTAGAATTCCAAATAAGTTTTGGGATCTCGCATGGAGGTCGTTCCATGGACGACTCTATGTCCGTGCGAATCTCAAATACAGGAACCTGGGGGACAGGGACTGCCCCCGTCAGGAATGTGGTGGGACATTGGAGACCATGGACCATTTTCTGGTCCAATGTCCCTTCAACATGGAGGTTCTTACGAGGGTAGGGGGTGCCATTGGCTACCCCCGCCTTCCGGCCCTGACCTATGCTGAGCGAGTGTATGGTGATTTTGGGGTCCGCAGGGGATTTGAGTTATCGTCACTTTATTTAGTCAGCCTAGTTGTGCTTTATTACACTTGGCACGCTCGGTGTTTGGTGTCCACTAGGGACAAAATCCTGTCTGTGCATGAGGTGGTGGGCGATATCTTTCGGGAGTTGGTGAAGGTGCGGGATCTGGAAAGGAGCAGGGTCGGGCCTGAGAGGTGTGCCCATTTATGGAGGGGGTTCCTCTTCCAGCCCCCTTAGGTCACGGCTCTGCCCCTCTCCATGGGTAGGGGCATCTATCCTTTTTCACCCCCTTAGATTTTGTTTATGGTATTTTTTTTGAAATAAGGCTACAGACATGTCTGACTATCATGTTCTTGCTCATACGTGGGTTGTAGGTATTTGTTATTGTGATGGTGGGGTGTGTTGTGGGTTGGCGATGATCTGGACAGTAGTGCGTTCTATGGACTTTAATATCTCCCTACTGTACCAGTGAGCCGTTTTAAGTGTTTATTTTTTATTTATTTTTTGGCAATGATCTGGGCAAGCTTTTCTGATGGACTATAAAGACTTTCTCTTGTACCAGTGAGCCTGTTGTAAATACCTGTTCTGGTGCTATTTCTCTTTCTTTATAGTTATTTCTTGGTGGGTGGAGGTCGGTGATTTGATGGTTTGTGTTTTGTTGTTTGTTTTTGTGTTATTTGGTTTATTTAGTTATTTTATATATTTGTTAACCTTTTGGTCGTAGTTTTATAAATAAAAAATTACCCCTCCTCAGTCTTCGCCTTCCGCCGGGGGGGTACACCTACCCCCCCCCGGTCTTCGCCGCCGCCTTCCGCCGGGGGGGTACACCTACCCCCCCCCCGGTCTTCGCCGCCGCCTTCCGCCGGGGAGAGAGACACCCACCGATGCTCTCCGCCATGTTCGGCCAGGCCCCCACCCCAAATTAAGCTCTTTCACATCCGGGGGGGGGGCGGCGGAAATGGCGGAGAACAACGGGGGCGTCGCCACTCCTCGGTCTTCTAGCCGTTTTCTGCCGGGGGGGGAAACACCCACCCATGCTCTCCGCCATGCTCGACCGGGCCCCCACCCCAAAATTAAGCTCATCCGGGGGGGGGGGGGGCGGCCGAAAACAGCGGAGAACAACGGGGGTGTCGCCCCACCTCGGGCTCCTCCGCTTCTGCCTGGCTCCTCCCGAGGCCAGGGCTTCTTTCGCCGTCTTCCACCGGAGGGCGCCACTCTCCGGGCTTCTCGTGGCTGTCTTCCGCCGCGGGGCACCACCCGCGGGGGCCAGGCCTTCTTCCGCCGCCGCCCCCTTCGATTTTTTCTGCCTGGATGAGGGTCGCACATCCCATCCAGGACTTGGACGTGGCGGGCTTCTCGTCGCTGTCTTCTGCCGCTTCCGACGTCTTCGACCGGAGCGAGGGTCGTACATCCCACTCTGGATTTCTTCACCGGCTTCTGCCTGGCTCCTCCTGGGGCCAGGGCTTCTCGTCGCTCTCTTCCGCCGCGGGGTGACACTCGCGGGCTTCTTCCCACGCCCTATGCCAATTTAAGTCCCTGCCCGCCGCTCAGAAGGCATTTCAGCGCCGGACCTCGCCGTGTCAACATCGAATGGAAGAAGAAGACCGCGAGTGTCACCCCGCGGCGGAAGAGAGCGACGAGAAGCCCTGGCCCCAGGAGGAGCCAGGCAGAAGCCGGCGAAGAAATCCGGAGTGGGATGTATGACCCTCGCTCTGGTCGAAGACGTCGGAAGCCCGCTGCCCTCCCTCCATAAGCAGGAGCTTCGTGGTGAAGGGGGCAGCGGCAGAAGACGGCGACACAGCAACGAGAAGCCCTGGCCCCCGCGGAAGAGCCAGGCAGAAGAGGCTATCGAGAGCCCCCCCCCGGCAGAAAACTACGAAGCCCGCGGCCCTCCCCCATAGGCAGGAAGCTTCATGGTGAAGGGGGCCGTGGCGGAAGACGCCTAGAAAACCGGGGTGAGATGTGCGACCCTCCCCCCGGAGAAAACTTTGAAGCCCGCTGCCCTCATCAAACAAGCACGGAGCTTCGTGGTGAAGGGGGCCGCGGCGGAAGACAGCGGCGGCGAAGACCGGGGTGGATTGGCGGAAGACCCCCGGAGCTGGCTAATAAATTATTTTATTCTTGTGTGGTTTATTTGTGTTAACACTTTTCCCACCAGGTGAATGGGTAGGGGTACCATGTACCCCATACTCATTCACATAGGGTGGGGGGCCAGAATCTGGGGGCCGCCTTATTAAAGTGGCTCTCAGATTCTGATTGGCTCCCGCCCGCATACTCCGACAACCAATGGCCAGGGTTGTCGGGAAGAGGCTCTTGTCCCTATCGACATGGGGACAAGAGTGCTTTGGGGTGGGGGGGCAGTGCCCCCCTCCCTCAAAGCACACACTCCCCCATGTCGAGGGCATGTGGTCTGGTACGGCTCAGGAGGGGCGCTCACTCGTCCCCACCCCCATTCCTGTCCGGCCAGACTGCATGCTTGGGATGAGGGCTTGGTACGGATCTGGGGGAAAAAAAAGGCCGATTTTGGCGTGGGTTAACCCCTCACGTTCCGGACCAAGCCGTGCCGGTTTCAAATTTGAAGTGTCAGCGCAGCGCAGCCCGAGAACAGCTCGGAGCTTCCCGTGCGTCGCTTCATGCAGTGCAAACACTGCTACGCCCCTTGGTATTTACCAAGAATTTCCCGGCGTACTGAAGAGGCGCACGCAAAGCCCCGATTTCTCCCTCTGCGCATGCCCAGTATGCAAATGAACCATCCGAGGTTCTGGCGTACTTGGCAAGCACACGGGGATCGGGTCCCAAAAGTCACTTTTGCTTTCAATTCGGCCCGCCACACACGTTCAAACACATGTCACCTCACTTCCCCTGCATCACCCCCCTCCCTCCCCTCATAAACTCCCGCCCGAATCACCGATGTTTACATTACTAAATGCCGCACGCCAGCTCTGTACTGGCGTGCTGTGCGCCCTCTCCTGGGCGCATTAGGCAGTTTAGTAAATGAGGAAACACGCTGCACTGGCAGCGTGTTTCTTTTGTAAATGTCAAAAACAGGTTTACTCCTGCTTGTGCACCATGAGTCATGGCGCACAGGCTTGGTAAATCAGCCCCACAGTGTCTTTTCACATAGATAGATAGATAGATAGATAGATAGATAGATAGATAGATAGATAGATAGATAGATAGATAGATAGATCAGGGAGGCTACTAGTTAGTATAGTTAAATGTACAGTTTGTAGAGAATATATTGACATCCCTAGGAGTTGTCAATATATTTATAAACTGTATAGCTTAGCTAGTTCTGCTATTAGTATCTGTCAGGCAGGAGACTGTGCTTGATGCTCTAACGTGTTAGTCAACGTGTGCTAGTTAATTGCACATAGACGCATTAACTGTTACTGCACGTGTGCTATTTATTTGCACAGAAAGGCAGTTGCTGTTAATGCAAGTGGGCTATTGAATTGCACAGAAACGTAGTCGCTCTGACTGTGCGTGTGCTGTTTAATACCACCTTAGCGCATTTGGGGTCAACGCACGTGTGCTGTTACATACCATCTTAGCGCAGTTAGTGTCACTGTACGTGTGCTTTTATATACCACCTGAGCGCAGTTAGTGTCACTGGACGTGTGCTTTTATATACCACCTGAGCGCAGTTAGTGTCACTGGACGTGTGCTTTTATATACCACCTGAGCGCAGTTAGTGTCACTGGACGTGTGCTTTTATATACCACCTGAGCGCAGTTAGTGTCACTGTACGTGTGCTGTTATATACCACCTGAGCGCAGTTAGTGTCACTGTACGTGTGCTTTTATATACCACCTGAGCGCAGTTAGTGTCACTGGACGTGTGCTGTTATATACCACCTGAGCGCATAAATATGTTTGGAAGGACAACAAAGAGAGACAGAGAGTCACGAGGGGAAGCAGGCTCTGCATGTAGAGGTAACGCTGGTAGTGTATGTGGTGCATCCTCTTCAGCACGTGGCCGTGGCCGTGGCCGTGGCCGCTCGTCCTTCTTTTCGGGAGCTGGTCGTGTTGAGCCTCAACATGCAGATAAATTAGTAGAGTGGATGACCAAGCCGTCCTCGTCCTCCTCATCTCTCTCATACAGACTGATCAAAGTTCATCTGGCAAAGTAGCTGCCAAGGCGTCCTCTTCCCTCTGCACAATGGCTTCACACAATACTTCCCTAGTACCACCATGTCCTCCTGAGGAGTCCCCCGAACTGTTTCAACACAGTGTTGGGTACATGCTGCAGGAAGATGCGCAGCGTTTTGAAGACTCCGATGATGGAACACTGATAGAGGAAGGCTTTGATGTGAGTCCAGGGAGAGGCGGTGTCCGAGAGGGACAGCAATTTGTCAGTGATGATGTTCCCCCAGCTGGAGCATACTGCCAGGTTGTTGACAGTGATAAGGAGGGAGGGAATGATGTGGTCACTGACTCTACCTGGGTGCCTGATAGGAGAGAGGAGGAGGAGGACAAGGCACAGGCACATCTCCAAAGAGGCAGGATGCCCTCCAGGGGTCAGCTTAAGGTCACACCCACTGCATTACAGCGCAGATCTACGGCGCTTGTGCATGGCGCTGCTGTGTCTGACCGGTACAGCAAAAGTTCTTTGGTGTGGGCCTTTTTTGAAACATGTCCACAAGATCGTACTTTTGCTATTTGCAACTTATGTCGCAAGCGTATCTCGCGTGGCCAAAACATCAACCGCCTGGGTACCACATGCCTGTCCAGACATATGTCGACCTGCCATGCAGCTTGTTGGCAAGCACACCAGAAAGACCCACACCAAAGACAAAAGCGTACCCCCCCTTGCCCTTCTGGGACCTCCAACCCCAGTAGACCCCCAGTCCTCTCTGAAGCTTACAGTGAAAGTGTAGAAATAGGTGTGTCACAAGCTAGTAGTAGCGGTCAATCTACTAATAGTACCAGGCAAATTTCCCTGCCCCAGCTACTGCAGCGCCGAAAGAAGTACAATCCCAGCCATCCACATGCCCAGCAGTTGAATGCTAGCTTAGCGAAATTGCTAGCACTTCAACTGCTACCTTTTCAGTTGGTAGATTCTGCCCCCTTCCGTGAGTTTGTGCAATGTGCAGTACCTCAGTGGCAAGTACAAAAACGCCACTTTTTCTCACGGAAGGCTATTCCGGCTCTCTACCGGCATGTGGAAGGCAATGTCCATGCCTCGCTGGACAGGGCGGTCAGTGGTAAGGTGCACATTACCGCTGACTCATTGTCCAGCAGGCATGGACAGTGACGTTACCTGTCTTTTACGGCGCATTGGGTGACTCTGCTGGCAGCTGGGAAGGACGCAGGGCAAGGTCCAGTAGTTTTGGAGGTTGTTCTGCCACCACGCCTCCAAAACAATACTACTGCTTGTGACACACCTCTTTCCTCCACCCCCTCCTCTTCTTCCTCGGTGGCCTCTTGCTGTGGGGATGTTTTCTCCGAACCAGCCGTGCTCCGTAGGCGTACGAGGGGGATACGCAGGAATGCAGGCCAAGAGATGCCATGCGGTGCTAGAGCTGGTGTGCTTGGGAGACAGGAGCCACACTGGGGAAGAGGTTTTGTCAGCTCTGCAGGGTCAGGCTGAGAGGTGGTTGACGCCACGCCAGCTGAAGCCTGGAATGGTGGTCAGCGATAATGGCACCAACCTCCTCTCTTGCCCTGCGACAGGGAAAACTCACCCACATGCCCTGTTTTGCGCAGGTCCTCAATTTGGTGGTGCAGCGGTTCTTGGGCAGGTACCCGGGCTTGCAGGATGTCCTGAAGCAGGCCAGGAAAGTCTGTGTGCATTTTCGGAGGTCATATAATGCCACTGCTCGGCTGACTGACCTCCAAAGGGAATACAACCTGCCCAAGAACCGCCTAATTTGTGACATGCCCACCAGATGGAACTCAACGTTGGCCATACTGCAGCGGCTGCACACGCAGCAGCGGGCCATCAATGAGTACCTGTGCCAATATGGCAGCAGAACTGGGTCAGGGCAGCTAGGTTTTTTTTTCCCCACGCCAGTAGGCCTTGATCAGGGATGCATGCACTGTCCTGTCACCATTTCAGGAGGCCACGAGGATGGTGAGCAGTGACAGTGCATGCATCAGTGAGACTGTCCCTCTTATTCACATGTTGGAGCACACGCTACGTGGAATAATGGACAGGGCCCTTGAGGCAGAACAGAGGGAGGAAGAGGATGACTTCCGTAAGGTAACTCTCAAGGCCCCCTTTACCCAGACAGTGGTCCTGCTTGCCCACCTAGCACACAGGAAGAGGAGGAGGAGGATGATTGTATCAGCAGCATGGAGGTGGAGCCTAGCACTCAGGAGCAGCAGTCTTCAAGGGATCATTTACAGTCCCAAGGAGCACGTGGAGTTTTACGTGGCTGGGATGAGGTGCCTGTGGATCCTGTCGTCCTTAGGGACCCAGAGGACTGTAGCCCGAATGCCTCTGCAAACCTACGCTGCATGGCCTCCTTGATCCTGCAAAGCCTGAGTAAGGATCCTCGTGTACGTGCTATTAAGGAGAGGGATCATTACTGGCTGGCGACTCTCCTTCATCCACGTTACAAGAGTAAGGTTGCAGACCTTATGTTGCCATCGCAGAGGGAGCATAAGATGAAACTTCTGCGGGAGGCCTTGCAGAAGGGTCTGTGCAATGCGTTCCCAGAATCGGGGGGGATTACCAAAACCTGGCTCTGGACAACGTCTTGCTGAGGCTTCGGTGAGTCACAGAAGGGGCGGTGGAGAAGGTGGTCGTCTGACGGATGCGTTCAGGCAGTTTTCTTTATCGTACATCACGGGACACAGAGCGCATAGCCATTACATATGGGTTATATGGGTACCTTCAGGTGTGGACACTGGTGTAATCAACTTCACAGGAAGTTCCTCCCTATATAACCCCCTCCCACTGAGAGTGCTTTAGTTTTTTTCGCCAGTGTCTTAGGTGTTGGTCAGGTCTAGCTGTCCCTCGGAGGTCTCGGGACCCAGGATAGCTAGCCGGATCCGTCCGAAGTGCTTCAAAGCCAAGGTGTATGGTACCCGGGCCCTGCCTGCGTGGGGTGTTGCCTATAATGCCTCTCCTTGGAGGGCTGGATTCTGGGCTCCAGTGCCTTGGTCTCTTCCAGGACTAAACGCTACTGATGCCAGGATGCTATATAGGTCCAGGGGTGTGGGTTCCTTAAACACAGGACCCCGGTCCCTGAAGGTCCGAGACAATACCCACGGAGATGGGGGAAGATTGGGCCTCTTGCAGTTTGCAATACCCTGCGGCGTGGAGCAGGTAAGAGGGAACCTGCGGGACTTGGTTCGACAGTAGGTATCCCCCTGGGGGTTCTGGGTTGGCTAACAGTATGCTTGTGCATCAGCCACTATCTCCACTATGTCTGTGTGGGCAGGATGGGATACTAATGTTTACCCAGATAACATGTAGATATATGTATACTTGTGTAAGATATATATTTGCTACTCACCCCAGGTCTGCCTGTTAGCATTGATACTGCAACCCCACATGTTTTAAAGAGGAAATTGCTGGTGAAAACTCCTGTTTCTTAGGAAGCCCATGGGGACAGCTTCCTCTCTGTGTGTGCACTACAATAAGATTAGTGCTTACCTGGTGTCTATTGGTGCTGCCTAGCGCTGGTCCATGTTGTTTCCTCTGCTCTGCTTCCTCCATGTGGTTTTCAGCGTGGGGGGGTGCGCGCGCGTGTGCGCGCGTGCACGCCGCCTTTTATAGCGTCGGCGTGCGTCGGGGGGGCGGGCCAGCAGCGTCAGGGTCTGTTTAAAGGGAAAACTTTTTCTCTGGCTGGTCTTTCCCTCCTGGAGGCAGAGGAAGAAAGGATACAGAGCGTGCAGCTGGGTCTTTTGGCCACACAGGGACACCTAGTGGCGGTTTTGTGGATCTTCAGGTCTAGGACTTAGGTCCACTATTGACCAGAAAAAAAAAAAAGGACGTTTTTTGCTTAAAGGGACTCAGCCTTAGATCCAGCAGTATCTGAGTCTACCTTGGACTCCGGCTAACGGGCATTGGTGTGTCAATACTCACAGGTTTCCTCAGTATTGCCACCTCCCAGGCGGGTAAAAAAAAAAAAAAAAAAAAAAAAAATTTTTTTTTGGAAAAAAAAAAAAAAAAAAAAATTAGTTTTTTTCATTTTCCTCATACCTGTCCTCATATTGGTTACTCCTATCTGCAACAGTCAGGTGTTGGCTATAGGGGTGACTCAAGGTTGTACAATGGCTCCAAAGGGATCTGGACCAGCCAAGGCTGCTAAAGGTGCCAAGAAGCAAAAGGGGTCTCCATCGGGGTCAGAGGATTTGGGCCAGGCTTCAACGGCCCCACCCTCGCCAGTTAGAACACCGAGTGGCATAGTACAAGAGCCATTGGGGGTGCCGGGGGCAGAGGCGGCCCCCGATCCGCCCATTCCCGTTTACGTGATGGAAGAAATGCTAGCAGCCACCATGAGTGGGCTAGAGAAAAGGTTAACTGCGTTGTTTGCCCGTCCTTGGCCAAGTAGCAAGCGGGCTAGATCCCCCTCACCCAGTGTGGGGTTTTCAGATGCGGAGGTCTCCTCTTCAGAGGAACGGGACCCACAAGGGGATCAGGCAGACCCAAGTCCCGACGGTTCAGACAGGGAAGATTCCACTATAGATGAATATTTCTCGGCCTCTCAAGCGGAGAGCCTGTGGATCCAGTCTTTGACAGATATGGTTCGCACTGCCTTTAAACTTCCAGTGCCAGAACTAGTAGCCCCGGAGGTTTCCTCATTGGGTTCTTTAAAGGCTCCATTAACTTGTGCGTCTTTTCCAATGCACCCCATTCTGCGGAACGTGATTTACCAGGATTGGGCTCGACCTGATAGAATCTTTGTCCCTCCTAAAAAATTCTCTATTCTCTACCCTATGGAAGAGGAATATTTAAAGAAATGGGCACTCCCCACAGTGGACGCGGCCATTTCCTGCGTGAATAAATCCCTGACCTGTCCGGTTGAAAATGTCCAGATGTTCAAGGATCCGGTCGACAAGAAATTCGAGACCCTACTGAAAGCCGCTTTCACCTCAGTTCAGCAAGCAGTAGCAGCCATTGGTGTTTGTCAGGCCTTGAAGGATCAGGCAAAACATATATTAAAGGACATGCCGGCTCAGCATACTCATGAATTAGCAGAATTCCCTAGGGCTCTCTGCTTTGCAGTAGATGCTATTAAGGACTCCATCCAACAGGCATCCCGTTCATCTCTACTGATGGTTCACATGCGTCGTCTTTTGTGGCTAAAGAACTGGTCAGCAGAGGCACCCTGCAAAAAGCTTTTAGCAGGGTTTCCCTTTCATGGGGGAAGACTATTCGGGGAAGACCTAGATAAATATATCCACACCATATCAAGTGGAAAAAGTACTTCCTTACCGGTCAAGAAAAGACCGCGTGGGCCCACGTTTAAACGACAGGCCATTGTAGGCTCGGCCCCTTCGACTTCTCGTCAGTATCGACGGCCTCCCGGGCGTCCAGCGGTTAATAGCCGCCCACAGAGTCAAGCCGCGGCAAGCAGGAGACCCTGGTCTCGCAAGCCGGCTAAACCAGTCATCAAATCAGATTCATGAAGGGGCGCCCCCACTCTCTCGGGTGGGGGGAAGACTTCGGTTTTTCTCCGAAGTCTGGAAGGCCAGAATTTCCGACTCTTGGGTTCGGTCCGTGGTAGCCACGGGATACAAACTAGAGTTTCGAGAAATCCCCCCTCCTCATTTTCAGGGGTCAAGTCTTCCAAGCGACCCATTAAGAAGGGCCTCTCTCGTAAAGGCGTTGGATCGCCTATTGCTCCAAGGAGTAATTGTAGAAGTACCAACCCAAGAATGGGGTCGGGGATTCTACTCCAACCTTTTTGTTATACCAAAACCCAATGGCGACGTCAGGCCTATATTAGACCTCAAACGCCTAAATCGCTTTCTAAAGATTCAGACCTTTCGTATGGACTCCATACGTTCAGTGACAGCCAGCCTGCATCAGGGCGACTTTCTAGCATCTATAGACATAAAGGATGCATATATGCATGTGCCGATTTACCCAGCACACCACAAGTTTCTTCGTTTTACGATAAATCAAAGTCATTTCCAGTTCGTAGCCCTCCCTTTCGGGTTGGCAACAGCTCCGCGGGTATTCACAAAGGTGTTAGCCCCGGTGCTAGCCGTCCTAAGGACAGAAGGCATCTTGGTCCTGGCGTACCTGGACGATCTCCTGGTTATCGACAGATCAGCTTCCAACCTCAATCATGCAGTAGTCCGCACAGTGCGGCATCTAGAAGAATTCGGGTGGATTGTGAACCAAGAAAAATCAAGGTTACAACCCACAAGACAGTTGGAATATCTAGGCCTTCGGTTAGATACAGAATGCCAGAGGGTATTTTTACCTCAAGGGAAGATCAGGTCGTTGATTCAAACGATTCAAATAGTCTTAGGCAAAAAGAAGCCGACTATTCGCCTATGCATGCGACTGCTGGGAAAGATGGTGGCCGCCTTCGAAGCAGCGCCCTATGCCCAGATCCATACCAGAGTTCTTCAGGCAGCTATTCTCTCTCCTTGGAACAAGTCCATACAGGCATTAGACCGTCCATTAGTTCTTTCCCCAGGGGTCAAGCGCAGCCTGTACTGGTGGCTGATCCCTCAGAAATTGTCAAAAGGGAAAACCTTTTGCCCCATCACGTGGGAAATAGTAACCACAGATGCCAGCCTAACAGGTTGGGGGGCAATCTTAGGAAAACGGACCCAGCAGGGACAGTGGTCAGAGGCAGAAAGGCTGCTTCCCATCAATGTCCTAGAGATCAGAGCTGCTCGGTTGGCCCTGGTCGCCTGGACTCTCCCCCTGCAGGGTCTGCCAGTAAGGATACAGTCCGACAATGCCACGGCGGTGGCATACATAAACCACCAGGGGGCACAAGGAGCCTAGCGGCTCAAAGGGAAGTAAACCTGATTTTTTCATGGGCCGAAGCCCATGTACCCTGCATCTCAGCAGTGTTCATCCCAGGGATAGACAATTCTCAAGCAGATTTTTTAAGTCGTCAACAGTTACTCCCGGGAGAGTGGTCTCTTCACCCCCAGGTATTCCAAGAGATTTGCCAAAGATTCGGAGTTCCCGATGTGGACATCATGGCAACAAGATTCAACAAGAAATTGGACAAATTCGTATCCCGTGCCAGGGACCCCTCGGCCTACGGGACCGATGCGTTGGTTTGCCCCTGGCACCAGTTTTCTCTCCTGTATGCGTTCCCTCCACTACAGATGATTCCCCGCCTTCTACGAAGGATCAGGGTGGAGCGCAGGCCGGTGATCCTGGTGGCCCCAGCCTGGCCCAGAAGGGCTTGGTACGCACTCATCGTGAGGATGTCAGTAGGGGCACCGTGGCCACTCCCCCTGCGCCCAGATCTGCTGTCTCAGGGCCCGATCTACCACCCTGCTTCACAGCAGCTAAATTTGATGGCTTGGCGGCTGAATCCCTAATTCTTAAGGGCAGAGGCCTCTCAGCCCAAGTCATATCTACGTTAATTTAGGCTAGAAAGCCAGTCTCTAGAAATATCTATTACAGAGTCTGGAGGACCTATGTGGAGTGGTGCGAGTCTCAAGGAGGGCATCCTCGCAAGTTTTTTATTGACAGGATCTTGCGATTCCTCCAGGTTGGCGTTGGCCACGCATTCGCTTGTGAAAACCTTCTTGCAGGGGGTCTTGCATGTAAATCCCCCTATTAGAGCTCCCCTCTGCCCCTGGAATTTAAATCTGGTCTTGTCAGCTTTACAAAGGCAGCCGTTTGAACCTCTGACAGAAATCCCTCTTGTGCTGCTAACCCGAAAGTTGGTTTTCTTGGTGGCTATGGCTTCGGCCAGAAGGGTCTCCGAGCTGGCAGCCTTGTCTTGCAGGGAACCGTACCTGATTCTGCATAAGGACAGAGTGGTTCTGCGGCCTCAGCCTTCTTTCCTTCCTAAGGTCATATCCAGTTTTCACTTGAATCAGGACCTAGTCCTACCATCCTTCTTTCCTACTCCCCAGTCCAGAGAGGAAAGACTGCTTCATACTTTGGACGTGGTCCGAGCCATGAGGGTTTATCTCAAGGCTACAGAAAAGATTCGGAAAACAGATGTGCTTTTCGTTCTCCCGGATGGCCCCAAGAAGGGTCAGCCGGCTGCCAAGTCTTCCTTGGCTAGGTGGATTAAGCAGCTGATTTTTCAGGCCTATGGTCTGAAGCGCGTTCCACCTCCCTTATCAGTTAAGGCCCATTCTACGAGGGCCATGAGTGCCTCTTGGGCGGCACACCATCAGATCTCTATGGCACAGGTTTGCAAAGCGGCAACCTGGTCTTCCGTACATACGTTTACTAAATTTTATAAGTTGGACGTCACAAAGGCTGCGGACGCAGCATTTGGGCAGGCGGTCCTACGGGCAGCAGTATAGAATCCTCTGGCCCGGTTCACGCCCCCTTTTTTTCTGTTGGTGGAGCTATTTTTTTTTTACCTCCTGATATATTTTCTGTTTGGCTATTTTTGGCCTTACGGTCTCCCTCCCTTCATGGAGCATTGCTTTGGGACATCCCATATGTAATGGCTATGCGCTCTGTGTCCCGTGATGTACGATAAAGAAAAAAGGATTTTTAATAACAGCTTGCCTGTAAAATCCTTTTCTTGAAGTACATCACGGGACACAGAGCCCCCACCCCTCTTTTGGGGAACATTGTGTAACCTCGGAGAAATTGCTTGCTACAAAACTAAAGCACTCTCAGTGGGAGGGGGTTATATAGGGAGGAACTTCCTGTGAAGTTGATTACACCAGTGTCCACACCTGAAGGTACCCATATAACCCATATGTAATGGCTATGCGCTCTGTGTCCCGTGATGTACTTCAAGAAAAGGATTTTACAGGCAAGCTGTTATTAAAAATCCTTTTTTTTAGTCCGCAGCCCCAAGGTCTGACCGGTTCCAGCAACCATCGCCAGCGTCTGGTTTACATGGTCCGGGAATACCTAGGGGCAAGATCCGACTTGGACACCTTCCCCACCGAAAAGCCTCTGGCTTACTGGGTCTTGAGGATGGATCACTGGCCAGAGCTTGCCCAGTACGCAATTGAGCTACTGGCTTGCCATGCATCCAGTGTTCTTTCAGAACGGACATTCAGTGCTGCTGGAGGCTTTGTGACTTATCACAGGGTGCGCCTCTCCACCGGCTCTGTTGATCGACTGACCTTCATCAAAATGAATCAGGCTTGGATCAACACCAGCTACCAAGCACCTGATGCTGATATTAATGAATAATATATATTTTTTTAAATGTCGGATCCCTTTTAGACTGCTGATGTCCTCTTATGCTGCTGATGGAATATCCTTCTCCTCCTCACTTTTCTTGCTGATAGCTAGTAAGAAATGTTGTGTTTCTGGGCACAATTTTTCAGCCCCTGTTTAACAGGGGCGCCTAATAACAAATTTTGATGTAATACTCTGCACGTGGCTCCTTGTTGCGCTCCAATTGGAGTTATTGTGAGGGGGTTGCAGTGTTGTGTTGTGCCCAAGGCCCAATTTTTCTGCCCCTGTTTTAACAGGGGCGCCTAATAACAATTTTTGATGCAATAATTTGCACGTGGCTCCTTGTTGCGCTCCAATTGGAGTTATTGGGAGGGGTTGCAAGTGTTGTGTTGTGCCCAAGGCACAATTTTTCAGCCCCTGTTTAACAGGGGCGCCTAATAACAATTTTTGATGCAATACTTTGCACGTGGCTCCTTGTTGCGCTCCAATTACAGTATGTTTGAGGGGTGCTCTTTTTTCTAAAAAATTTCTTTCACAAAACAATAATGGCCCCCCACCACCGCTAAAATATTCGACATAATGTTGCCACACAGAACTTGCGCAAGTTGCATTAATTACTTTTTTTTTATAGTCCTCTCATGTTGTGCAGGGACATTTCTAAACACGTGCCATTACTATAGACACCCAGCAGGTGTGATATTTAAAGGATTTTTTTTTTTCACTTTAAGCATCATTAACCACTTCCTTACTGGGCACTTATAACCCTTCCTGACCAGGTGAAATTTCAGCTTCTGGCACTGCGTCGCTTTAACTGACAATTGCGCGGTCGTGCGACGTGGCTCCCAAACAAAATTGGCGTCCTTTTTTCCCCACAAATAGAGCTTTCTTTTGGTGGTATTTGATCATCTCTGTTGTTTTTATTTTTTGCGCTATAAACAAAAAAAGAGCGACAATTTTGAAAAAAAGTCAATATTTTTTACTTGTTACTATAATAAATAGCCCATTTTTTTTAAAATACAATAAAAAAAATTCTCAGTTTAGGCCGATACGTATTATTCTACATATTTTTGGTAAAGAAAAAAAAAATCGCAATAAGCGACTGGTTTGCGCAAAAGTTATAGCGCATACAAAATAGTGGACAGAATTATTATTAATTTTTATAATTTTTTTTTTTACTAGTAATGGCGGCGATCTGCGATTTTTATTGGGACTGCGACGTTTTGGTGGACACATCGGACACTTTTGACACATTTTTGGCGCCATTCACATTTATACTGCGATCAGTGCTATAAAAATGCACCGATTACTGTATAAATGTGACTGGCAGTGAAGGGGTTAACACTAGGGGGGCATGGAAGGGGTGAAATGTATTCTAACTGTGTGGGGGGAGGGGGGGTGACTGGGGGAGGTGACCGAGGCTGTGTCCCTATGTATAAGAGACACAGACCGGTCACCTCACTCCCTGACAGGACGTGGATCTCTGTGTTTACACACAGAGATCCATGTCTTGTCCCTGTTACCGCCGATTGCGAGTGCCTGGTGGACATCGCGGCCGCCAGGCACGCGCATCGGCATCTCAGGAATGCAGCGGGCTCGCGCGCCCTCTAGTGGCCATTAAAAGCACAGGGCGCATATATGCGCCCTGTCAGAGATTCAGGACAGCCCGACGGCCGCATATATTCGTACGGCCGTCGGGAAGTGGTTAAAATGGCTGCTCCACAAAAAACTGCCGTTTTAGAAAAAAAAATTCCATTGATACATGTTTCCTGGGGCAAGACCCGGGTTCTGAAGGACGTTTTCCAACATTTAATTGAATTTTGGTCTTTAAAACGACCGTTTTTGAATTCGAACGTTCGGGTCCCATAGACTTCAATGGGGTTCGAAATATTCGTGCGAACCCGCGGTCTGTGCGAACCGAACCCGGGGGTGTTCGGCTTATCCCTAATGACAACATTTGGCGACAAGCAGTCACTGAATCTTCCTTCACTAAACTGCTGACACACTCTGGGCATAGCGGCTTATCCCAACTGGAGCCTAATTTCTTCCCACAAACGGCACACTTCTTTCTAGGTGGCTGTGTTTCAGTTCTATCATGGGTTTTAACCTGTATCAAATAAACAGAAAAAAACATACCCCAGTTACTCCACATCCCTAGCCTACCACCACTGTGCATGGCTGCCTAGAAAGTGCCTTAACCACTTAACCCCCGGACCATATTGCTGGTCAAAGACCAGAGCACTTTTTGTGATTCGGCACTGCGTCGCTTTAACTGACAATTGCGCGGTTGTGAGATGTGGCTCCCAAACAAAATTGGCATCCTTTTTTTCCCACAAATAGAGATTTCTTTTGGTGGTATTTGATCATCTCTGCGGTTTTTATATTTTGCGCTATAAACAAAAATAGAGCAACTATTTTGAAAAAAATGCAATATTTTTTACTTTTTGCTATAATAAATATCCCCAAAAAATATATAAAAATTTTTTTTTTCCTCAGTTTAGGCCGATACGTATTCTTCTACATATTTTCCGTAAAAAAAAAATCGCAATTAGCGTTTGATTGGTTTGCGCAAAATTTATAGCGTTTACAAAAAAGGGTAGTTTTATGGCATTTTTATTAATATTTTTTTTTCACTAGTAATAGCGGCGATCAGCGTTTTTTTTCGGTACTGCGACACATCGGACACTTTTGAAACCTTTTTGGGACCATTGGCATTTTTATAGCGATCAATGCTATAAAAAAGCATTGGATTACTATAAAAATGCCATTGGCAGTGAAGGGGTTAACACTAGGGGGCAGGGAAGGGGTTAAGTGTGTTCCTGCTTGTGTTCTAACTGTACATTGTATGAACTGAAGATCGGCGTTTCCCCCGCTGACAGGAACGAGAGGTATGTGTTTACACACAAACCTCCCGTTCCCTGCTCTGTAACGAACGGGCACGCGCGCGGTACTCGGGGGACGAGCGGGGGTGCGCGCGCCCCCCCTAGCGGCCGCTAAAGGTAGGACGTAGAGCTATGTGCTCTCGCCCAGCAGTGCCACCATCCCGCCGTATAACTGCGTGGGCGGTCGGCAAGCAGTTAACCCAACACCGACTAGTTCTTCACTTAGGCTCCATGCACACTAAAGCTGATAAACTGCAGTTTATTGGCGTCTTGGCTTTTTTTTTTTTTTAACCACTTAAGAACCGCCGCACGACTATGTATATCCACAACATGGCACGTACAGGGAGATGGGCGTACATGTACGTCCCTGCCTTTCCGCAGGTCGGGGGTCCGATGGGGACCCACTCCGCTGCGTGCGGCGCTCCCCGTGGCTCTGGGAGCGAGACGGGATGAGGGGGCGGCTATTCGTTCTTGTCCGCCCCTTCCAGGTCGCTCCCCGCCAATCCGCTTCCTCCTCTGCCTGAACTGTAAACACAGGCAGAGGAGGAAGTGACGTCACCGCTCCTCCCACCGGCATTTTCGTCCGGCGGAGGAGAGGAGACATCACAACAGTGAGTACACAAGCACTACACTGACACCTGTACACATAGGCACACAAATCGCCCCCCAGTCACAGTGTCACTAAATAGCAGTGATCATTTATTTACTGATCACTGCATTTAGTGTCAGTGTGGCAGGCAGTTAGTGTTAGGTCCAGGGTAGCCCCACCCCCCATAAAGGTTTTAACCTCTTGATCACCCCCTAGTTAACCCTTTCACCCCCCCTTTGCCAGCGTCACTAAGCGATCGTTTTTCTGATCGCTGTATTAGTGTCGCTGGTGCCGCTAGGTAGCTAGTTATTTTTTGAGGTTCGCCGCCATGTTTTTATAGCGTTAGAAATCTTATGGGGGTACCTAACGCTTATAGCGGCGAACCTCAAAAAATAACTAGCTACCTAGCGGCACCAGCGACACTAATACAGCGATCAGAAAAACGATTGCTTAGTGACGCTGGCGATAGGGGGCTGAAAGGGTTAACTCTAGGGGCAATCAGGGGTTAAAACCTTTATTAAGTACCCCCATACATTTTCTAATAAAGGTTTTAACCTCTGATTGTCCCTAGAGTTAACCCTTTCACCACCTATTGCCAGCGTCACTAAGCGATCGTTTTATTAGTGTCGCTAGGTAGCTAGTTATTTTTTGAGGTTCGCCCGCCAGGTTTTTATAGCGTTAGGTACCCCCATGCATTTTCTAATAAAGGTTTTAACCCCTGATTGCCCCTAGAGTTAACCCTTTCACCCCCGATTGCCAGCGTCACTAAGCGATAATTTTTCTGATCGCTGTATTAGTGTCGCTAGTTAGTGCCAGTAACGCTTACACCCACGCGCAAAGCATATGTGGAATTACACCCCAAAATAGATTCTGCTGCTTCTCCTGAGTACGGAGATACCACATGTGTGGGACTTTTTGGGAGCTTAGCCGCGTACGGGACCCCAAAAACCAATCACCACCTTCAAGATTTCTAAGGACACACATTTTTGATTTCACTCACAAATCTTGAAGGCGGTGATTGGTTTTTGGGGTCCCGTACGCGGCTGGGCTCCCAAAAAGTCCCACACATGTGGTATCCCCGTACTTAGGAGAAGCAGCAGAATGTATTTTAGGGTGCAATTCCACATAAAACCATGGCATATGTGAGAAATATATCATTTAGTGACGTTTTGTAATTTTTTTTTTAATTATTTTTGGTCATTATTCAATCACTTGGGGCAAAAAAAATTAAATATTCCATGGACTCAACATGCCTCAGCAAATAGCTTGGAGTGTCTTTCCAAAATGGGGTCATTTGAGGGGGTTGTGTGCCATCTTGGCATTTTATGGGCTTCAAAACTGTGATACGTATTTTGGGGTGCAATTCCACATATAACCATGTGAGCAATATATCATTTAGTGACAACTGGCGCTCAGTCCCCCTGAGAGTTTATACACCGGCTCAGAGTCTGACAGCCAGCGCGCCGCGCCCGGAACAAGGTTTCTCGGCACTCCCTGATGACGCGGTTCCACCAGTAGTTACATCACTTCCCGTCTGTGGAACGCAGAACTCCCCCCTCCGCACCCGGACGTTCCGCTCATACAGCTGGTCTAGTGTCTGTCGCCGACGTTACAGGGTGCCTACTGGTAACAGGCAGCTCTCCGCCGACACCTTAGGGTCCCGCTCTCGCTAAGCGCAATGGCAGTGGCGACTGCAGCACACTTTCTTCCCCGCTGTAAGAGGAGTGCTGACAAAGAGGTAGGTCACCAGGGGGCTTTTCCAGGACAATCCTGAGAGCCCCGTTCCAGTATGTGCTCCTTCCCGTCTGGCAGGAAACAAAACATTGATGACCGCCCTTTATAGTTTGGGTGAATGTGTTTCCTGTCCCGAAGGCAGAGCCATACATCCCAAGGCTGTCCTAACATGACAAAACGTGGAAAATTAAAGGGGGTATTAATACCTTTTCAAGGCACTGTATGTGTGCTTTCTACCACCAGGAGCTATCATCTGAACTTGTATCCAGCAAGCATTACACAATGATGGACAGAAATGAAAACTTTAACTTAGTATTTGGTTTTAGTGGTTTATTTTAAGTTGATCCAGGGAAAACCAGATTGCCTCTCAAGGGAATCAGGATGCATTTTTTTCCTCTCTGTAGCAAATTGGAGAACGTTTAGCTGGGGTTTTTTGCTTTCCACTGCATCAACTGTGGGTGAAGGATTGTAGTAATATTTTTATTTTTTTACTAGATGGACTACTTTTTGAAATCGGTGCAGCGCCGCACCGATTAGGACGGTGTCATTGCCGCCGATTTGAGATGCGATTATACATGTAAAATCGCATCTCAAATCAAACTAAATCGTACCCAGTATGAACCTGGGCTTAACTCCAATAATGCTATTCACAAAAAAACAGCACGCCTGTGCCGTAGACCAGCGTTTCCCAACTCCAGTCCTCCATGCACACCAACAGGTCATGTTTTCAGGATTTCCCTCAATTGAAACAGCTGTGGTAATTACTAAGGCAGTGAAACTGATCAAATCACCTGTGCAAAATAATGGAAATCCTGAAAACATGACCTGTTGGTGTGCCTTGAGGACTGGAGTTGGGAAACACTGCCGTAGACATCAGCACCTAGCAGTGTGAATATCTCCTAAACCAGTGTTTTTCAACTCCAGTCCTCAAGGCACACCAACAGGTTATGTTTTCAGGCTTTCCATTATTTTGCACAGGTGATTTGATCAGTTTCACTGCCTTAGTAATCACCACAGCCATTTCATCTGAGGGAAATCCTGAAAACTTGACCCGTTGGTGTGCCTTGAGGACTGGAGTTGAAAAACACTGTGGACCTAAACAGTGCAGGTTTAGTAGATTTTTCTTGCACCTACAGGTAAGCCTTAAAACTAGGTTTACTGGAGGTGCAAGTTGTGTGGTTGGGTTTACAACCACTTTAAATGACCATCTATAGCAGGGATCCTCAAACTACGGCCCTCCAGCTGTTGCGGAACTACACATCCCATGAGGCATTGTAAAACTGACATTTACAGACATGGCAAGGCATGATGGGAATTGTAGTTCCTGAACAACTAGAGGGCCATAGTTTGAAGACCCATGATCTATATGGTTAGGAAACAAAATAATCCACACTGAGAATAGCGAAGAGATGTATATACTATTGGAGATTGAATCTGGTACAGATCAGATTTAACCACTTGCTGGAGAGCGGTATGACTTTGTACGGCCGCAAAGTGGTTCTAATTCTCCGGGTCGCCGTCTTTCTGGCCTCCGCGCCATAGAGGGGCGCGAGCGCCTGCCGCATCACCGACATGCCGATGCGCGTGTCTGGCAGCCGCGATGTCCACCAGGCACTCTCGATCGGCGGTACACAGACATGGACCTGTGTGTAAACAAACAGATCCACGTCCTGTCAGGGAGGAGACCGATCTGTGTCCCTTGTACATGTGTCCCTTAGCAAAAATAAGAATACGCATCGGCCTAAACTGAGATTTTTTTTTTTAATTGGGCTATTATATATAAAAATCATTTTTTTTCAAAATTGTCTTTTGTTTATAATGCAAAAAATATAAACTGCAGAGGTGTTCAAATACCACCAAAAGAAAGCACCATTTGTGGGGGGAAAAACACCAATTTTGTTTGGTAGCCACGTTGCACAATTGTCAGTTAAAGCGACGCAGTGCCGGAAGCGGAAATTTCACCTGGTCAGGAGGGGGGGGGGGAATATGTGCCCAGTAAGCAAGTGGTTAAAAAAATAAAATACATTTGGAACACTTTTCCCCAGACAGGACTGAAATTATATCATGCATGACAGAGTCCTTTGTCATAGGCAGACAGCTTGTTACATGCTACCTAAGCCTGCTGTCATTTATGCTGGCCATACCCAAACACATTTAAAAAAAAAAAAAATTGTTGTAAGAACATTCATTCGATTTTCTAATAGTTAGTGGGGTCAAACCAACATTTGCTTTCAACCAGTGACAAGAATATTCAAAGGAGGGAAAACAGAAAAAAAATAAATAAAAATACAATTGAATGGTCTTTATGACCAGTATGTATGTGGTCATCATTTTAAAATGGAAAATTAAGCAAGTGAAGATTTTTAACATTTAAATGGATAAAGAGTATTAGTTTAAAAATCATTACGTATATGGCCAGCATAAGATATTTAGGAGCAGCAGCATGCTTCTTGCATCACCTGTCATACTTATGTTAAAATCAAGCCCTTTATAGTACAAAAACAGAATCACTCCAGTAGGAAAAGGCAGTGGTCCCCAACCTTATTGGCACCAAGGACCGGTTTTGTGGAAGAATTTTTCCAAGGCCCGGTAGGAGGAAAGTGGATTCGTAGGGTTCTCGCATCGCATTGCAGCAGTGTGAACCGGCCCTTAAAAGTCCCAGTATAAATAATTAAGGGGCGGTTCACACTGCTGCAACGCAGGAACCCTGCAAATCCACTGCGGGTTCCCGCATCGCATGTTGTCCAGCAGCAGTTCACATTGCCCTATGCAAACTGCTGGGAATGTCAGTTAAAAGTCAACGACACCCCCAAATCAGTTTGCAGTGAGATCTGCAAACTCGGACAGGAATCAGATCGCATGGGTGTGAACACTCATGCGATCCGTTTCTGCTACGAACATAAAAAAAAAAAAAAAAAAAAAAAAAAAAGAAGGGTCCTGTGCGAGATTGATGCAAATTGAGCCATACAATTTCACATGTGAAGTGCAGTACGGTGCAAATACTGACATCTCTGCAGTGTGAACCGGCCCTAAATGTCCCGGTATAAAAAAATAAAACACTATTTTACAGTTTTTTTTATACTGGGACATTTAATGTCCCAGTATAAAATTAAATGTCCCAGTATAAAATTAAAATATACAAGTCCCTCTGCAGTGCCCACTGTACTTACAGTCTCAGCATGGGAATGTGGGGGGAGCCGTTAAGAGATTACGGGAATGCATAGCGAGGGTGGGCGGATAGATGGAGTCACTCTCTCATCTGGAGGCCACGCCTCTGTAGCATAGCTTTGCAGCCCTGTATATTAGGGCGGGACAGCAGCGTGCCTCTGCGTAGCCCGATATAGCGGCAGTACAGCAGACAGTGTCCTTTGCGTTGCGGCTAGAGAGGCGGTACAGGCCGGCTTTGGGCCACGGACTGGGGGTTGACGACCTCTGCTATAAGGGGTTAATTTATACAGAGAAACATTGATATAGAACGTAGATAAATATACCCAAAAGTAGGATATACCAGGTATTTTAACTGGGAACGAGACATGAAGCTATATGAAGGGTGGAGGTGGGAATATAAATCGTTCAAATTATAGTACTAAAGACTAGGACTTTTGCATGCATATAATCCTTTTAAATATAATGCACAATACTAATACTTAGAACCCCCACAAAACTGGAAAAAAAATGCCGACACCCTAGAGCAGTGATGGCAAACCTTGGCACCTCATGTTTTGGAACTATATTTCCCATGATGCTGAACCACACAGCAGAGTGCACAAGCATCATGGGAACATTTTTACTCAGAAAAATTCTGCAGGAAGGTGTTACTTTTCACATGCATTTAATTTCCATCTCTGAACGGATTTGAATGCAGTATTTACTAAGAGATTTTGGTTAATACCACACAAACGATCTAGTGGATAGACCATACCAGGATTGAGAGAGTATTTAGGAAAAATGTGTACCGAGTCTACCGACACCTAAATATCTCATGCAAGTTCACTTTGCGAATGGAGCCCAATAACCTCTAGGTCTTTCTATGGACTTGCGATAGGCAGAATTATGACTCTACAAATACAGATGTAAACCTTCCCCAACAAGACCAGTTGGTTACTAAATAGGGCTGCAACATTTGATCATTGTAATCCACACCTCCCATGAACCACACACACCCTATACAAGCCAAGTGATACCAAGATCGTTCTTGCGGCTCAAAAACGACATGCTAATACCAATGCGATGTGAACTTGTGTCAGTGGAGATGCACGTGAATGTATTGCTTTTAGAAAAAACGTTTTAAAATGGTTTTACACTATGGGAGCTTCTGCCCTTGTTCCACAAACAGTAATAAAAAAATTATAATTTTTATCTATATATACACACTGTGTATATAAATGCACATACGTGTACACACACACTTGACAGGTTACACGGTTAATTTTTTCAATTTTGTGGCAGTTAATATGATGCACACATCAGTGCTCATACCTGCAGGAGACAAAGTGCCGTCAATCCTTTTATTCCAGTTTAAGGTTGTAAAAAAAATTTAGACAGCAGATTACTGTTTGCAATTTCATGCAGTTTGCCAACCCCTTGGCGCAGTTCAGTACTAAAATTAACACAAAAAACATCTTTGTAACAAGAATTTTATTTTACAAACAGATGGCATGTTCAGGCAATGCTTCCAGCATTTGAGGCGATCCTGGGCCACAGGTCTGCACATTCTTTTGCCACTGGACCAGTTATAGCTGAACCTACAAAGAAAAAAAAAAAAAAACAGTGTAAATAATTTAGAAAATTCTCTAGTCAAAAATAATGTAGTGAACCCCAAGAATGTGGAGCAATTAGTAAATCAAGGAAACAGATAAGAGGAACAGGCCATATATGTACAAAGTTCACAACGCTCCCAACACTATGGAGCCCAAGTTTGACCTCTCAGACATGCCCCCAAGGGCGCCCTTTCCCCACTTCCATTTAGGAGAAGGACCCTGGGGGAAAAATAAATAAATAGCACCTGGATTCAAAGTATGCATATAGAGGCAAGACTCTCCCCGTCTCGGATCAATATTACATTACATGAGCATGCATCAAAAGACTGGTTAAGCTCATGATGTAATATTTGTGTACTGTTGAGTTTTTACCACCACTACAAATGCCCTAAATGTTTCCACAACCTACAGATTCTGTCAGAGTGAATCGGTTACTTTACTGACCATGTGTAAGGTACAGCTTTAAGCTTCTTGCACACTACAGACTAAAAAGTTGCACACTGCAGTTTGAAAAAGTTCAGAACAGTTATTTTATATTGATCTAAAATACAGCTTATTAATTGCATAGGCGTCGAGCATTCTTAATATAGAAACATTTTCATTTTTGGTCAACAATTTATGCCTCGTGCACAAATACGTGCAAAATGTGCGCAAATGTCAGTTTAACATATTGCAAACAAAAAAAACACAAGCATGCAAAAATGTATTCATGAATTTGCACAAAAATGCATACAAAATGTTTGGGGGGAAAAGTAGATGCTCAAACAGGAGTATTGTGTGCAAGAGGCCTTACAGCTTAAGAGTCGGTTCACACTGGGGCGACTTGGGATCCGACTTGAAGTCATCTCAAGTCGTGCCGTCCAGAAAAGCAATGTAAGTGAATGGGAGTGGTGTTGATACACACTACTCATGTTGCTCGACTTCAGAAGAGGTTCCTGTACTACTTCAATCAGACTTCTAGGCGATTTGTACCCACTGATTTCAATGGAAGTCGCTTCCAAGTCTGATCACTGTTTTAATTGAAGCAACCTTTCAGCAAGATAACATACATTTCTCAGACAAACCCCTCCCTCCCTCTCCCAGAGCTGATTGTTTTATTGGCCACTGGAATGTCTCCTGACCCGAAAAGGACTTCAAGTTCTGTTGTAAATCGCCCTGTGGTTCATGCTCAAATCGTGTTGAAGTTGCTTCTGGAAGTCGTGTCGCCCCAGTGTGAACCCGACTCTTAAGAAGCCTAATTCTAAGAGAACACTATAGACATCTGGCATCTACAGATTAAAGGTTACTGGCCTGAAGAATGTCACACCACTGATTGAAGCAGTATGGCACATGTAGCCACCTCCACACCCAAAACCAGTGCATTAATTTCCTCAACTCAAAAGTATCACTAAACAGACATAAGTGCTTTAAAGCAGAGTTCCACCCAAAAGTGGAACTTTCGCTTAATCCACTTCTCACCCCCCTTACATGCCAAATTTTTTTGGGGGGGGGGTGGGGGCTTCAGGAGTGGGACTTCCTGTCTCACTTCCTCCAAGGGGCTGCTAAGGAAAATAGTCATATCGCCTTTTGGCAGCCCCTCCCTAGAGACGATCGCCTGGGACACGCAACAGGTCCCAGGCGATCGCCTGTCCAATCAGATGGCGCAGCGCCGCTCACACATGTGCAGTGGGTGCCCGGCCGTGAAGCCGAAAGCTGTCACGGCTGGGTGCCCACACTTAGAAGACACCGGCCAGAGAGGGGAGTCATATGACATCCAACAGGATAAGCCACAGCGATAGGTGGTGCTGTGTGTCACTCAGACACACCGCATCTCCGATCATGGTAAAGAGCCCATGGCGTAGGCCAGGGTTGACAAACCCCAGGCGCTAGGGCACGTTTGCACCTAGAATTAACAGCCTGGGCTAGACTGTGGCAGGTGCACGGACTAAGATGCCGCTCTGGCGAGTAATTGAGGCCGCGGCTTTGCGGCCTGCTGGAGCGAGGTGCAACAGGGCATTGCCCTTACATTGCTCACACTGCAGGGGAACTGGCAACCTCTTCTGGTGGCAGAGGCTGCTACAAGCAGTCAATGGTTGTGCCAAGGGCTTCCCCTGCCTACTCTCTGCCTGACTTTTTTGTGTCAACAGTACGGTTTTCTTCTGTGTTAACATTCATTCCATGAACATCACAATTGATCAGGGCTATTGTTAAATACTCAGGCATTTAGAGATTATAAAACAAAAGATAGATCCTTCAGATTATTGGCCATACCCACCACACATTACAATCCGATTGTAAAATTTTCTTTACATCTATTGACAACGATGTAGCGCAAGGAACTGCCTGACTACTACAAAATGATTGGGTCTTTAGGCAGGTCCTTATATTAAACCGCTTTGGTAAATGTCCAGTTGATTATATAAAGATTGTATGGTCATACAGTAACTTGTATGGTGACACCAAGATTTGTTGTCACATATTTGGCAACTGTAAACTATACCCTTCAATGATTTTTTCGCAAAGCTTATTCTATCAATTTGACCTAGAGCAATGTCAATCTACCTTTTTATGGGACCCTCAGATACCAGTTAAGTTTCTCTCAATTTAATTGGTAATGATCGTTTTCCCTTGGCCTTATATTTTAGGATGAGGGGGGCTGCCATATAAGCGCCTGTCAGTGCAGCCTCAACAGTGCCATCTAATCAGTGCAGCCCATCAGCGGCAATACAAACCAGCGCCACCTATCAGTGCCCATCAGCACAGCCTCAATGGCTTTTTGGTCTTTCGCTTGGTACCAGGCGGAGCAATTGTTCTGGGCGTTGGACAGTCGATTTAAAAAACTGGCGCCTAACTTTTAGCTGGCTCCTAGATTCTAAGCAAATGTGTCAAGCCCCGACGTAGGCTATTTACCATGTGATCAGCTGTGACCAAATCACGGCGTGCAACAAGAAAGTGCAATTAAACGGCTTTCCTGGTGCCTTCATGGCAGCATACATATGGTTGGTTGTTCCGCCCCAACCAACCCACAGGACCAATCCCAACTCTATAAAATAAAGAGTTTGCCCTCCACACGCCAAACCGAGTGTTTAACTCCTTACCACCAGATTTAAACCAACAATTGCCGTGCAATGCACGAGATTGCATCGTGGTAGTATGGCAATTAGGTTCAAATCAGGTGTGAGGAAGACACTTGGCAACACTGGTTGTTGATCTTTGACTTCTTCCCATGTTCTTCAGGTAGATTTTCTACACCTCATCTAAAGATTGCAAAAATACAAAAAGGGGGGAAACCAAACACCCAATGGGGGGTTATTTACTAAAGGCAAAACCACACTGCACTACAAGTGCACTTGAAATTGTACTGTGAGGGGAAGCTCTGCTGATTTTATCATTCAATCGTGTGCAAGCTAAAGTGCCGTTTTTATTGTTCCTTGGATGTCCCCCTCGGATATACAGTGACTGCACTTCCGGTGCAATATCAAGTGCACTTTGCCCTTGTAGCGCAAAGTGGATTTGCCTTTAAAGAAAAAACACACAAAAAGAAAGCCATATTTGATCTGTAACTATTTTGCCATCTCGTGTAATTGACAAATTATTCAGGCATAAACCGTTTCACAGGAAAAAAAAAAAACCTGCTCTTGCATATGGGTTGTACAGAAGTGGAAAGCAAGTTAGGCAAGTGGTTAAAAAAGTCAGCAAATACAAATACTGTAGCCGACAACTTTTATTAGGACACTTGCCTGCCCAGGGAATCGCACAATGCCAGCACCCTGAGACTATTCGTCCACCAGCTTTGGGTGCAGGCATTGCCCATGCACAACTCACGCTGCACTTTTGGAATAGCCCCTCTATCTTCTGGGACCGACACAATTTACTGTCAAAACCCAGGTACCCACTTCGCTCGTGCAGTGAGAGCCCGGTCGTTAAGCCGAAAGCTGTCACGGCCAGGTGCCCACACTAGGGATGAAGGCGCAGGGCCAGAGAGGGGGGAGAGGAGCGGTCCTCCGGGCAGTGCGTTGCTGGAACGCGGAGCAGGCGAGTGTTTATTAAAAGTCAGCAGCTACACTTTGTAGCTGCTGACTTTAAACATAAAAAACACCTGGAACTCCCCTTTAAGCAATGCCCATTCTGACAGTTTGATAGAATGTCCTGTTTGGCAGTAACCAGAGGGCCAAACCTGTATATGGACACTGGGATTTAAGGAGGCGATTCCAACAGAAGACCCAAATGGCGAGCACACCTTTATCTGAAAAGACATTGGGGCAGACAAATCTGCCTCCCCAAATTACATTTTGGGCACCAGTGACATTACATTGATCGGGGGGGGGATCTCTGACATGTCATCTGGCAGAACTGGGTATCCGCTTGTTTACACAGGCAGATCCCTGTTATGCCTCTGTATTAGGCGATTGCAGGTCGCCTGCAGGCATTAAGTCTGTCCGACCCATGGGCTAACTCCCGCAGCATGTGTGGCTGTACAGCTACGATCCGCGCCAGAGAGCAGACCTGCCGCAAAAAAACAAAAAAAAAACACGGAATGGACGACTTCTATTCAGATCCATTTGAACAGAAAAGAGGTAGCCTTGTTCCATATTAAAAAAAAAAAAAAAACCCTGAAGGGACACAGATGTAAGCAGATGAAAAACTGAAACAATCCTATTATAAAGTAGCATATGCAAATCCTTAACGCCTACGCCTGTTTGAGGGGGATCCATCTTTGTTTCAGCAGAATACTATATATATTCTTCCCGATTGCCTGGAGCCAGTACACAACAAATAATTGCCACCTGCGCACATTAGGAAATTTTATGCAATACATACCTTTCATCTCTCCTTTATTATTCACTATCACCCCAGCATTGTCTTCAAAATACAGGAACACACCATCTTTTCTCCGGTATGATTTTCGTTGTCTTATTACCACTGCAGGATGCACTGTTGAGGTAAAAAAAAAAATCCCATTTACATTTAAGGTCTAAAGCTCCAAGACCAAAAGCACTGACAGTTAAAATCTTATCTCATGGAGGTAATAAAGCAGATTCTGCTAGAAAACAGAACAAAGGGGACCCATTTACAATATCCTATATGCCATTTCATTGTGAGGATACCAAAACACCACCTTTTTTACGAAGTTCAGGTTTTCCTTTTTTAACTGTGGCCATCACCATGTCACCAACG
Organism: Rana kukunoris; assembly: GCA_029574335.1. NCBI lineage: Eukaryota > Metazoa > Chordata > Amphibia > Anura > Ranidae > Rana > Rana kukunoris. Next base: position 55,641,335 of record CM056060.1, on the reverse strand, counting down.
CCAGCAGCTGGCAGTCTGTTCAGGCGACCTTTGATTCCTTTAACAGAAATGATGTACAAATTCTTGGCACCTAACAAAAAATAAAAAGATTACCAGTTCAAGCAAAAATAAAATATGTAAACAGCACACAAAAATGTGACATTTGTTTTGCTGATTCAGCACTGTTCACACAAGCAGCATTGTACCAAGGCCAATCGAAGTAGCACAGCTCATACAGCAGCAGTGCACACTTTACTTCAACAACTAAGCAAAGTACTAAACAAACCAGCATATCATAACCCCCCATGAATTTTGATGCATTAGAAAATCATTTTACTTCATTACCATTGTAATTAAAGTACATTTTTTGTGAACTAGTTACACTTCTCAGAACCATTCATCCATTAAAAGTCAACTTGCACACTATATGTAACTGAGGGTACATTCAGTTTATAGCATGCCCAGCAGGCACACTGCATCAAGAGAATAGCTTACTTAGGCCAGCTTGGCCCAAAGAAGCTAAAAAAGGCACAAGACACTTTAAACCAGGGGTGTCAAACTGGCGGCCCTCCAGCTGTTCCGAAACTACAAGTCCCATCATGTCTCTGCCTGTGGGAGTCATGCTTGTAACTGTTAGCCTTGCAATGCCTCATGGGACTTGTAGTTTTGCAACAGCTGGAGTGCCGCCTGTTTGACACCCTTGCTTTAAACTTTGTACAGACCTACAGAAGTGCCTGCAGGTGGCCAAGTCCATACGGACCCAATTTCTCCCTCTCCTATAGGCCTATGGTCACTTCTAATGACAATAAGCTTGTATCAGAATTGTTCAGCAGACTGCTGAAAAATTCTATAACTGATCAGTGGATTACAACCCGCTGATTAGTCATTAACCCCAAATGTGACCCCCCCCCCCCATACGGCAACTTCCCTGTCCCCTGCCACTCCACCTTATATCAGCGCTTATCTCTCCTCTTCAGCACTGACAAACCAGATTCCTCCTCTGCTGCATGGGGCTTCAGATGTGTCCCCCCCAGCCGGTCAGATCACCTCACACCCCCCCCCCCCATGGCCACACCAAGCGGCATCTCTTAACCCCCCCCTTCACTGACCTCTGTGATCCGACAGGCTGTGGGGACTTGGTAAACATGTGTTTACCAAGCCCCCCCCCCCCCCCATAGTAGAGAGGGCGCCATGCAGCATTCCTATATGCCCACTGATAGCTGATCATAGTAGTGTTACTATTAGGGATGTCCCGATACCAAGCATTTCCCCAAGTACTTGTACAGGGCTGAGCAAAAAAAAAAATTGCAATAAAGAACTAAAAAAATAAAATGTAAATAAAAAAACTGCCACAAAAAAAAAAGCCAAATCAGCGAGTAAAGTGGTATCGGAACAACCCTAGTTGCTATGTATTACTGTTATTTTCTCAATGAATTAGGAATCGCTATACAGATTCCCTATTCATTCAAGTAAAGAGCTATAGAGAAAAGGACCATCTTAACCACTTCAATACCCAGCCATAGAAAATTGACGGCCTGGGATGGGATCTACCATCCTAAGTGGCCGTCAATTGACAGCCTGGGCATTGCAGGCGAATATCTGGATGATGCCTGCAGCCAGAGGCATCATCCAGATATCCTCTTCTTCAGCCGACGATTCTGCACAATGTAAGAACGATCATAGCGGCGGTTCCGCCGCTTGATCGTTCTTACAGGCCGCGGGAGGGGACATCCCCCCTCCCGCCGCCATCCGGTGCTTCTCCGGGCTCACCTGTGCCTTCGGGGGCCCGGAGAACAAATCGTCGGCAGGAAGCATAGAGATGACTGGTGACCAGATGGTCACCAGTCATCTCTGACCGTCGGAGGACCCGGGCGCGATCTGATGACGTCACGCCCGGGTCCCCGTAAGTAAACAAAGCCGCAATTGCGGCTGTAAGCCCCCATTCATGAGATCGGTGAATTTTTTTTCACCGATCTCATGGTTTCCAGCCTGGAGGAGAGATGCGAGGTCTTATTGACCCCACATCTCTCCATAAAGAGGACCTGTCACACACATTTCCTATTACAAGGGATGTTTACATTCCTTGTAATAGGAATAAAAGTGGAAAAAAAAATAAAAAAATGAAAGTGTAAAAAATAAAAAATAAGTCAAAAAAATTAATAAAAGATAAAAAAAAAATTAAAACGCCCCTGTCCCCGATAGCTCGCGTGCAGAAGCGAACGCACACGCAAGTTCCGCCGACATATGTAAACGCCGTTTAAACCACATAAGTGAGGTATCGCCGCGTGCGTTAAAGTGCCAGCAACGAATCTAGCACTAGATCTCCTCTGTAAATCCAAACTGTAACCTGTAAAAAATAAATAAAGCGTTGCCTATGGAGATTTTTAAGTACCGAAGTTTGGCGCCATTCCATGTGTGCACATAATTAAAGCGTGACATGTTGGGTATCTATTTACTCGGTGCAACATAATCTTTCACATAATACAAAAAAAAAATTGGGCTAACTTTACTGTTTTGTTATTTTTTTAATTCATAAAACAATTTTTTTTACAAAAAAAAGGCGTTTGAAAAATTGCGTAAATACCGTGCAAGATAAAACTTTGGAATGACCGCCATTTTATTCCCTAGGGTGTCTGCTAAAAAAAAAAAAAAAAAAATGTTTGGGGGTACTGTAATTTTCTAGCAAAAGAATGATGATTATTACATGTAGGAGAGAAGTGTCAGAATAGGCCCGGTATGGAGGTGGTATAAAAGCCTGGTATTGAAGCGGTTAAGTGCCTTTGTCTCAGAAAAAGATATGGGGGTCTGTTTAGACCTCTGATATCTCACCAAAAAAATATTGATTTCTTGGTTTAAGTTGAATATATAGCCTTGTGCAAATTATCTCTTCATAAATTGAGGCCAAACGTATACTTCTATATTACTTGGGGGATTTAACCAAATCAGTGTATATCATTTAGTGTGTAGAACAAAAAGTTATATAGGTCTACAAACCATGATAGAAGAAAGAGAAAAAAAAAAAAGTGATATAATGCATGAGAGTTTGCCAGAATTTTACTATGCTTAGGGTGGGTTCAAGTGACTCAAACCTGCATCAAAAACATAACAGGCCGTTCTTGATGTATTTTTAATGCATTTCAATGGAGAAGTGTGTTTCGGATAGAGATAGAAAAAATAAATAAAAAATAAAACGGTTTCGGCCAAGAGCATCCTGGATTGTCAAATCATCTGCTGCGATTGTCCATGGTGATCCCATAGTACCGGCAGCGAGCCAGTACAGAGGTCTGTCTTTGGCTGTGTCCGATTGACACAGTGGATAAGGGGTTAAAGTGCTAAATGGTCTGTATATTTTAGTATACAGTAGAAGCCCTCTGTGCAGAAGACTTAATGCTCAACATTATGACAAATGCCCACCCAGAAGAACGCCGATTTTAGTTCCACTTTGATTAGACTAAACTTGAGATTTTGAAAAACTAGCACACAAATATCTTCATATTCAACATACCAGTGTTATCAGCACAGTTAATGACCGCTCCCACAGGGAGACCGAGGGAGATGCGAAACTTTGCACCAGAAGAACCTCCACGTCCTAAAAAAAAAAAACACAGAAACGAATGCCAGTTTATAAGATTGTTAATCGTATACTTCATTTAAAGCTACTGTTACAAATGTCTACGACAGGTTAGAAGGAGCACCCACAAAGAAACAAAATGCCACCAATCGGTCTGTCTGCAAACACGGCTCCATAAAGAGAAGAATCTTGGAATCCTTTAATGTTCCACGTCCTTATGTTCCTCCCACCGACCCATATGTCACTGCTGTGTCCAAGGCATAGGCAAGTATTTTTGCAAGTACATTTAAAGCAGTGGTTCACTGAAAAAACATTTTTTTTTTTTTAAAGGCCAGCAACTACTGACTTAAATTGACACTTACCTGCCCAGGTCGCCCGCGGCGTCGGCAGTCGAAGCCGAGCGGTAGCTCAGCTTTCTGGCCCCCCTCCGCCATCATTGGTGAGGGAATCTGAAAGTGAAGCGCTACGGCTTCAGTGCCTGGTTCCCTAATGCGCGAGTCGTGCGGCGCCATTTCCCCGATTTCTAACCCCTCCAATGTGAACCTAGGCTAAAAGGCAAAATGTCTATCAGCTTTTAAATAGAGTAGAAAGGATTTAGAACACATGCCAGGCTTTTTTGATGTCTGCACCTACCATAAGGGGATTCACCCTACTTGCCCTGTTCACCGTTACAGCAAGTCAAAAAAAAAAAAAAAAATCTAATTTTGGGTTGTCACCAGACTGATATAAGGGGATACTAGTTATGGTGATAACCAGGAAATCTCTTACTTTAAAGGGACCCCCCCCCCCATGTCATGTTTCAGCAATTGGGGGGGGGGGGGGGAGAACGTTACACTGTTCAAAATGAAAAAAGTTTTGCCTTTAAGACGGGTGGTAAAACTGTGGCTCAATAGTCCATGTCTACCATCCACTGATCACAAATGTAAAACAGTTTTGCTGTGATTCAAACAAAAAGAAAAGTGATGAGGTTTTTAATTGCTGTCTATGTCCCTGTTGGGGAGATTTTGGGGTGTCACCAGAAAAGGAATATCTTCCAAAGGAGACACTAGTTCTGATGACATATCCTCTCACTTCCAGTTGTAGCTAAAGGAAAGGAAGTGAAGGGAAATCCCCCCATTTATTTTTTTTAAAACAAACTGACAGGGGTTATATCCCTCATTTATGCTAGATATAGATAGATATATATATATAAAAAATAGAAAAATCCCTTGCAAGAGCATAATGTGCTAGTATGCAAGACATACTAACGTTATGAAAGGATTACCTTAAAATGAATTCCTCCAGTGGGGCACCGTCACCACTGACAGGGCTTTCATCTTTTCTTCCTACAGGGTTTATGGGCTTCAGCTGTTTGAATGGCCAAACCTCCAATCATGTTACTTCCACGGCACAGCTCTGTCAGTGGACATGCTGGCCATACACTGGTGTCAACACCGGCTGCTACTATCTCCTAAACCAGGCGTGCCCAACCAGTGGCCCGCGGAGCCCTCTGATGTGGCCCGCGACCTTCTCTGGAATAGAATACTATCATTAACCACTTCCCTACGTGTTTTCACGGCCACATTTTAAAGATGGATATCTCAGTAACGGCAGCAGCTGCTGCCACAACCGAGGTATCCATCTTTAGTACAAGCGATCCTGTAAAAGATAACGCTGGTCTCCGTGGCGGATTCGCCGCAAGATCGCCGTTATCGGCGGTGGGAGAGGCCCCCCTCCCGCCGCTCTCCACCGCTTACCGGAGCCATCGATAGCAGCAGAGGCGATCGGGTCTGCTCAGTGGGGATGCGAGTGAGGGAAAAAATTTCCCTCGCCCGTCCCCATACCTCTGCTGGGCGGAAGTGACGTCAAAACGTCAGTCCCGCCCAGCGTCTTAAAGAAATTTTTTGTTCTGTCATTTGAAAAAACGACTTTGTTCTTTTTTTCTTTTAAGTCTAAATATGAGATCTGAGGTCTTTTTGACCCCAGATCTCATTCAAGAGGACCTGTCATGCTTTTTTCTATTACAAGAAATAATAATTAAAAAAAATGATAAACTAAATAAAAATATATAACAAAAAAAATTTTTTTTAAAGTGCCCCGTCCCGACGAGTTTGCGCGCAGAAGCGAACGCATACGTGAGTAGCGCCTGCATATGAAAACGGTGTCCAAACCACACAAGGTATCACCGCAATCGTTAGAGCGAGAGCAATAATTCTAGCCCTAGACCTCCTCTGCATTTCGCAAAAAATACAACCTGTAGAATTTTTTAAATGTCGCCTATCGAGATTTTTAAGGGTAAAAGTTTGATGCCATGCCACGAGCGGGCGCAATTTGTAAGCGTGACATGTTGGGTATCATTTTACTTAGCACAACATCTTTCACAATAAATAAAAAAATTGGGCCAAATTTATTGCTCTTATTTTTTAATTAAAAAAGGTGATTTTTTTTCCAAAATAGTGCGCTTGTAGGACCGCTGCGCAAATATGGTGTGACAAAGTATTGCAATGATCACCATTTTATTCTCTAGGGTGAATATATATATATATTTTTAAGTAATTTTTTAGTAAAAAAAATGTTTTAGTCTTGTAAACACCAAATCTGAAAAATACCCACAGTAGAGAAGTGGTTAAAGGCAAGTTTATTACTAAAATCACAGGAGATATATATATATATATATATATATATATATATATATATATATATATATATATATATATATATATATATATATGCATATCTGTTCTGCAGGGGCTGCTGGGCTGCTTTTAAACTGATCCACAGGTGCAAGAACAGTTTACCTGCAAGTTTTGTGCGCTTTCTGAAAGTGCACTACACCTACAGAATATAATAGAAGTCTAGGGCAAAGCGCAGCTAACTTGCAGGAAAACAACCGGTTACCAAGTCACCCAAGCGGCCCTTGCTCCTCAAAAGGTTGGGCACCCCTGTCCTAAACAGTGCATATTTAGAAGATATGTACTGTACTTACAGGTAAACCTTATAGGTTCACCTGTAGGTACAAATAAGCAAGCTGACTATCACTTTAATGTCTGCCACAGCTTTGCCACCACCCTGCATGCCCCACGACACATACAGCATCACAACCAACCAAACCATTGTATATCATGACTAGTCTAATAAGCTGGCAGTGATCTGGGTGGTTATCTAGAAAAGTCAATAGTATTTATGGGTCAGAATTACAAACAAGGCACACAACCACGGAGTGCCACAGAGAATGAGATATTCCATCTAACAGCGCTAATGCTTTTCAACCAAAGTACATCTTTATACTAAAATATAGAAAACAAAAACCGGAGCCCACACCAAACACAGCGCTACAAATATAATACACACCCTGCCTAACAGGATCATTCCCCGACTATAAACATGGCTGCCTGTGGGTTTTCCACCCCTCGATGATTCCACACTAATCTCTACTACACAACCCTTGTCATAATCCCGCTAGAACATAGAGGGGAATGCAGAGAACAAAACATGTTTATAGACAACAACGAACAACCATCGCAGATAGCGGATGGCACCAGATTACACGGCGCAGCTACCTACACTCACCCCTCTTAGACATCTTGGTTACCGGAAAGAGAAAGCCAGCCGCAAAGGATGCCGGAATATAGCATCCGCCGCGCGGGCAGAAGTACGTCAGCGGGCGGCGCGTAATGACGCATTTCCAGTGTTTCTGTGAGTGTGGTGTACGGCTTGCAATGCACTTGCATATAGCAGCCGTTGGAAGTACGATGCAGCCTGTGCTGTGGAAAGTTACGTTTGTACTTTTACCCACATGCAGGCCCGGCTTACTCCTTATGCCGCCCCAAGGCCGGGTTCTTTAATGCCGCCCCCCCCTCAAACACACACTATGGGCCAGATTCTCAGAGGCGTTAAGACGGAGTATCTCAGATACCCCGTCGTAACGCCTTTTTTTTTGTCTCGTATCTATGCCTGTGATGCTGAGCATCACTTTTGCATAGATACGCTTCTACATCCGACAAGTGTAAAAGCATTACACTTTCGGATCGTAGGTGTAATGACAACTCCAGCCACTAGGTGGCCTTTACGTTGTTTTTTCATTTGCATATGCAAATGATGTAGTACACGATTCTCGATCGCTTTTACGCCGCCCCGTCGTCGCGTACGTCGTTTTCGTTCGCGTAAGGTTACCCCAGCTTCTATGTGGAGTAACCTTACGAGGTCCCGTCGTGTCCCGTCGGATGCCATGTTAAGTATGGCCTCGGGACCGCGTCGTGTTGTGTGTCGTTTACGTCGTTTGCGTACGTCGATTCTCAATGGGGCTGGCGTACGCTGCGATTACGTCGTTTACATTGAGAAAATGTGACGTCCTTTGGAGCATGCGCACTGGGCTTTTTCCCCGGCCGGCGCATGCGCAGTTCGTTCGACGCGGGGGAGTGCTTAATTTAAATACAAGCCGCCCCATTTGAATTGCGCGGGTTTACGCTTGGCGATTTACGAGACGCCGGCGAAAACTACGGAGCAAGTGCTTTGAGAATAAAGCACTTGCTCTAGTACGCAGCGGTGGCGTAGTGTAAATGGCTTACGCTACGCCGCCGAATATATATGAGAATCTGGCCCATTACACGTACACACTGACCTACCTAACCATTACACACATACACCCACCTGACGCACACACTGACCCACCTACCTGTCACGTACACACTGACCTACCCGACCATTACACGCACACACCTGATGCACACACTGACCTACCTACCTGATGTACACACACTGACCCACCTACCGGACACACACACTGACTCACCTACCTGTCACATACACACTGACCTACCTGACCATTACACACACACACACACACCTGATGCACACACTGACCTACCTACCTGATGTACACACACTGACCTACCTGACCATTACACACACACGCACACACCTCATGCACACACTGACCTACCTACCTGATGTACACACACTGACCCACCTATCTGACGCACACACTGACCCACCTACCGGACACACACACTGACCCACCTACCTGTCACGTACACACTGACCTTAGGGTTGCCACCTTTTCTTCAAGCCAAACACTTTAGCGGCGCATTGCAATTTTTTTTGTGCTATACTCTATAAGATTTTAAAGACCTGGAGGAGAGAACTTAGCACGCCACGGCAAAAATTTGGGGTGGTCAATTTTAACAGGTGTCAACAGATTTGTATATGGGAAGCCACAGTCCGGTCTAAATAATGTGTCTGGGTTTTAGGCAGACTAAAATCCAGACACATGATTCAAAACCTGAGCTATTCATGTGACCCCTTGTAATACAGGGGTCAGTGTCACCTACTTATTATAGGGGTCAGTATTACGTCCTCCATAATACAGGAGCCCCCCATAGAGGAACCCATTAGATCAGAATCCTCTTATATCAGTGCTCCCCTTAGAAACCCCAAAAAATTAAATTGAAAAAATGCAGCACAACCTCTATAATGATGGTGGAAACCCCCAAGGATAATCCAAGTATTAATACACTCCAATCTTATTTAAACATACAATATGTACTGTTCAATCTCCACACACATATATAATAGTGTATGAATAGTGGTGTAATTCCATTCCACAATGTGCTGTGCTAATATCCGTTTTATAAACACCTTTTGAGTCAGATACATTGGATATTAGTAAAGCACATTGTGGAATGGAATTACACCTCTATTCATACACTATTATATATGTGTGTGGAGATTGAACAGTATAAATTGTATGTTTAAATAAGATTGGAGTGTATTAATACTTGGATTATCCTTGGGGGTTTCCACCATCATTCACAATACATGTTTTAACATTTGAATTAATATAATTATATTGTATAATTAATAAAATAATAATTACATTTTTGTTGTTTAGGCATTTTTTTATTATTATATCAGAGTGCCCTGTATCAGATTCTCTTTATATAACAATCTCTAAGGAGGTGTTGATGTAATGCAACTGTGAAATAATGTGTGTCTCTAAAGAAGGGGGTGATTCTGATCCTTATATCATAATGTGGGTCTCTAAAGGGGGTGCCTATATAAAGAGAGTTTCCCTTATCTAAAAGAGGTCTCTAAGTAGGGAGGTGCTGATATAATGGGGGGTCTCTAAGTGGTCAACAGCAGTCGGAACTCCCCTCCCCACAGATTTCCCACATTAGCTCAGATTCCCCTCCCCTTATATCGCCCCCCCCCCCCTTGATTAGATCAGGGACCCCCCCATCAGTGTCCCCTGCCCTGAAAGACCCCCATTTGACTGCCTTACCGAGAGTCGGCAAGTGTGGGAGCTGGAGCATTCATTCACAGGGCTGCTGTTAGAAATTATTAGGGAGGTAAGAAAGGGGAGAGGGAGAGAGAGGGAGGGGAGGGAGAGAGAGAGAGAGAGAGGCAGTAGAGAGAGAGGGGGGCAGGAGAGAATGAGGGGTAGGAGAGAGACAGGCAGGAGAGAGAGGGGGTGCAGGAGCGAGAGAGAAGGGGGGCAGGAGAGCGAGAGGGGGCAGGAGAGAGAGAGAGGGGGCAGGAGAGAGAGACTGACAGAGCAGACCTCAGAAGACAATGACACACAGTGAGAGAAAGAGAGAGAGAGAGAGGGGGGCAGGAGAGTGAGAGAGAGGGTCAGGAGAGAGAGAGTGTCAGGAGAGAGAGAGGGTCTGAGAGAGGCAGGAGAGAGAGGCAGGAGAGAGAGAGAGAGGGTCAGGAGAGAGAGAGTGTCAGGAGAGAGAGGGGGGTATGAGAGAGGCAGGAGAGAGAGAGAGGCAGGAGAGAGAGAGAGGGGGGCAGGAGAGAGAGAGAGATAGAGAGAGGCAGGAGAGAGAGAGAGGGGCAGGGGAGAGAAAGAGGGGGGGCAGGAGAGAGAGAGACTGACAGAGCAGATGAGAGACAGACCTCAGAAGACAATGACACAGTGAGAGAGGGAGAGATAGAGGGGGGCAGGAGAGAGAGAGGGAGTGTCAGGAGAGAGAGAGGGGGGTAGGAGAGAGAAGGGGGCAGGAGAGAGAGAGGGGGGGCAAGAGAGAGAGGGGGGCAGGAGAGAGAGAGGGGCAAGGGAGAGAGAGAGGGTCAGGAGAGAGAGGGGCAGGAGAGAGAGAGAGAGGGGCAGGGGAGAGAGAGAGGGGCAGGAGAGAGAGAGGGAGGCAGGAGAGAGAGAGGGGCAGGGGAGAGAAAGGGGGGGGGGCAGGAGAGAGAGAGACTGACAGAGCAGATGAGAGACAGACCTCAGAAGACAATGACACACAGCGCGAGTTAGGACTCTGGAGCATGCAGGGCAGGCACGATTATCCACAGACACAGACTGCCCTGCCTGCATCCACATGTGACCAGCAGCTATGGCTCTAGTCTAGGCGATAAGGCGAATCCTTCACATACCCTCATGTCCACCGCGCCGTACGATCTGTCCCGTCCTGCACTGTCGCACATGACATGTCACATGCAGGCAGCCTGCTCGGCCAAATCACAGGACACCCGCCGCTGCCCTTTGCTGGGCTAGGCTCAGACACACAAATTTTACTGTAAGGGCCCTTTCACACTGGTGCGTTTTTGCCGCGTTTTCGCGGTAAAAATAGCGCTATTAAAACGCTCCCCATACTCCTCTCCATTGAAATGAATGAAACGCGGTAAAAACGTGGTAAAATCGCGGTGTTTTTGCCGCGATTTTAACGCTCCGTTTTTACCGCGTTTTTACTGCATTTTTACAGCGTTTTTTAATTCATTTCAATGGAGAGGGGCATGAGGGCGTTTTATTTTCAATCTTTTTCTTTTATTAGAGAAAAAGAAAAAAAAATCAGAGTACAAATTACAGCCAGGGTACCTAAGTACCACACAATAACACATAGTCAAAACATATCAAATACATACTCTGAAAGTAAGCAACTTTTATATCTTATAACAAAGAAAAGCAAAGGGAAACATCACTTATCTAGGATATTACCCTCTACTAACTAATACTAGAAGGAGAGAAGAAAAGGAAGAAAGAAAAAAAAAAAAAAAGAGAAAGAGAGGGGGGCCAAAGACACCGTAGTGAACGAACTATCTAACGTCTTCTACCTACCACGAGGAGTGGAGAGGAAATGATCAAAGTCAGGACTACAATCTCATGCCGTATAAAATTGTAACTATTGATTAGAATACCTGAACGTCACCCAGGGTAACCATGTCTGATTGAATTTTTCTGACGATTCCCTGGCAATTGCTACAGTTTCCTCCATTTGATGAATATTCTCTATGGAGCTAAACCATTCCGATATGGAAGGGATATCTTTCGATTTCCAGTGCCTGGGAATCAAAACTTTTGCTGCGTTCAATAGATGTCTAGTCAATGATTTTTTATAATGTTGCATAGAGCAGTCGGCAATGTGGAGTAAGCAACATGCAGGCGTAAGAGAGATTGTGGTATCCGTAATGGCCTTGATCATTTCACACACCCTATCCCAGAAAGGTCTCAGACAAGAACACTCCCACCAAATATGAAAAATGGTACCCGGGTCTTGCTCACATCTCCAGCAAGAATCCGATGTCAGCGGGTACCATTTTTTTATTTTGTCCGGAGTAGCATACCATTGTGTCAAAAGTTTATACGACATTTCCTGCAATCTCGTGCCAATCGCACACTTATGGGCAAAAATGCAGGCACCTTTCCATTGCTTATCAGTAAAGTTTGTTTTAAGCGCATTTTCCCATTGTACTTGTATTCCGGAAGCTAACCCCCCCTATCTAGTTGAAGCCAGGAGTACATGAGAGAAGTAGATCTCGGAACCAGAGCTCCAGCCAAGCAAATTTGTTCAAAGGGAGTTATCGGTCTAAGAAATTGTTTTTTAGTCTTGGAAACCTGTGTATAGTTATGCAGCTGGCGGTAAGTCCAGAATGAGAGAGAGCTCTGAGAATTTATCTCCTTTTTAAGGGAATCAAAAGATTTTAAGGTGTTAGCCTCAAAACAATGTATCATTAAGAGGGGCATCGATTGATCAGTTGATGCCAAAAAATGCAGGTCCATCCCCGGCATGAAATCAGGATTACGTGTAATAGGGGTAAGTGGACCGGGACATGAGGACAATTTATGATGTTTCAACATCCTATGAAACACTCTAAGCGTAGACCCCACCAAGGGATGCTGCTGCAAACTCTGCGGGAGTTTCCCCCAAGGAATCCAAGGTAGGAATCTAAGATGTAGTGTGGAAAATGTTTCCTCTAATGTAACCCAATCCTTCTGCTCCCTATGACAGTTCCAGTCCACAATTCTAGCTAGATGCATCCCGGAGTGATAGAGTTTGAAATCCGGCAGGCCTATACCCCCCCCCCATCCTTAAATTTTGAGAGCGTATCCAGCTTTATCCGAGGTTTTTGCCCCTTCCAAATAAAAGTACGTACAATAGCCTGAAGTCTTTTAAAAAAAAGACCTGGAAGTGGAATAGGTAAAGTATGAAAATAATATAGGATTCTGGGTAAGATTACCATCTTTAATATGGCAGCTCTGCCAAACCAGGAGAAAGGTCTAGAGGTCCAACCTTTAAGATCTACTTGAATTTTTTTTAACAAGGGGGGGAAATTAATGTTATAGATATCTCCAAAGTTAGCCGCCAGTTTAATTCCTAGATAGGTAATAGATGACGTTACCCACTTAAACGAGCTGGAAGAGCATGCACTCTCTAAGGAATCGGGTGACAGCGTAAGATTAAGGGCTTCTGATTTAGAATCATTAATTTTCATATTGGAAATATAGCTGAAAATATTAAAGGCTTTAGAAAGGTTCGGAATTGAGTCATCAGGCCGTGTCAAAAAAAATAAAAGGTCGTCCGCATATGCTGCCATTTTAAAGTCACGCTGGCCTATCTGAAAACCCTTTATCTCCGGATTTGCATTAACTGTGCGAATAAAAGGCTCTAAAGATAAATTAAATAAAAGAGGGGAAAGAGGACATCCCTGCCTTGTGCCATTGTTTATATCCACTGCTTCTGAAAGAGTGCCATTGATTTTAAGCTGTGCCCGAGGTTTATAATATAAAGCCGATATCCACGCCATCATGTGAGATCCTAGCCCAATATGTCTGCAGGTAGCAAACATATAGTCCCATGCGACGCGATCGAAAGCCTTCTCCGCATCAGTTGAGAGGAGAAGGCCCTCAATTCCCTGAGTATGTGCAAAATGAACCAGATTAAGGGCTTTTATGACATTATCCCGTGCTTCCCTTCCTGGCATGAATCCCACCTGTTCTGGGCCTATAAGTTTTGAAAGGAATGGTGTCAATCTAGATGCCAATAATTTTGCCAATATTTTTAGGTCCAAATTCAACAATGAGATTGGCCTGTAACTTGTACAATCAGTAGGGTCCTTCGAGGGTTTAGGGATCAGTGTTACATATGCCGTCGTAAAAGTGCTTGAGGTTGATGAGGAAGTTCGGAAATAATCCAAGGCACGGAGTAAGGGAGCTTTCAGGGTGTCTATAAAAGTTTTGTAATAATGGGCTGTAAACCCATCTGGGCCTGGACTCTTGCCCGGTTTTAGAGTTTTAATTGCCACCATAAGTTCTTCCTCTGAGATCGGCATTTCCAAGAAATCGCACTCGGCCGAAGATAAAGTAGGCATACCACTGTCCATAATGTATTCTCGCAAAACGGATTCTCTATTTCCTTGAAGCTCCGCGGGTTTATGTATCGCAGGGAGATTATAAAGCTTAGTGTAAAAAGCATGAAATTGTGCCGCAATTTGGTCCGTTTTTTGTATAAGTTGGCCCTTAGAAGTCTTAATAGAAAGAATGGAATGTGCATGAGAAATTGTTTTAAGGGTTTTTTCCAGGTATTTGCCACACTTATCCCCATGTTCATAGTGAAAGCCCTTCTTAAAATAGAGAATACGTTTAGCTTTAAGATTAAGTATGGAATTAAGTTTTTCCCGCGTTTTTGACAGTTCCAACATAAGCGCCTCTAAATGTGACTGTTTATGTTGGCTTTCCAAGAGGAAAAGTTTTTCCGCCAACGCCGAGGTAACTTTTTCCGCTTCTTTTTTCTTAAAGTGGAAGTAAACCCATCGATTTAACAGTTTCAAAAAGCAGTTAAATTTCCGGCATGCCGGGATTGCCAACTTCACAGTGGTTGTGCTCTCAACCAAACTGTCAATCCATCCAATGGCTGGTGTCATAACTGATCACATGTGCAGCACCACGGCAGTTGAAGATTAAACATAGGCCAAGATGGCAGCTTCCTTGGCTGAAAATGATAGAAGGGTTTACTTCCACTTTAATAGAACCTAGGCGCATAATTTCTCCGCGTATAACGCACTTATGGGCCTCCCAAATTGTCAAAGGTGACATATCTTCTGTGGTATTAAGCTCAAAATATAATTTGAGCAACGGGGAATAATACGTATAGTCTCTGCCCGTTGGATATACCAGGCGCCAAGCATCCACCAAGGCCAAAGAATTCAGCTGTGATTTAATTTTCTGAATAATAGAATATGAAATGCTAGACCTACCATTTGAGGTATCCTGTAGGGGTAACAGTGGGATATTAAAGTCCCCACCTAAAATAATACAGCCAGTGGCAAATCCCTTTAGTTTGTCTATTAAGTGTCGGCAAAATGTAAGATGGCCTGAGTTAGGGAAGTAAGCGTTTGCCAAAGTGATCTCTCTATTATGCCACATTCCTTTGAGAAACAGAAATCGCCCCTTAGGGTCCTTTTATTGCTTGGACACTTTAAAGTTTGCGTGTTTATGCAACAGAATAGATACACCTTTGGACTTAGAGTTAGGGTTTGGCACATGATATACCTTGAGGGCGTTTTATGAGCGTTTTAATAGCGCTATTTTTACCGCGAAAACGCGGCAAAAACGCACCAGTGTGAAAAGGCCCTAAGGGGAGGGGAGAGTACTCCGCGGTGGGCGGCGAAAAATAGCTACACTGCCTAAGTAGCAAGTGCCGCCGATCACGGGGGGGGGGGGCCATGTTAGTGCTGGGGGGCGACCGCGAAAGCCAAAAAGTCGCTGCAGGAGTGGCGCCGCCTGGCCTCGGTGGCCTTGTGAGAAATCCGGCCCTGCCCACATGATAGGTTAATGGTGAACATATTAATTGAGCGACAGTGTTTGTAATTGTGAAAAACAGGCAGTACTAGTGGGGCATGATTTAACCACTGGCTGTTTTTGCACTTTTGACATTTCTCACATGTTATAACCACCTCAGCTCCAGAAGGATTTTACCACTTTCATGACCAGACCATTTTTTCCCCTGTTTAGCATTGTGCTAATTTAACTGGTTATGCAACGCTGACGCTGTATTCAAACTTTTTTTTTTTTCTACAAAAACAGCCTTCTTTTGGTTGTATTTCATTTGATCATCACTCGTTTTTGTTTTATTTTTTTTACTATATAGTAAAAAAATAAAACAAAAATGAGTGATGATCAAATGAAATACTACCAAAAGAAGGCTGTTTTTGTAAAAAAAACAAAAAGTTCGAATACAGCGACAGCGTTGCATAACCAGCAAAAAATATTGTCTATTTTTAGTTTATATAAACTAAAAATAGACAATATTTTTTGCTTTTCTAAAACATACCAAAAAAAGCCTTTAAAAATAAACCTGTAAACAGGCAGCGATGTACCAGTAGGTCACTTTTCCTGTACGTAGTACTCTGCAGGTTGTCCGCAAGTGGTTAAAATCAGCATTTATTGCTCGAAAATTACTTATAACCCCCAAATGTATATTTCTCTTGTCGTCCATGGACGGACACAGCCTCTTCAATTCTTGACAAGTGTGTTAATGTCCCCTGTTTACAGAAGAGGACTAGGCAGAAACATGTTAGATATTCATACGACTTCAAAGTTGTGCGATTTTGCCGCTGGGATTTGGGATCAGTACAACTTCAACTTTGCCACAACTTTGGCATTAACCAATGAAAACATACATGGTGTGAGGCAATTCCTTTTCCTGCCACCACAGTTGTCATTGCTGCCGCAGCAATAGCAGTGCATGAGGAAGAAGGGGAGGAAAAGCGGAGGCGGAGAAGATGTCGATATTGGGTACATCCCATCATTGCCAATCGTGAACATAGGGGTCAATTTTGGATCCTCTATAATGAAGAATGAGAAGAATGCTCCTTACATTGGTGGCCAGTAAAAAGAATGCTCCTTACATTGGTGATCAGTGGGAAGAATGTCCCTTACATTGGTGGTCAGTGGGAAGAATGCTCCTAACATTGGTGGTCAGTGGGAAGAATGCTCCTTATATTGGTGGTCAGTGGGAAGAATGCTCCTTACATTGGTGGTCAGTGAGAAGAATGCTACTTACATTGGTGGTCAGTGGGAAGGATGTCCCTTACATTGGTGGTCAGTAAAAATATTGCTCCTAACATTGGTGGTCAGTGGGAAGAATGTCCCCTTCATTGGTGATCAGTGGGAAGAATTTCCCCTTCATTGGTGGTCAGTGGGAAGAATGTCCCCTTCATTGGTGGTCAGTGGGAAGAATGTCCCCTTCATTGGTGGTCAGAGGGAAGAATGTCTCCTTTATTGGTGGTCAGTGGGATATTGTCTTTGTAGTTTATCTTGTCTTTGAAGTTTGGGTCACACAAATCATAAATAGCTGGGCACTCACGAATAAATCAAATGATTTGCTCATTATCGAGGATGTCTCTTTTTTTACCTGTTTGGAGCACATTGTTCCTGAGGGAATAACCAGGAAGTAAATGTGTAGTGGAAAAATGTGCTCGAGAGGGGCTACTATGCTGAAAGGATTGGGTGGGACAAGGGTTAAAAAGCTGCTTGTGCTTACAACGTTATACTGAAATCGTACTGAAATTGTGTCTATATTATTCAGGTATGATTTGCATGCTACTTGAGGGTTTAACATTGAGGTCTATGGACATCAACTTGCATGGAAGTTGGACCAAAGTAGTGCAGGGACTACTTTGAAGTCGGCACTACTTAAAGTCGTGCCAGTATGAATGGTGTTCATTGAAAAGCATAGAGAATGACTTGTCATACGATTTTGCAGTACAAAATCGTGAGACAAGTCGTATAAGTGTGAAAGGGGAATTAAACAGAGTTAAACAGCCCCGCCCAGGGGGCGGTCACTCCAGACATAACCCTCCTCCCTGCAGCATGCAGCCTCAGTTTCGTTCTGCCTAGCAAAGGAGAAGGACGTATGGCTCCCTTTGGGCCCAGCGCCCTGAGGAAATTTTTTATTTTTATTTGACTTGTATTGACTGTCGGCTGAGAGACAGGCTGGATATTCTAGATTCTTGTAGTCTTCTCAGTTCAGGCCAGTGAGCGTGAGCACACCTTTGCAAAGAGGCTGGGTCTGCCACGACATGCCCCATGACTCCTGGGGTGGCCAGTGAGCTTTGCTCCGAAGTCCGCACATGACTGAGCTGTGGTGTTGTCTCACTCACAGTGGACCAGGCTGACGGCTACCTCCATTGCGGTTGTACGCCTGTCTGGAATGCGTCTGTGAGCCGTCGCGTGGACGGGTAAGTACAGTCCCTCCCTCTTAGGTGGGGTGGTACGGCTGAGCATTCCTGGGGTTTGGGTATCCTCCCTTCCCTGCTCCCTTTTTCCCTCTGCTGTTCTACATTGCTGTCGGGGTGGGCACCTGGTTGAGGGGACTGTGCGCCTGGCCTATGTGTACTTTACTGCTGGGGGTCTGCTTTTCTGGAAGTTTTGGGGTGCTGGGCAGCCTTATTGTGTTTTCACCTTTTAAAATGCTGTTTTGCTGCCGTTCTGGCAGCGCTGGCGCAATTTTTTTTGTGGATTTTCAGTTTCTTTTGAAAATCCCATTGGCGGCCATTTTGTTGTAGCCGTGCCATGATACAGCATTATGGCGGTCAGCCATTTTCTTGTGGCCGCTTCAAGCTCCATATGCTGCGCTCGGCGGCCATCTTGCCTGAGTCCTCGGCCTCTAGTGTTGACTCCTACAGCGCGCCGTTCTTCTTACGCAGCACCCCACGGCTACCTCACAGCTTACCTCACAGCTTTCTCCTCACACACACAGCGGTGTGTGGGACACGGGCAGCGGCGCTGAGCAGTCTCCTCCGGTGTGGTGAGTCCCCTGGGTAACCCCCACTGATCAGAGCAGGAGTGTTTTTTTTTTTTTGTTCAGTCTGAACTGGGCCCTGGGAGTTTTTTTTCTCAATAATGAAGTCAGTATCTGGTCCTTATTCCCCCAGCATGACAGAGGCAGCAGCTGGTACTTCTGCTCCTGCACTCACAATATACTCTTTGTCAGCAGTCCTGGAGATATTTGTTGCCAGGGTGGAAGCGGCGTGCGGCAGTAAGGGGGGTCCCTCCACTATCTCCAGGGGAATGTCCAGATTCAGACCAGGACCCGGCTGCGGCTCAGGTGCCTGTTCTGTTTTATCTGAGGACGTGGACCAGGACCTTCCTTGTGAGGAAGACACTGTAACTGGGTCAGGGCATGATAAGGCACTTGTCAGGGAGCTTGTCAATGCTGTAAGGGACTCCCTTAAGCTGGATAGTGCAGCTGAGGTATCCGCTGAGAGCTCAGTCTCCTTTGGGTCACACAAATCAGACCACTCTGTTAAGGTTTTTCCTTATGTGTCCTTCTTTGATAAATTCATTGATGCGGAATGGGGAAAGCCACAGAAGGCTTTTGTAGTGCCTCACCGCCTGGCGGTTCGGTACTCTTTTCAGGAGAACCTTTTAAAAAAGTGGACTTCTCTTCCGGTGGTGGACCCTCCAGTTGCCCGATTAAATAAGGTGGCCACTCTCCCTATAGAGGGAACTCCTGATTTAAAGGATCAGACTCATAGAAGATCCAAAGCACTGACCTGCTCCATGTTTACCATGCTGGGGTCTGCCTTGCGGCCTATTTTTTGTTCAATACATTTTTATTGTCTTAAGATATAAAGAAAATGTATCCATAGACAGTGTTGCATCAATGCATGGAGGAACATCAAATAGTCAGCCATCAACACAGCATTACAACCAATCGTAAAAATACCCATTTGGGTTGATAGAAAAGTCACAGATCTAGACAGTCACGTGTAAAGAGCCTCATAGCAGTAAGGCCACGCACAAACCTATTGTCGTGCACCACCAACCTACAAGGAGGCCCACGTTATATTTCCACCGATCTCAACGAGAAATCAGCTCCACACTTAAACCTTTAGTGAAACAAGGTACATAGATACCATTAGAAAAAGAGAGCAAAGAAAAAGAAGAAAAGGGTGACAGTAGAAAGCAGAAATGGGGAAAAGAATAGAAGAAGGGGGAGGTAAGGGAAAGACATGAAGGGGTAGGGGTGTAGCCAGCCATGACAGGGGAAGCACCGCTTGTAAAAATGCTAACCACACATTAACATACTAAACAGATTGTGCCATAACCTCTGCATATGCCGAGGAGAATTTAAAGGCGAACCAGCAGGACCATATCTTACGCTCCAATTCGGATTTGTTACATAGCTCCAGTGTGCTATTTTCCATATGGTAAATGCGGTCCACTTCCAGGAGCCATTGTTTCAGAGTGGGGACCCTCTGTTGCTTCCACAGCTGGGGAATAAGGGCTTTGGCCGCATTAAGGAGATGGGGGGTAATAGATTTAGAATATGATCCTACTGGTTCACCTGTACAATGAAACAACACCACCCATGGGTCTTCAGGAACCCTAACCCCCTGAATTTTCTCAATCCAACAAAGCACTTGAGACCAAAATGGTTTGATTTGGGGACAAAACCACCATATATGAGCATGTGAGCCCCGTTCACCACATCCCCTCCAACATTGATCAGAAATTGATGGAAAAAATCTGTGCAATACTTCCGGCGTGTAGTGCCACCTCATCAGCAGCTTATAGTTCATTTCAGCTGTTTTAGAAGATATGGCTGAAATATGGGCCAAATGTAACAATGAAGGGACTTGAGATTCAGGTAATGGACTTTGGAGATCCTGTTCCCATTTGGAGAGGAATGAGTGTTGGGCAATGGGTGGAAGGTCCAGCAAGGATAGGGCCTCACAGGCAGCTGCGTACCCTTTAGCAATTCTTCAACTAGGGTCAGTTCCGACTCTGACCTCAGTGGGTGGGGTAGGGATTTCACAAATTGTGAGAGTTGGTGGTGTTTCCACTGATCCATGAAGGAGGCCGGTGTTGATGTAATCAAGGTCGATAAAGGAAGAATCCCCGTATCAGAAATCACTTGATGGAGCAATAATGGAGTAGGTGAAAATCGATTCACAAAGGAAGAGTCAATGTTCCCAGGGGGGGGGGGGGTTTAATGACCAGCAATAGGCATTAACGGCGAATTATAGGGCCAATGTTGCGCTTTGCAGAGTGAGTCCCATATGGCAAACGATGATTTGGAGAGGGGGGACATGTCCTGTGACTTTTTGCGAAACTTGGGAGGTATCCATAAGGAGACGAACAGATCCGCTCCGTATAAGTCCATTTCCAATTTCACCCATAGTTTCGATTCCTTATGATATTTCCAGTCCGATACCCTAGTCAGTACAGTAGCAAGAAAATACCTTCGTATGTCTGGAAGCGCGAGGCCCCCAGATCGCTTTGGCCTAATCAGCCAGGCATATGCGATCCTGGGGCGTCTGCGATTCCACACGTACCTCCTAATCAAGGATTGAGCTAACTTAAAGAATCCGAGGGGGACCCCATATAGTATCTTCTGAAACAGGAAAAGCAGTCTGGGCAGAATGTTCATTTTCACAATGTTAATGCGCCCCAGCCACGAATGAGCCAACTGGGTCCACTTTTGTAAGTCAGATCTAATAGAATTTAATAGTGGGATGTAATTGCAACGAAACAGGGAGTCTAAATTGGAGGTTAAGAATATGCCTAAGTATTTCAATGAGCGGGGTTTCCAAGTGAATGGGAAGGTGGGTTTCAGTTGAGCTACTAATCTATGGGGGGCAGATATGTTCAGTATCTCCGATTTAGAAAGATTAATTTTGAAATTGGAGATGGCGCCGAATCTAGCAAATGCCGACATAAGTGTGGGGAGAGTAAGGAGGGGCTGCTGGACATAGAAGAGAATATCATCAGCATAGGCAGCATATTTGTGTTCATAAGGGCCAACCACGATACCATGAATGTCAGGATTATTACGTATGGAGGATAGGAAAGGTTCTAAAGAAAGGGCAAAAAGAATCGGGGATAGGGGACACCCCTGACGAGTACCATTATATAGTAAAGGAGTCGCTCAGGGTACCATTAATTCGTAGCTGAGCAGTTGGCGTACTGTAAAGAGCTGAGATTCTAGATAACATACTCGGACCCAGCCCTAAATGCCCCAGAGTAGCCATCAGGTTGTCCCTCGTCTCCCTACCAGGTATAAACCCAGTCTGGTCGCTAGAAACCCATTGAGGAACAAAGGGCATCAGCCTCATCGCCACTGCCTTCGCGTATATTTTGGCATCGATATTTAACAGACTAATAGGGCGATAGCTACTACAAAGACTAGGGTCCTTATCCGGTTTGGGTAGTACAGTGATATGTGCATGCAAAGTCTCCGGGCGAAATCCACCACCTGACGAAACCGAGTTAGCATATGAGGTAAAAAACGGAAGAAGAGTGTCAGCAAACGCTCGGTAATAGTTGACGGAGAACCCGTCAGGGCCAGGCGCCTTACCGGCAGCCATGGATTTAAGTGCCACTCTAAGTTCCGCAGTGGTGAATTCCCCCTCCAGAGCCTCCAACGCTGTAGCGGGAAGTTTCGGTAATCTAGCTTGCTCCAAATAACTTTTTATAAGAGTGGATTTACACTATCCATCTTGCAACTGCCGCCCCACATTATATAGCTGCTGGTAGAAGGAACGAAATTCCCTTGCAATGTCTCTAGTGTCATACAGTAAGGAGTCAGAGGACGATTTAATTTTGGCTATATAAGAGGCGGATTTCCTTTGCTTTATGGAGCGGGCCAGGAGACGGCTGGGTCTATTACCCCACTCATAAAATTGCTGGGATACTAGCCTAAGCTTTGCAGTGGTCTCCACGTGAAAAAGAGCTTTCAGCTCCTCTCTCTTTTGCGTTAACTCATGGAAGACAGTTGGTGAATTAGAGAGTTTATGATTTTTCTCTAATTCACCAATCTCCTTAATAAGACGCAGCTTGGAATGGTTCCTTTCCCTCTTCTTCCTAGCGCCCACTTCTATGAGCCTGCCTCGAATAAAGGCCTTGTGGGCCTCCCAAAGGACGCCCCGAGATGTGACAGAGGGGCCATTTTCCCTGAAGTACGTGGAGAGTAGTTTGCCAACCTCCTGTTTAGTTACATCTTCAGCTAACAGGGAGTCGTTAAGCCTCCAGTTATTTGATTTTAATGGCAGGGAAGGGACACGTAGGGTTAAGCTAACGGCAGAGTGGTCCGAGAATGTGGATATTCCTATGCTGGATTTAGAGACAAGTTCCAGGAAATGATGATTTACGAAAAAGTAGTCTATCCTAGAGTGAGAGCTGTGAAGGTGCGAATAGTGGGTGTAGTCTTTCTCACATGGGTGCATTATGCGCCAAACATCCAAAAGCTGGGCCTCGTGTAATTTTTTACGTATGTGGGTAAGACGTTTATGGGAAATACAGGACCTGCCCAGGGAGGTATCCAATGCGGGTTCCAGTGGAACATTAAAATCTCCCTGAGCAAAGTCCCCCAATTTAGCCAAAGTGGACACCAGAAAGCTCACCTGTCCGTGATTTGGGGTATAAAGATTAGCCAAGGTGCATTTCAGCATTTCAGCTTGCCCAGAGTACCCCTCAGAAACAAATAACGACCACAGGGGTCCGCCAAGGACTCCTTCAAAACAAAAGAGGTCCCCCGGCGGAACCCAATGGCCACTCCCTTTGCTTTAGGAACATCCGATAAGCTATAATGCCAGGTAGGATAATGGTGGTTAAAAAATTTCACCGATGTAGTGTGTGTCAAATGCGTTTCTTGAAGGTAAACAATATCCCCCTGCATGCGTTTAAGTTCCATAAATAGGGTGTGCCGCTTACCTGGAGCGTGAAGACCTCTTACATTGATGGATAGAAGATTCACAGTGGCCATTGCTTCCGGTGAGGGACTACGGCACAGCAAACCCCTGTGAGGCTGGCAGGAAGAGGGGAGAGGGAGCGGGGAAAGGATTGAGGGGAAAATGCAGAGAGATAGGGAGAGAGAGAAAAAGGAAAAATAAGAAGAAGAGCAAGTAAACAGTGAACGAGAATAACCAAATGGAGGAAACCCCCAGCTGCACGCAAATCCTTGCCGTGCAATAGTCGGAGCAGCGCGGATCCCAGCCCCCCACCGCAACCCGCCCCCGAGAGGGCGACCGCAGCAGAGAACCAGATCGACCCGAGCAGGGGAGCCGGGACGCACCCAAAACCAAACCACGCATGTCAAACATGGGCATACGCGGTCTGCGGGGTCCGGCGCCGGCACAGTGAAAGTAACAAACATCATTAATATTGGATAACCACAAAACATCTAGTACATGCCCATTAACTAGTGATTCATTTTGCAATGACCCAGCAACTCAGATCAGACCTACCCCGTGTGAACCATAGAGAATCAGGGGGAGGATATAGCAAAATCAAGGCAGTCACTGTGAGCTACGAGCTCCGTTAGATCCTTACCACGGAATAGCCAGTAGCAACTAGATTTTGGGTGTCAGAGTCATTAAATCAAAAGTAAGAAGGAAAAATAGCAAAAAACTAAAAAATTCAAAAATAAAGGCCAAGAAAAACGAAGTTAAAAGTTAGAAGTTAGGAACATGTAAACTCAACAGTCTGCCATCGAAACAGCCTTCACGGTCATGCTGGCAAGCTTCGGGACTGTAATTAAGCCAGGTAGGAGGACTCGGGACAGAGGAACACAGACTCAGTCGGCTTTAGGAGTAGACGCAGGGGTATTGGACCGGCGCCTGCGGGAGACCTTCTGCCATTGCACTTCAGGCGCCTGCACAACAGCCGGGATGCCATCTTGCCAGCCTGGAAGTTCCGGGGGTTCAATATTGAGGTCCAAGCAGAACACCTCAAGGTCCTCCGGGAAGCAGAGGACCGCTGTCTTCCCATCTCTGGTAGCAATCAAGGCCGCAGGGAACCCCCATCTGTATGTGATAGAGGCTGCCCGGAGTTCCAGGGTTTCTCGGGCAAGGTCAGGGAAGAACGATAGGATAGCTCCATCAAAGTCCAGAGAAGTAGCTTCCCTGGCCTTCCGCATTATGAGCTCCTTTTCCTCAAAATAGTGAACCCAACAGATGACGTCCCTCAGGACATCTGACGACATGTTGCGTGGACGAAGGGCTCGGTGGACCCTGTCCAGAATCAGTGGGTGATCCGCAGCATTACCCAGGAGTTGGTTAAAAATACCGCGAATGGAGGCCATCAGATCTTCATCTCTTGTCGCCTCTGGGAGCCCGCTGACACGAATATTATTCCTCCTATTTCTGTTCTCCTGGTCTTCGATTTTATATAGGGCCATCCTGTGGGCTATGGCGAGGGATCGCGTGGTGGTCTGCAAGTCCCTAATAGCAGTGGCGTGCCTATCCAGGCGATGTTCCGTTTCCTCTACACGAATCAGGACCTGGCCCAAATCCGAGCGCACCCCCAAGAGCTCCTTCTTAATAGACTTTTCCAAGCCCTGGAGCATAGAGGAGAGGTCAGACTTAGTCGGGAGGCCGCTTACTAGATCCGCTACGTCCGAATGTCTGCCCGTACTCCTATCACCGTCCGATCCGCATGAGGAGGCTGGGGATGCACGTCTAGGCTCAGGCCTATGTCAGGAGGCGGGGTTCGCGCTCAGCCCACGTGGAGATCGGCCTAGGCCGTCCGTCTTCGGGAAGTCCTCTGTCTCCGCAGCGAGAAAACGCCTAATGGAGCCCGTAAATGTCCCCTTTTTGGTCTGCGTTTTTCCTGCTTTCCTGACCATGCTGGCCATGGGTTATTACCGAGCTAGATTATCCAGTAAACAAATATCCAAGGTGTCGGCGCCGGAGCTCAACAGGGATGCGTCTTCACCGTCTCATGTCCAGGCCACGCCCCCTGCCTTGCGGCCTATTGTGGCCACTACCCTGGTGTCTCAGACACTTACTGAGCGGGCAAAGGTTTTGCGCCAGACCGGGGAGAAGCACCAACTCCCCATTAAGGTTATTAGACTGGCTGAGCAGCTGGTCCAGGGCCTTGTCTATGTTTGTGATGCTTCACTAGATGCAGCACCCTTGATATCCAGGGCTTCTGTTTCAGCTGTGGTTTTACGCCGCCTGCTTTGGCTGAAAAGGTGGGAGGCTTTTTGGGTCTTTACTGGACGACATCAAGGATGTTACGGGAGGGAAGAGCACTCTCCTCCCTCAGCCCTTCAAGGGGAAGGAACCCCGCCGTAAGCCGGGTCCTTCTTTTCCCACACAAAAGCTGTATTTTCGTCAGTCAGGACCCGTGGGTAAACTCTCCCAGACCGACAAGGGCTTAGCTGTGGGACAGAACCGTCCCTGGGTGTGCAAGCCAAACAAGCCGGCACCCAAGCCCGAAACTGCATGAAGGCCTGCCCCCGCCCGACTCACAATTCGGTGGACCACTCTGCTCTCCGACCAATGGGTCTGCAAGGTGGTCTCTTCGGG
Source organism: Rana kukunoris (assembly GCA_029574335.1). Classification (NCBI taxonomy): domain Eukaryota; kingdom Metazoa; phylum Chordata; class Amphibia; order Anura; family Ranidae; genus Rana; species Rana kukunoris. The sequence continues at coordinate 55,615,267 of CM056060.1, read as the reverse complement.
GCACAAGATAGTTTTTTTCCTATCGCCCCCAACAGATTCTTAACCTCAAGTCTCCCTCTCCTACCGGCTCGTCGGGCTGCCCTGTTGGTGGCAGTAAGAGACTTGCTAGGTTGCGGAGTAATTTTACATGTTCCGCAGGAAGAGAGGTTTCAGGGTTTTTATTCTAATCTGTTTATGGTCCGGAAGAAGGACAGGGTCCGTCCGATCCTGAACCTCAAGGCTCTGAATGTCTTTGTGAAAGTAAGGAAGTTCTTCATGGAATCGATTCGCTCGGTGGTAGCTGCGCTCCACCCGGGGGACTTTCTGTCATCCTTGGACATCAAGGACGCATACTTGCATGTCCCAATCTGCGCAAGTAACCAGATGTTTCTGCTTTTTGCAATCGGGGAGGACCACTATCAGTTTGTGGCCCTCCCTTTTGGCCTGGCGTCAGCACCAAGAGTTTTCACCAAGGTGCTTGCGGCGATCCTAGCTTTGCTGAGACAGCGAGGCATTGCCATTGTGGGCTACTTAGAAGATCTTCTTCTGAGAGCAGCTTCTGGCTCAGAATTAAGGGAGGACATGTCTATAACCAGCCAGACCCTCCAAGAATTCGGGTGGGTGTTAAACATTCAGAAGTCGGTCCCGGTTCCGATTCAGCGTTTGGAATATCTGGGGTTAATTCTGGACTCCTCGGAAGAGAGGGTCTTTACACCACTGGAAAAATTGCAGATGCTCCAGTCTGCTAGTTTTCACATGCCGCAAATGGTCGTCTCTCCGATTTTCGTTCGAGGCTGTACAAATGGAGCAGATCTCCATCGTCGCTGGATCGTCAGATTCAGGTCAGCCACCTGGTCAGGGCTTCTCTGAATTGGTGGCTGAGATCCCCGGCTCTTCGGTCTGGGAAGTCCTGTCTCCCCTTTCAGTGGACGGTGGTTATGACAGATGCCAGCCTAATGAGCTGGGGGGGGGGCGTCTGGGGGGTCCAGTCGGCCCAGGGTCGTTGAACTCTAGAAGAATCCCGTCTACCGATCAATGTCTTGGAAATTTGGATGATCAGACTATGCCTCTCCTCGTGGTCGAGGAGGTTGCAAGGCCGCCCGATCAGGATCCAGTCGGACAACACCACAGCGGTGGCTTATATCAACCATCAGGGGGGAACTCGGAGCTCGGCTGCAGCGTCCGAGGTCGCTTACATCCTAAGGTGGGCAGAAAGAAGCGTGCTGGGTCTGTCGGCCGTCTACATTCCAGGCATGGAGAACTGGCAGGCAGACTACCTGTGTCACCAGATGCTGGACCAGGGAGAATGGTCATTGCATCCGTAGGTGTTTCAACTCCTATGCAGGAGATGGGGAACACCGAATGTGGATCTCCTGGCCTTTTGTCTCACCAGCAAGGTGTCGAGGTTCGTGGCCAGGTGCAGGGATCCCTGGGCGGACGCGTCAGATGCGTTGGTAGCCCCGTGGGGTCAGTATCGATTAATTTATGCCTTTCCCTATTGAAGTTGCTGCCTCGTCTGCTCCGCAGAGTGGAGGCCGAGGGGATCCCGATGATTCTAATCGCCCTGGAGTGCCCCTGGCGTCCTTGGTACACCGATCTCGTGCGCCTAGTGGTGGATGCACCTTGGCAGCTGCCAATGTGGGAGGACCTTCTGTCTCAAGGTTCTATACTCCATCCTGCTTTACAGTCGCTGGCTTTAACGGCATGGCTTTTGAAAGCCAGGTTCTAAGGGACCGAGGTCTTTCCGACTCTGTCATTCCAACTATGTTGCGGGCATGGAAGTCTTGTTCTAGGAAGATTTACCATCGCACTTGGAAGGCCTACATCTCTATGTGCGAAAAGATGGGTTGGCGTCCTCGGACGTATTCGGTATGCAGGGTCCTGCTGTTTTTTTACAGCGCGGCATGGATCAGAAGCTTGCCTTAAGCACCGTTAAGGGTCAGATTTCAGCCTTGGCTGTGTTCTTTCAGCGGCCTTTGGTGGCCCATTGTCTAGTGGCTATCTTTTGCAGGGGGTTCGTCATATACTTCCCCCTCTTAGACCACCTCTTCCCCCATGGGATTTGAATCTGGTGCTCTCGGTTCCTCAGAAACCTCCCTTCGAGGACATCCGAGAGATTTCTCTTGACGCTTTCTCAGAAGGAGGCCTTCTTGGTGGCCATTACGTCTGTCAGAAGGGTTTCTGAGTTGGCGGCCTTGTCCTGCAAGTCGCCATACTTGGTCCTCCATAAGGATAAGGCGGTGTTATGCCCGCGACCTTCCTTTTCACCTTAACAAGGACATGATTCCATCCTTGTGTTCTTGGCCGGTGCAGCCTAAGGAGGTTGCACTTCATTCCTTAGCCGTGGTATGCGTTCTGCGGGTGTATCTGTCAGCTACGGCCCCGTTTCGGAGGTCTGACTCACTTTTTGTGTCGGTATCCTGTCCACAAAGGCGCCTGGCAGTCTCGTCAGCCACCATTTCTCGGTGGATCAGACAGACTGTCATACAGGCTTATGCTCTTAGGGGGCGGGCGCCCCCCTTTCCGGTCACGTCACATTCGACCAGGGCAATTGGTGCTTCCTGGGCTTTCCGACAAGGTTAATGTGAGTGTGTTTTTTACTGATACTGTTCCCACCCCTAATTTTTTTGACACTGCTTGGGGATGTCCCACTTGTCAAAAATGTAAGAGGCTGTGTCCGTCCATGGACGACAAAGAAAAGGATTTTACGGTAAGTACAAAAAATCCTATTTTTCTGAAAGCAGAGGCCGTCGAGAATAAAATAGTGGCTGTTTTTTTTATTTTATTTTTTTTACTGGCGCACACATAGTTACATAGTTAGTCAGGTTGAAAAAAGACACAAGTCTATCTAGTAAAAAAATATTGTACAATATATATATATATACCCAATCCTATACCCACAGTTGATCCAGAGGACGGCAAAAAAAAAAAACAGCAGCGCATGATCCAATTTGCTACAGCAAGGGAAAAAATTCCTTCCTAATCCCCCGAGAGGCAATCGGATTTTCCCCGGATCAACTTTACCTATAAATGTTAGTACCCAGTTATATTATGTACATTTAGAAAAAAAATCCAGACCTTTTTTAAAGCAATCTACTGAGCTGGCCAGAACCACCTCTGCAGGCAGTCTATTCCACATTTACACAGCTCTTAGGTGGCGTACACACGACCGAGGTTCTCGCTAGAAACCAGCGAGAACCTCGCTGGGAGCTGCATTCCAGCGAGAACCTCGGCCGTGTGTACGCTCCTGGCTCGCCCCGCCCGTCGGGAATCCCATCGAGCGAATAGAGAGCAGGCTCTCTATTTGCTCGACGGCCCGTCGGGATGAATGGCTGGTTGCCATTCCCGACGGGCAGGTCGCCGATTTCGACGGCCGGGCGAGAACCTCGACGGGCGGAACGATGTGTTCCGCCCATCGAGGTTCTCGTACGTGTGTACGCCGCCTTACTGTCAAGAAACCTTTACGTATTTGGAGATGAAATCTCTTTTCCTCTAGACCAGGCATGTCCAAAGTCCAGCCCGGGGGCCATTTGCGGCCTGCTGTCATGGACGTGATCGACCACCAGGTGGCGCTAGCAGCACAGCGGCGCGCACGGGGGCGCCGGGAGCGCGCATTCGCGGCACATCGGCGGGCACGCTCAATCGCGGCAGCGGCGCGCGGGCACGTGCTGACGCCATTTTGGCGACAGTTCAGGCTATTTAATGGGGCTCATTCCATAGCCTCTTGCTGCTCGATCTTCAGCGTTCCTGTTACCCACCCGAGACCCGTCACCTGATTGACTTCTGTTCCTGTGTACCCGGCTTGTCTCTGATCCTTCTGATCTCCGCCTGCCCTGACCTCTGGCTTGTCTGACGCTGCCCCTGCCTTATCCTTCAACTGGTTGCTGCCCGCCTGTTACCGACCCAGCTTGAACTACGACTCTGCTGCTGCTCTATCCTTGAATCTGATCCGTCTGCCTGTGTCCGACCCGACCTGCCTGACCCTGTCAGCACCGGTACTACAGTACACCTCCCTCCTGTTGACTGCTCCAGTGATCTGCACCCAGCTCCTGCTACCTGTCAGCACCGGTACTACAGTACACCTCCCTCCTGCCGACTGCTCCAGTCATCTGCACCAAGCTCCTGCTACCTGTCATCTTGCTGATCCGGGTCACCTGTACCAAGCTCCAGCTGTCTACTGCCCTGCTGTTCCAGCACCACTGACATCATCCTGGAGACTACAGGAGACCTCCGCAGTTCCTGCACAGCATCCCCGCCAGGCGCTTGTGCGACTCTGAACTCCAGCGCTTCCTGTCTACTCTACCAGGGGTTCCGGAGGAGCAAGAGTGGCCACTCCCGCACGTCAGGCTCTGCTCTGTACCAGGTACGTGACACCTGCGTTCCGGAAGGCCCATCTGGTCATTTTGACATGTATATCTTTTGTGGCCCACAACGAATCCCTGCTGAGCACTGGGTCCACAAAAGATATACAAGCAGCTAGGCAACAATCACCGAAGGCAGCTCTCTAAAAGGCGCTCTAGAAAGCTATAACGCTGCTGGAAAGAATGGGAGAAACAGGTGCCATACAGGAATATTTCCTGTTTACAAGCTGACCTCTGTAAAAGGAAGTCCTGTATCCTGCACTGCCTTGGACGACTGTTTTGTCCATCATAGGAGGCGGGACTTTCTATTAAAGAGGCCGTAGGGAAAAAAGAAGTTTCTCTTGTATGTTTGTTGGCGCTCGTCCTGCCCCCTCCCTGTCTCCTCCAAGGCTGCAGATAGACATGAATCAGGCTGCACTGTGGCAATGGTGAGTCTGCATTTGTTTCAATGGGGGTGCTGCATTCAGGGCAACGGGGGGTGCTGCTGCATTCAGGGCAACTGGGGGTGCTTCTGCAGTCAGGGCAACGGGGTCAGTGTGCCGTGTAGTGTAGGCGTCAGTAAGTGTGCAGTGTAGTGGTTAGTGTACTGTGCAGTGTAGTGTAATGGTCACTGTGCAGTTGTTAGTGTAGTGGTCAGTGTACGGTGTAGTGGCCAATGTAGGAATCGGGTAGGTCAGTGCAGTGGATAGGTAGGTCAGTGTAATGGTCAGTCTAGGAATCATGTAGGTCAGTGTAGAGGTTAGTTTAGTTGTCAGGTAGGTCAGTGTAGAGGTTAGTTTAGTTGTCAGGTAGGTCAGTGTAGTGGTCAGTATAGGAATCAGGCCAGTCAGTACTATTGTAGGAAGAGAAAGTCTGCAGGTTAGGGGGCGCAACTTTCTTGCCTGGCCCCGGGCGCTGACAAGTCACGCTACGCCACTGCGTACAGGTATGTGCTTGTGCCATTCTGACGGCGTAAATAGATGCTTAAGTGGTTAAGAGTCAGGAGGAGGTGTTTTATCAGCCCACTCATCCAGCTGCGATCAGTATCTCTGCTAGCTCTTTGGACAAACAGCCATGATGTGAGCTGCTAGCACACTCAGAGGTGTCATCACTGAAGATTTAATTTTTGCAAGTTGCAACTTGGGTGGAGGTGTTTCATCTAGACCAGTGGTTCTCAACCTGGAGGTCGGGACCCCTCCAGGGGTCAAATGACTATTTGCCAGGGGTCACCGAATTCTGGGCTGTTCCTGTAACCCTCAGCCGCCCATTCAGTTCATGGCATGGCTGGGGGGGCAGAGACTAGAGGTCAGCTGACTGGTGAGGAATGTGAAGTGGGAGGGGCTGGAGGAGACCCTATCTCCTGATTTCGGCATAGGTGTCACTGCTACGAGACACCACAGAGCTGGAGACACAATGAGTAACACTACCTGTGATTGTATTTGCCAATAGAAGTCCCCACTCCAGTTCTCAGATCAGCAGATGACCATCAAGAGCACCAAAGTTGGCTGATCATAACTCTCTCTCCCCCCCAGCACCACCACTCATCCCATCCCCCCCCCCCCCCCCCACCAAGGAGTAAGAGAAGGAATACAAAGAGAATACATTGAAGGGATAGGGAAGAGAGGGGAGGAACAAAAAAAAAAGAAATAGGAAAGAACAAGAGAGCAAGACAAAAGGCTAGAGACATGGATGGGGGGGGGGGGAGGGGGGTCAAGAAATTAGGATAGAGCGAGATGAAAGGGAAAGAAAGAACAAAGAGTGGTACATTCTAAACTGTACCATAAGGGATTTAATACTGTATGGGTGGAAGGGGCTCAGGGAGCACTAAATGTCCGTGGGTTAGGGGTGCAATTTACTTGTCTTGGGTACTGACAACCCATAATACAAGAATGTTACTGTTGGGGGTCCCCACAACTTGAGAAATTTTATCAAGGTGTCACGCCACTAGAAACGTTGAGAACCACTGATCTAGACACTGTTCTGTGGAGGAATTACTGGACTGCTAGATCTGATCCTTATTTATGGACAGGACTTTATCACATGTGTGATTTTTTTTATAGTTTTGCACTTTTTTCCACTAATTTTATGCTAGTTTTGGTGTTTGTATATGTAGTAGCCATTTTACTATGTATTTTCACTGTTAAATCTTTACAGGATTATAGGTGTTTGCTCACTTTCATCTGTATTGTTCATTGTAGTATCATCAGATACCCACTTTTTTTTCTTTCACTGTTTAGTTCACCCACGATCCCTTTACTCCTCATTCCCTTTTCACTTCCCATTCCCTCCCCCACAGCCCAGCTACCATACTTCACATTATTAACACTGATTAGGCTGCATTGATTGGCACTGACCCTTATTTTGCTTCACAGTTCTTTATTCAAAATGTATTATTTTTTCCTGAAAGTGAAGGTGCGTGTTATACTCCCACAAATACGGCATATCCAAATATCACAACCAAGCTCATCTCTTCACTACACACAGTCAAAAAGGCAAGGGAATTCTGTTTGGGCAGTGTATTAGTGCTTGGACGAACATACTTATGCCGCGTACACACGGTCGTTTTTTGCGATGAAAAAAAACAAAGTTTTTTGTGAAGTAAAAAACGACGTTTTTGAAACGTCACTTTCAAAGGCGATGTTGCATACACACCATCGTTTTTTTCACAAAAAACGAGGTTACGTTCACCACACTTTTCCATTGAAGCTCGCTTCATAACTAGCTTCTGGGCATGCGCGTGTTGAAAAACGTCGTTTTAAACGACGTTTTTGCTACACACGGTGACTTTTTGTGAAACAAAAAACGACGTTTTAAAAAACGACACAAACAATTCAAGCATGTTGGAATTTTTTTTTGGTCGTTTTTTTTAAGACAAAAAATGAAGTTTTGCCCACACACGATCAATTTAAATGACGTTTTAAAAAACAACGTTTTTTTTCATCACAAAAAACGACCGTGTGTACGCGGCATTAGACCAAATTTGAATGGTTCACAGAATGTCAGGCAAAATGTCAGGCCCTCACGCATGTTCACTTCATCAAATCTGGCCGTCTTTGAAAAAAGTTTGAACACCCCTGCTTTAGACATTATGGGCCAGATTCTCATACAAATTCGCCGGCTTAGCGTAAGCTATTTACACTACGCCGCCGCAACGTAACAGAGCAAGTGCCGTATTCTCCATGCACTTGCTCCGTAGTTTACGGAGGCGTAGAGTAAATCGCCCAGCGTAAGCCCGCGTAATTCAAAGGGGGCGGCTTGTATTTAAATTAAGCGCGCCCCTGCGTCGAACGAACTGCGCATGAGCGGGCCGGGGAAAAAGCCCAGTGCGCATGCTCCAGCTCACGACGGAAAGCGTCGTGGAAACCGACGTCAAAACGACGTGATCGACACTACGCAATGCCCTATTCGAGAACGAGTTAGTAAAACGACGTAAGCGACGGAAAAAGCCGACGCTGACCCGACGCCATACTTAACCACTTGACCACTGGGCACTTAAACACCCTTAATAACCAGACCAATTTTCAGCTTTCGGTGCTCTCACAGTGTCACTGAGGCGGAGGCGCGCGTCATGAGGACGTGACGTGCGTGAGGAGGAGGGAGGTGCCGGACTGCTCTATGGCTGTCAGCGGTCTGAGCCGCAACGAGGATCCGACGGCTCGGCTGGGTGAAACACAGCGTGAGAGGCTGTGAGAGGCGGGAGCAGAGCGAGGAGTAAGCCCGCGACCCATGAGAACAGGGGGTCCGCCACACGCGATCCCTCGGCAACCGGCGGAATGCGGAAGATGCAGCACAGAAGACACGGGCGAATCCCCGACAGGCGCGCACGGAAGGCAGATATTCCAGAGCAGTAAGCAGAAAAGGTGCACGCCGGGACCCGACAGGAAAGCGACCGCTACGTCAGGAGGCCGATTGGAAGGAAATCTAAGGGACGGGTGAGGCGATCATAGAGCCGAGAGCAGACGGGGACACCCCCCCCAATCCCCTTCAACCCCCCTTTGTATGATATGGAACTGTAAGCAGTATAATAACAATACAATGTAAATGGTGAAAGCAAGATGTGGAAGATTGGTCTAAGCAACCAGGTGTGCTTTTTTTGAGGAATGATTAACTTGTGTCTTGTAACTCTGTAAGAGAGTAAGGGAAGCATAGCACTATGGGAAGGAAGATAAAACTTTAAAAGAGGAGTGCGGAGTGCAATTGGGAGAAAGCAAAACGTTATATTTGGCAATAAGGATCCCTAACCCATTCCTGCCCCCGGGACAGAAAAGGACAGAAAAGGCATAATTAAATACAATTACCGAGAGGGAAGTGTGCAATTTGGGCCTCATCTTATAGAACTCAAAATAGTTGGGGCCCCAGCCAACAAACGGAATAAAGCCTAAAGAAAATACCTACTGGGACCCGCCCCTGGGAGAGGAGAGTGGACGTTGGAGGGCGAAGGGAGGTAAAAGATTTGATGGCATAGGGGGAGAAGCGAGGGCATCCAAAGCGAACAACGGGGGACAGCGCGGGGCAATCGGTATATTGACTCGCCGACCCCCTGATTTTTTGGACTTGACCACAAATAATTAACAAAGTATCAACACCAAGTCTGAAAGGTCTCAACCACATCAGCCCAATTCTCTGCAGGTGGAAGTACGGGGGTCCTATAGGGTCCAGTAGGTGGAGGAGGAGAGAAGAGGAAACAAAAACAACAAATATCAGTAGAGTGTGGAAAGAGCTGGAACGGGGTCGAATCCACATTGTCCAGTTTACCCATCCCTAGGGGTGCCTATAAGGGTGGCAGAAAGGAAACAACAAAGTAAGCAAAAGAACAACAATATATGCAGATGACAGAGATTAAATTCTTATCATATAATGTGAAGGGTTTAAATTCCCCTGCCAAGAGACACAAAATCTTAAGGGAACTACAGTACTACAAAGCGGATATAGCCTTCCTGCAGGGGACCCACCTGACTTTGGAATCCAACACGAGATTATACTCACATAGCCACCCGATATGGTACTACGGGGATACAATAAACAAGCGTGCTAGAGGAGTAGCAATTGGGATAGCAAGAGGGACGCGTTTTGAGCTGGGAGACAGATTGACAGATCCCGAAGGAAGGTTCATATTTTTGAAAGGAAAACTGGGAGGAATAGAATACACGCTAGCCAATATATATGCCCCCAATACTGACTCTGCAGGCTATGTGAAAAAAATCTTGGTAAAATTAAATTTTTTTGAGGCGGGACATGTGATATTAATGGGGGATTTCAACTTATGTATGGAGTCTGGACTTGATAGTACGTCACGTGCACAGGGGACAAAGGAAAGTCAGTTGAAAATACTGAAGCAAAGAATGCACCACAACCAGTTGGTCGATGTATGGCGAATCCAACACCCCAAAACTAGGGACTTTACATTTTTCTCCCCTGTGCACGGGACGTACTCGAGGATCGACTATATCCTTATAGAACACAGACTCCTAGAGAGGGTTGTGGAAACAGGGATAGAAGCTACGACGTTATCCGACCACGCACCCATAACCATGAAACTGACTGTATCCGACCGGAAAACAAACCCACCAGATTGGAGACTAGACGAGAGTTTATTGGGGGACGAAGAAATAGTGAAAAGAGTACAGGAGGTACTAGAAATATATTTCCTCGAGAACGACACGGAGGGCATCTCTAGGGCCACACTCTGGGAAGCCCACAAAGCTTACATCAGGTGAATATTCATAAGGGAGGGAGCCAGGAAAAAGAAAGAAAAAACAAGGATGTTAAAGGAAATAGCGAAAGAAATCTTAAAATTGGAACAGGAACACAAAAAAAGAGGCCAAAAAAGAGAAATATGGCATAAATTAATACTCAAAAGAGAGGAATATATAGTACTCACAGAACAGGAAATTAAGAAAGAATTAAATAGCATTGAAAGAGAAAGATACATTTGGGGGGACAAACCCAGCAAATCCCTGGCTAGAATGGTACAGAAAAAGAAAGGCAGGAACTATATAGAAAAAATTAGAAAAAAGAACGGGGACTTGGTATACAACACAAAGGACATAGCCGAAGAGTTTAGGAGATACTATGAGGGCCTATATAATGTGAAACAAAAGAACTGGAACCCTGGAGAAAAAGAGGCAAATATAGGGGAAGTATTAAGGAAAGCTAATCTCCCCAGAATTGACAAAGAAGTAGCGGAAAATTTAGATAGGCCAATTACGGAGGAGGAAATAAGGAGAATTGTAAAAAACTCTGCCAAAGGGAAAAGCCCCGGGCCCGACGGCTTTACGACCAGATACCTGCAAAGGTTTGGAACCATTTTGATCCCAAGATTATGTCAGTACTTTAACGGACTAGGGTCCGATTATGAACTAAGCAGGGAGGCCTCAACAGCAAACATCACGGTCATAGAAAAGGAGGGGAAAGATACTACGCTCTGTTCGGGTTTTAGGCCAATATCACTATTGAACGTGGACATAAAGATCTACGCCAAGATCCTGGCAGAGCGTATGAAGGAGACAATGATGGGCCTGGTCCATCCAGACCAGGTAGGATTCATACCAGGGAGGGAGGGGAAAGACAATGGGGTGAGGGCCCTCCTGATCCTTGGGCAGATCAAAGAAAATGGGGCTCCCAGTCTACTTCTGTCAGTAGATGCTGAAAAAGCGTTTGACAGAGTAGACTGGGGGCTCATGACGCAAATATTAGAAGAGGTGGGGATAGGCCCTGGGATGAGGAAGAGGATCCAAACTCTGTACCACCACCCCCAGGCTAGAGTGAAAATCAATGGATCCCTATCGACCCCTTTTGTAATGAGAAATGGGACCAGGCAGGGGTGTCCCCTGTCCCCCCTCCTTTTTGTGTTATCACTTGAGCCCCTGTTAGCAATGATACGCAACGACCACAACATCAAGGGGGTAAGAATAAAAGAAGAAGAGCATAAGCTATCCGCATTTGCGGATAATGTTCTATTCTTTGTGAGGAACCCAAGATCTACGTTGCCACATTTAATGGCCAATATTAAACAATATGGAGAGATCTCCAATTTTAAAATGAATGTGTCCAAAACAGAAATCTTAAACATAAACATCGAGGAGCCTGAAGAAAGATCTATTAAAAAAGAGTACGACTTCACCTGGCGCAAAGAGATAAAGTATTTGGGAAAAAAATTAACAAAATCGCTAAAAAAAATATATAGATTAAACTATATCCCCCTATTAGACGAAATTAAAGGCGAAATTAAGAAAATAAAGAATCGGCCGATCTCTTGGTTCGGAAGGATAAATATAGTAAAGATGATATTAATGCCAAAAATCCTGTATAGGTTTCAGATGCTCCCGGTAGCCGTACCACAACTCTACTTCAAAACACTTAAAGTGGAAGTAAACCCTTCTATAATTTTCAGCCAAGGAAGCTGCCATCTTGGCCTATGTTTAATCTTCAACTGCCGTGGTGCTGCACATGTGATCAGTTATGACATCAGCCATTGGATGGTTTAACAGTTTGGTTGAGAGCACAACCAATGTGACAGTTGGCAATCCCGGCATGCCGGAAATTTAACTGCTTTTTGAAACTGTTAAATCAATGGGTTTACTTCCGCTTTAACTTGCTAGCGAATTATATATGGAACAATAAGAAACTCAGAATCTCTCTTTAGGTTTTAAAACAAGAAAAAAAAACAGGGTGGATTAGCAGTCCCGGATATAAGAAAATATTATAACGCCTCGGTAATCTCGCGTATAATAGAATGGGCCAAAGAAAACCACGATAAAGTCACGTGGTGTGACGAATACGCGTCAGGATTGGAGCACTGGACCCTTTACACCTGACGGACGGTAGACGAGCTCGCTGCTCGTGGATGTATGACCGCCTCAGCTGACTTTATGTGAGTTTTTATTTTGTGCTTTGTTTATTAAATCTTTATTTTGCGGTATTATGCGATGTGCCCTCCTATTTTTGTTTCAAACACCATCGTTTGAGTATCGGCGGATCAACATCTAGCCAAACAGTGGCAGCAGAGCAGCACCTGACGAGCTCGCTGCTCGTGGAGATAGGCACCCCCTTTCACCACTCTGTGTAAGTGCACATCTTTTGATTGCTAGCAGGAATCCCTCCAGTGGTGACAGGACTACTCTATGTTTGTTTTTTTGTACTTTCCCCTTCCATGCACCATCGGATTTGAGGCTTCCATTCATCAAGAGTTTGATGCCCTATCTTTCTGGCTATATCAGATAGCCTTGAGGTAAGCTGACAGGATCACTAGAGGTGTGGGCTGCACGTTTTGGAATCCTCCATTGCACCTTCACTCATTTGGCTGCTGGAACATCTCCTTTTGACTTCACACCAGATTTCACTTGCTGCACCGAGTTGCATGATTAAAGCGGATCTCCACCCTAAAGTGAAGATCCGCTGATCCGAACACTCCCCCCCCTCCGGTGTCACAATTGACACCTTTCAGGGGGGAGGGGGGTGCAGATAGACATGTATCTGCACCCACTTCCGGCCCAGCATTCACGGGCAAAAGACGGGCATTGCATCACATCCCGTCTCCCGCCCGTTGTGTGCTGGGAACACTCAGCTCCCAGCACACAGCTGGAGCCAATTCGCGGGCGCAGCGCGACTCGCGCATGCGCCGTAGGGAACCGGGCAGTGAAGCCGCAGCGCTTCACTTCCTGGTTCCCTCACCGTGGATGGAGGGGGGAGCAGCAGGGTGACGAGCGATCGCTCATCCTCTGCTGCGGACGGCGCTGGACTCCAGGACAGGTAAGTGTCCTAATATTAAAAGTCAGCAGCTGCAGTGATTGTTGCTGCTGGCTTTTAATATTTTTTTATTTGTGAACCATCCGCTTATAGTTGTACTCTCTTCTTTTATTTGGTTTTGTCTGCAGGACTGAGTTTGACCATGCATTCTATTATGTCCACCACACATCTTTATAGATGACACGGTCACTGTTATTTACTGTTACTTTGTTCACATTGTGTTTTATAGAATTTTTTCTATATATTTATACATTTTTGTCACTTATTGTATTCACCTAGTTTACTACTTCACTTCCCCTTTCCCATCACCCTTTAGGCATCACCACCACAGCGCAAACAATATCACTTGTTGTAAAAGATGGGTAAATATTGAATGTACACTTGCAAGGTCACAATTAGGTAGAATAATATGGAATCCGCCACATTTTAGGAGCGTGCAAACAAATACACACAAAATCACACGGGTAGCACTAAGGGTCTGGGACAGAATTCACAAACAGCTAGGATTAAAATATAATTCACCACAAATAGATTTAAAAGATAACAAAATGTTTACACCAGGATTGAAAGAGGAAGGTGGGAACTGGATTAAAAATAGAATTCAGGTAAAAGATATCACTTTAAAGGGTAAAATTATGTCACTTCAAGAGATTAAAACTAAGACAGGACTCACAGGGTGTAATGAATGGAGATACCGGCAGCTATCCTCTTTCATCAGGAGCCTTCCGGGCCCAATAAGAGAACAGAAGGAGTATACGCCCCTGGAACAGCTATGTCTAGCTGAAAATTCAAAAGGGAATATTTCAAAATTATACAAATTCCTGACGAGGGCGGAGAAGCTGGGGGTGCCCAGGTACATTAAAAAATGGGAAAGAGAACTTGAAAGCACAAGGAGAAAGACGACTGTAGAAAGAATTATAAACTTAACCCATTCGTCAGCAATAGATATTAGAACGGCCGAGATGAATTACAAACTTATTACCGGATGGTACGACACCCCAGATAAGACTTGTAAATATAGAGCAGGGGACTCAGCTGACTGTTGGAGAGGGTGTTCGTCTAGGGGGACAATGGCCCACTTATGGTGGGACTGCCCTAAGATCAAAAATTACTGGAAAAAAATTCTAAATCTGATTAAGGAAATAACAAAAAAAGAGATTGCTGAAGACCCTTGGGTTATCCTCTTCCATGGGGGAGCCGATCCTATAAAGGAATATAAAAAATCTTTGACTCCACACCTTCTAAACGCTGCAAAAAGGTTAATACCCAAAAAATGGAGGGAAAAGGAAAGCCCTCAGGTGTGGGAGTGGATCGACGCAGTAGAGGAAACCCATAGGAGGGAGGAGTTGAGATTCGGAGGGGAGGAAGATAATGGGGACCCAAGAGTCAAATGGGGTACCTGGAAGGAATTTAAAAAAAACCTGGAGCTTCGTAGAAAACTTAAGAGTGGTATAAAAGAAGAGAGAGTAAGGGGACCACCGAGGGGGGTGAGACTGTGGAAACGACGAGATGGAGGGGGGGGGGGGGGATGGGAGAAATATACACATGTAACGAATTTCAATACAAAAAAAATATATATATATATACATAATAAAAAAATAAAAAAAAAGAGATGAGAAGCCAAAAGTGATGCGACAACTACAGGGGGAAGCGAAGGGCGGAAGGGTGTATGAGCTGGCCGACAGTTTGTACCCTGGTCTAGTCTGATGTGAAAAAAAAAAAAAAAACACCCTTAATAACCAGACCAATTTTCAGCTTTCGGTGCTCTCACAGTTTGAATGACAATAACTCAGTCATACAACACTGTAACCAAATTACATTTTTGTCCTTTTTTTCCCACAAATAGACCTTTCTTTTGGTGGTATTTGATCACCTCTGCGTTTTTTTTTTTTTTGCTATAAATGAAAAAAGAACAAAATTTTGCAAAAAATAATATTTTTTCTTCATTTCTATTATAACATTTTGCAAAAAAGTAATTTTTCTTCATAAATTTGGCCTAAAATGTATACTGCTACATATCTTTGGTAAAAAAAAAAAATGTTGGATATTATTTAGTCTGGGTGAAAGTTATAGGGTCTACAAGCTATGGTACCAATTACTGAAAATTTATCAATTTCATCACACCTGATGTACTGACAGCCTCTCTCATTTCTTGAGACCCTAACATGCCAGAAAAGTACAAATACCCCCCAAATGACCCCTTTTTGGAAAGAAGACATTCCAAGGTATTTAGAAAGAGGCCTGGTGAGTTTTTTAAAGTTGTAATTTTTTCCCACAATTCATTGCAAAATCAAGATTTTTTTTTTTCATCAAATTTTCATATTATTAGGTTATTTTTCACACACAGCATATGCATACCACAAATTTACACCCCAAAACACATTCTGCTATTCCTCCCGAGTATGGCGATACCCCATGTGTGAGACTTTTACACAGTGCGGCCACATACAGAGGCCCAACATGCAGGGAGCACCCAGGCCAATTCTGACATTTCTCTCCTACATGTAAAAATCATCATTTATTTGCTAGAAAATTACATAGAACCCCAAAACATTATATAAAGATACTTCACATGTGTGGTTTGAACACCGTTTTCATATGTGGGCGGGACTTGCGTATGCATTCGCTTCTGCATGCGAGCTCGCGGGGACAGGGGCGCTGTATGCCCAGAGTATTGCAGAGTATGCCCAGAGTATTGCGAAGTATACTCAGAGTATGCCCAGAGTATTGCCAGAGTATGCCCAGAGTATTGCCAGAGTATGCCCAGAGTATTTCGGAGTATGCCCAGAGTATTTCGGAGTATGCCCAGAGTATTTCAGAGTATGCCCAGAGTATGCCCAGAGTATGCCCAGAGTATGCCCAGAGTATGGCCAGAGTATTGCCAGAGTATGCCCAGAGTATTTCGGAGTATGCCCAGAGTATGGCCAGAGTATTGCCAGAGTATTGGCAGAGTATTGCCCAGAGTATTGCCCAGAGTATTACCCAGTATTGCCCAGAGTATTGCCCAGTATTGCCCAGAGTATTGCCCAGTATTGCCAGAGTATGCCTAGTATTTCCAGAGTATGCCCAGTATTGCCAGAGTATGCCCAGTATTTCCAGAGTATGCCTAGTATTGCCAGAGTATGCCCAGTATTGCCAGAGTATGCCCAGTATTGCCAGAGTATGCCCAGTATTGCCAGAGTATGCCCAGTATTGCAGAGCATTGCAGCAGGGATGGCTGAGCAGGGAGGGATGGATGGATGGATCTGTGACTACATTTGTCACAGATCCAGCCCGCAGCACTGCCGCTGCCATCCGCTCCCTCCCCTCTCCTCTCACACTGTACCGATCGCTTTGTTGACAAGTGATCGCTCCGTCATTGGACGGAGCGATCACGTGGTAAACCGCCGCTATCAGCAGCGATTTACCGTGATCCGTGATGCGCCGGGTCCTCTGGACCCGGCGGTCACGGATGTTCCCGTGTGCGCGCCTCAGGGGGCACGCGGGAGCGCGATTCTAAGAGGCCGTTAATTAACGGCCACTTAGAATCAAGCAACCGCCCTATAGCCGTACTTTCTCTATAGGGCGGTTGCAAAGTGGTTAACATGTCATCCGACGGCATCCGACGGTACTGCGTAAGGTTAACCCTCATATTAGCAGGGGTAACCTTACGCGGACGAAAACGACGTACGCGACGACGGGGAGGCGTAAAAGCGATCGGGAATCGGCGTAGTAGCCTCATTTGCATAGGCAAATGAGAAAACAACGTAAAGGCCACCTAGTGGCCGGAGTTGTCATTACAACTACGATCCGCAAGTGTAATGGTATTACACTTGTCGGATCTTCAGCCGTATCTATGCCAAAGTGATTCTAGGAATCACTCGCATAGATACGAGGCAAAAAAAACGGCGATACGACGGGGTATCTGAGATACTCCGTCGTAGCGCCGCTGAGAATCTGGCCCAAAGAGTCCTCCCTTGTCTTTTGAGTTGACAGTAAAGTGAATAACTCAACATCAATTTCACTATATGGACCCCTTATATATTTGTACATGTTGATCATATCCCCCCTTAGTTCCTCTAAATTGTCAGTAAAAGTGAAACATGAGTGAAATTTAGTGCTCACAAACACAATATAATATATATTTTTTTAAATAAAATTAAAAGATGGTGTTGCATTAAGTAAATAGATATCAAATATGTCAAGATTTAGAGCCGGTTCACACTGCGGCGGCACGACTTCGGAGGCAACACTGCAAGTTGTCCTCAAGACGACTTCAGAGGTGATTAGCAAAATGACTTCTGTATAGAGGTCAATGCAAATCGCCCCAAGCCGCCCCCGAGGTCGTACAAGAACCTTTTCTAAGTCGGAGCGACTTGCGTCGCTCCTATTAGAACGGTTCTATTGCATAGAATGGGACGCGACTCGACAGGCGGCTCAGCTGCCTGATGAGCCGGCCCAGTGTGAACAAGTGTGAACCGGCTTTTTAATACAAATAGAGCTTTCATTTGGTGGTATTTAATCACTGCTGGGTTTTTTATTTTTTGCGCTATAAAAGAAAAAATACTAAAAATTCAGTAAAAAAAAAGTCACTTTTCTTATAAAATTTTGCAAATTGGTAATTTTTCTTCAGAAATTTTGGCCAAAATGTATACTGCTAAATATCTTTGGTAAAAAAATAACCCAAATTTGTGTATATTATTTGGTCTTTGTGAAAGTTATAGAGTCTACAAGCTATGGTGCCAATCTCTGAAAATTGATTACACCTGAAGTACTGACGGCCTAACATGCCAGGAAAGTACAAATACCCCCC
This sequence comes from Rana kukunoris, assembly GCA_029574335.1. Taxonomy (NCBI): domain Eukaryota; kingdom Metazoa; phylum Chordata; class Amphibia; order Anura; family Ranidae; genus Rana; species Rana kukunoris. The sequence goes on along the minus strand of CM056060.1, from coordinate 55,597,408 downwards.
AAATTGCCACTTTTTGGAAAATAGACATTTTAGTAAGAGGCATTGTGAGTTATAATTTTTTTCCCACAATTCTTTGCAAAATTAAGATATTTTATTTTTTATTTTTCACAAAATTGTTATATTAGCAGGTTATTTCTCACACACAGCATATGCATACTACAAATTCCACCCCAAAACACATTCTGCTATTACTCCTGAGTAGGGTGTCCCGATACCACTTTTTTGAGACCGAGTACAAGTACCAATACTTTTTTTTCAAGTACTCACCGATACCGATTACCGATACTTTTTTTTAATGTCATGTGACAGTAGCCCTTTTTTTTTTACAATTTATTTTTTACATAATTGGCCAGACCCTAATCTGGGAATGAGAAAACTAAACATTTAGTTTTTTTCATCCAGAAAAACAATTCTGGAGCCCCTCACATATGTGAGACCCTGTGTTCCCACTAGCATAGCAGGGTAAAAGATCAATCCAAGGGGCAGGCAAAAAACATGGTCAAACAGTCCAGGGTCAGTTCCAGAGCAGGCAAAAGTAGGTACAGTTTAGCGTTAGGCAGAAGCGTGGTCGTATAACAGGCAAGGGTCAGTTCCAGAGCAGGCAGAGGTAGGTACAGTTTAGCATTAGGCAGAAGCGTAGTCGTATAACAGGCCAGGGTCAGTTCCAGAGCAGGCAGAGTAGTTATAGTTTAGCGTTGGGCAGAAGCGTAGTCGTATAATCTAGAAAAGTATGGTAACAGCGGAAACATTGACTCAAACAAAGGCCTGGTTGGGAAGGACAATCAGGGCAATAATATGTAGTGTGGATTTTCTCAATAAAGTGGCGTTCATGGAGTCTGCTCACGCAATCAGAGCGAATGCCATCTGGTGAGTCTACAAGGCAGGAGATAATTTCTTCTTGGTACTGGAGATAAGATAAGGGGGTCCTTGTAGATTTACGGTAAATGACATACGTGTTGTAAATGGCCAAACTGAAAAGATATATGGAAACCTTTTTATACCAAAAGCGGCTTTTTCTTGTGGGAAGATAGGGTTTGAGCATCTGATCATTGAAATCGACTCCCCTCATGAACAAATTATAGTCTTGAACACATTGTGGTTTTTGGATAGGGCCGTTTCTTCTGAGGATTTCATGTATCGTTGAGAGCATGTGGACGTTTCGTTTGTCCCTCCACCGGATAGCCAATACTTCCTCATTCCGCAAAGACGCCGTCTCCCCTTTTTGCAGTCTTTCTATAATGAGCCTTTGCGGGAAACCCTTCCTATTGGGTCGCACTGTACCACATGCTGGAGTGCCCATCCGGTAAAGGTTGCGGAAGAGGGGCAAACTTGAATAGAAATTATCCACATAAAGGTGGTAACCCTTTCCAAGGAGTGGATATACAAGATCCCAAACAATCTTTCCACTGGCTTCAATATTTTCTGGACATTCAGGGGGATTCAGTTGGGTGTCCTTCCCTTCCTACACCCGGAAGGCGTAGACGTACCCTGTGACCCGGTCACATAGCTTGTAGAGCTTAACCCCATATCGGGCCCTTTTGTTTGGTATATACTGCTTGATGCCAAGCCTGCCTGTGAAGTGGACCAATTTCTCAGAGAATTTTTTTTTGAAGTGGCCGAATTCTAAATAATTTGTCATGTGATGGGTCATTTCGGGGAGGGCACTGGGTGTTGTCATTGTAATGGAGGAAACGCATTATCATGTGGTATCTGGTTCTTGACATGGTGGATGAAAAGATTGGCATGTGGTGGATGGGTTTTTTGGACCAATATGAGTATGATTCATTTTTTTTTGTGAGCCCCATGTTAAATGTTAGGCCTAAAAATAATTTAAATTCCTCCACTGTCAATGCTCTCCATTCATAGGGACGGGCATAACTTGAATCAGGGTGGTCTGTTATAAATTGTTGTGCATAGAGGTTGCACTGGGCCACGATGGAGGATAATAGGTCTTGGGTAAAAACGAAATGAAAAAAATCAATAGGGGCAAAGTTCTCTGTGTTCACCTGAACACCTGGCTGGGCGGTGAAAGGGGGGATGTTTGCTGCTCCTGAATTGGGTGGAAGCCACATAGGGTTTTCAAGGGCATAGGGAAGGCTGGCATGGGTCCTAACGCTTTGGGGCTGAGATGACACTCTGCTGGTTCTTGGCCTTTGCTGCAGTGGTACTTCATTTCTTCTGGATCGCACGGAGCTGCTGGTTGATGCCACTGCATCTCTGGTGGATCGCACTGAGCTGCTGGTTGATGCCACTGCAATTCTGGTGGATCGCACTGAGCTGCTGGTTGACGCCACAGCGCTACTTGTGGTAGCCTTCTGCTCCATGTCAATACGTCTTTGTTTCATGGGCACACTTTGCTCTTCCTCTGAATCTGTAGAAGACCCACTGCTTACAATCGTTCATTTTCTGAATCAGAATCAGAGAGCTCCCCGCTGCTCTCGTCGGTCAAGCACATATGCTGGTATGCCTCTTCAACGGTAAACTTTTTTGCCATATTGGTGACTGTGGGCTGTGGTGACAAACTATGGTAGGGAAACAAACAGATATGGCTGCACTGATGGGTGCTGATGAGGCTGGTCTAATGAGGGTGCACTGATGGGTACTGAAGGTGCTCTGATGGGAACTGATGAGGGTGAACTGACTATCTGCCACTGATATGCACTGATAAGGCGGCGGTGATGAGGATCCACTGATGAGCACTTACTTATGGGCACTATTGGGCACTCTAGTGGCACTGATGAGTACTGTAGTGGTGCAGATGAGCACTATAGTGGCGCTGATGTGGTACTGATGGTACTAATGTGGCACTGGGCACTGACGGCACCGATGGGCACTGGTGGCACCGATGAGCACTGTAGTGGCAATGGGCACTGTAGTGGCACTGATGGAGCACTGGTGGAACCAATGGAGCACTGATGGACACTGGTGGCACAAATGGGCACTGGTGTGGCACTGATGGACACTGGCGGCACTGATGGACACCGATGGGCACTGGTGTAGCACTGATGGAGCACTGACAGACACTGGCGGCACTGATGAGCACTGTAGTGGCACTGGTGGTGCACTGACGGGCACCGATGGGCACTGATGAGCACTGTAGTGGAACTGATGAGCACTGTAGTGGCACTGATGAGCACTGATGGACACTGGCAGCACCGATGAGCACTGTATTGTCACTGGGAGCGGTAGTGGCACTGACGGACACTGGCGGACACTGGCGGCACTGATGAGCACTGTAGTGGCACTGGTGGCACTGATGGGCACTGATGAGCACTGATAAGCACTGATGGACACTGGCAGCACCGATGAGCACTGTAGTGGCACTGGGCAGAGTAGTGGCACTGATGGAGCACTGGCGGCACTGATGAGCACTGTAGTGGCACTGGTGCGGCACTGACAGACACTAGCAGCACCAATGGGCACTGAAGTGGCAGAGGTGGCACTGGTGGGGACTGTAGTGGCACTGGTGGGGACTTTAGTGGCACTGGTGGGGACTGTAGTGGCACTGGTGGGGACTGTAGTGGCACTGGTGGCACAGATGGGGACTGTAGGGGCACTGATGTGTAGTGTGGTGGCACTGTGTGGCACTGCTGGGCACAATATAGATGCACTCACTTGGCTCTTCACTGTGATCCGTCGGGGTCCCGTGGACCCGGCGAACACAAAAACTTCCGCGAGCGCGTCGCAGGGGGCGCGCAATCACGGTACTTCACGACGACGTCCCAGGGACGTCGTCCCAAAGCAACACGACTGCGCTGTAGCAGTATTTCTGCTATAGCACAGTCGGCAAGAGGTTAAAGAAATTTTCAGAGGCAAACTATAAACACCCAGCACTGCAGGTACAATATTTAAAGGAATTTTTCATTTTTTTTTTATTTAAACATTATTAAAATCACTGCTCCTGGAGCAGTGATTTTAATGATGCTTAAATAAAAAAAAATTCATTTAATTATTGTACCTGCTGGGTGTCTATAGCTTGCCTGTGAAAACGTCTTTGACAACCCGGGTCTTGCCCGAGGGAACATGTAACAATGGAAAAAAGTTTTAAAAATGGTCACTTTTTCAGGAGTCCTGCTCCTGAAAAAACAACCGTTTTTTAAACTTTTTTCCATTGCGGGCGATCTGGCAGCAACGGACCCAGTAACCTGTCGTGTTTCAAAATGGGCCAATGCTTTTGTACAATTTTTTCAAACTTACGGTATTGTATATTATAGTCTAAGACCATTCGGATATTTGAGACACCCCTTCGATCCTTTTTGGGAACATCAGAGACCAAGGTGTCTCTATCGAGATTACGGACTAATTCCATTTCCCTATCCAGCAAATCACTATCATACCCTTTCTCAAGGAACCGCTTGGATAAGGCCTGTGATTGAGAGACAAAATCACTTTCTTGGGTGCAATTGCGCCTGAGGCGCACAAATTGCCCCCTTGGTATATTAAATAACCATTTAGTGTGGTGACAACTCTCAGTGAAGATGTAGGAATTACGGTCCGTTGCCTTAAAATGGGTCTTCAGATATACCTGATTGCCTACCTTGGTAAGATCTAGGTCTAGGAAGACTAAATGGTCCTAATTGATGTTCCACGACAGGGTAATATTTTTGTCATTCGAATTTAGTTTAGATGCAAAAACATCAAAACTAGTTCTATCTCCATCCCAAATCATGATCAAGTCATCTATATATCGCTGGTAACAGATTAGTTGCGGGGGTTTATTTATTAATTAAAAAATCGTTTAGTTAAATGGGACACAGATGCTCAGATTAAGAAAAGAAAGAAATATATCAGAGAACTGGATGATTTCAGTACATTTGTTGCCTATAAATGGCAAACTACTCCCCCAGCTCCTGTTGTTTCCCAGGATCCCTCTAATGTCGATATGTCTAACAGCCCGCTCCCCATCCCTAGAGAACAAGAAGTTTATGTGTATGATACACCAGACTATTCAGGTATGGGTACCCCTCAACGCATTGACCAATTTCAAGAGGTTCACACTAAGAAAGGGAAGAATAAAGGACGAGGAAAAAAGGGAGGGTATCATCATTCCCCCTTTAGACAATATGTTAATAATGCACCACACAGGGGTAATGAGTCCAATGTAGGGTACCAATATCAGCAGTCTAATCACCCCTATTCTCAGGCCCCCATGTGGCTAGAGGTAATTATGATAACCATCCTACAACTTACCATCATGACACTAGTCTCAATAGGGGACCTCCTCCATCCTGTCTCTTCCTGTCTCCTCCCTTTCAGGGGTGGAGTTCCGGATTACTTGTCTTATTTAAACTCAGCAGTGTGGGGGTACAGACAGATGCCGAAACTAGTCGGGTAACATCCATAGTACCCCATACTGCTTTTAGATATATTTTTCACGTGATTTTATTCATTTATTTTAAATAAAGCCTTCATTGGTTTTTTGATCTGCACCATTGGGAGCATTTCTTTTTTCTTTTTCCCATGCCACACATGTTATGTTGATACATGAGCCTGGCCATCCCTCCATTGGCCTTTTGTTATCCGGGTTCCTGTCCCTGAAGTGAGGTATCCGACCAAGATTGAATCCATCATCTCAGCTGGAGTGACCATCGCTGCTAAACCTTTCACGCACAGAGCCCAGGGTCCGCTGTGACCACCATGCCTGATCTGACTTGCTGTTAGTACTAACATGTGAGTCCACCACAGCTGGTAAGAGTATCCATTTCCATTGATTTTGATAGTCTGAAGGTTGCTACAGACAAGCCATCATTGTTGTCTTAATTTCCTTGAACTGGCATCATATGTGAAGATTTCATTCATCCATTTGGGACACACCTATGAACTATTCATTTTTGTTTATTTTGTTTGGTTGGTTTTTTCACTCATCAGTTTGCCAACATATGTATGGACTATATCAGTATTCCACACATGTTGAGTACAATTGTCTTTTACTATGCTTTTACATACAATTTTTGTTTGATTTCACATTGTTATGTCATGTGAATTTGGCAGCATTTTCACAAAACTAATTAGTATAGCGCTGCACTTGCTCATTTCTATGCACTAGGATATAGTGCTTTGTTTGTGAGTATTTTTATTTTATAATAAATATTATTGTCGTTGTGATCATACGGAGAGCACTATGTGTCGTTTTTATACCTTTCCATGACACCATTTCACGTGAGAGAGTGCTTAGGATGACCATCTATCACCTGGAGCCTTTTGGAGAAAGGGAGCGTCCAAGGAGACACCGCTGAATCTTTAATCCCCTGTTTTGAGGGACAGCGCATTTGACCTGCTGCTCACACACAGGTCCATTTGTTCAGGTGAGCGGCTTGTACTTCTATTTTAGGACACCTGGTTGCTGTGTTTGATGAGTTGCTACATCTGAATACCTCAGTGAGGCACAAGAGTCAGCTTGACTACTCCGATTGATCATTTACATTTTTTTGGACTTGATATATTATTATTATTATTATTATTACTGTATTTTAGTTTTTTTTTTTTGGTTTGTTTTTTAGCGCTGCACTGCTTTTTTCTATGTCACTGAGTATGGCCATACTCAGTGATACCCGGCCATACTCAGTACAGTCTGTTCTGTACCAATTGGTACAGTGTGAGGGAATAGGGGGAGAGATCAGTTGTAGCAGCGCTGTGGGCTGCATGTGTAGTGCCCACAGCGCTGCTCTGTGACACAGCCACATCCATCCTTGCATACTCTGTCATCCATTCTTTCCTGCATACTCTGCCATCCCTACATACTCTTCCATCCCTGCATACTCAGCCATCCACCCCCAGCCATACCTGGCGATACCAAGCCATACTCGGCGATACAGAGTATGCAGGGATGGCAGAGTATGCAGGGATGGATGTGGCTCTGTGTTACAGAGCAGCGCTGTGGGCACTACACATTCAGCCCAGAGCGCTGCTACAACCGATCTCTCCCCCTCTCCTCTCACACTGTACCAATCGGTACAGAGAGAGGAACCGGACATGACGCCGGTTTGGTTACAAGTGATCAAATCAAATCAAATGACGGCGCGATCATGTGGAAAACGGCCGTTGTCAGCGGCCATTTACGGTGATCCGTAATGCGTCGTATCCTCTGGACCCAGTGGTCATGGATATTCCCGTGTGCATGCCCCAGGGGGCGCGCAGGAGCGTGATTCTGGGAGGACATCAATGTATGCCCTCCCACAGTTATGGAGCCGCACTGTAGCCGTCATTCGGCTATAGTGTGGTCGGCAATCGGTTAATTTGCATACACAGAAAAAGTATTTTTCCTAACAAATTCATTCAAGACCATCCTGCAAAAATGAATACACCTTGATGAAAGTCTTAAAGGGGTTGTAAAGGAAATTTATTTTTTTCCCTAAATAGCTTCCTTTACCTTAGTGCAGTCCTCCTTCACTAACCTCATCCTTCGATTTTGCTTTTAAATGTCCTTATTTCTTCTGACAAATGCTCACTTCCTGTTCTTCTGTCTGTAACTCACCACCGTAATGCAAGTCTTTCTTCCTGGTGTGGAGAAAGCCTCCTGAGGGGGGAGGGGGTGAGCAGGCAAGTCAGGACACTCTTTACTTTCCAGATAGAGAAAGGAGCTGTGTGTAAGTGGGCGTCCTGACACTCCTGCTCGCCCCCTCCCCCCATCAAGAGGCTTTCTCCACACCAGGAAGAAAGCCTTGCATTACGGTGGTGAGTCACAGACAGAAGAACAGGAAGTGAGCATTTCTCAGAAAAAAAAAAGACATTTAAAAGCAAAATCGAAAAATTAGGTAAATTTTAGTCAACAAAATCCTAATTACCAAGAATTCAACTACCTCAACTAACTCAAATTATTCATTAACCGGTTCTCAACCGGCTAACACAAATATGCTGCATCAGAATGGCTTCCCTTTGTGAAATCTCATATGGGTACATCGTTTCCTTTAGTGGCCATAAGAGGGGCGCGCACCCGCTGCACGACGGGGGATCGGATGAGTGTGACCGGTGTACTGTCAGGGAAGAGGATCCATGTAGTTTGTTTCTACTAAGAAGGAAAAACAATATGGGGATGATTTACTATGCCTTTGCGCCATGAATCATGGCGCATTGGTGGGCGCAACGGCCGTTTTCGGCATTTACTAAAGGAATGCGCCGGCAATGCAGCACAATTCCTTATTTACTATAATGCCGAATGCGCCCAGGAGGGGGCGCATGGTGCGCCACTATAGACCTGGCGCACGGCATCTATAAATGTAAAATAAAAGTGTTTGGGAGTAAGTTTATTATGGGGGGGGATGTGGGAAAGTGTAGTGACATGTGTTCGTGTAACATTTACGGCCTGAATTTAAAGTGAACGTGACTTTTGGAAAAACCTGCAAGTACATTTAAACCTGCGGAAGGTTTATTTGTGTCCTGCGCATGCGTGAGCAGCATTTTCGGCCATTCAGGTGCGCCTCTTCACTACGCTGGCAAAATATTGGTAAATATCAAGCGGCATAGCTGCCTTTGCGTGGCTTGAAGCAGCGCACCTGAATGGCAGAATCTTTTTTAGGTTACGCTGACCATGAAGGAGCATACCAGGCCCTTAGGTTTGGTATGCATTGTAAGGGGGAATACCTACGCCGAAAAAAACATACTAAATCCTTATTGGAGCACGCCGCCTGGGCGGTCACGAATGGGGGTGGGGATGAGCGAGCGCCTCCCCCCCCTCCTGAGCCGTACCAGGCCGCATGCCCTTAACATGGAGGGTGGGTGCTTTGGGGCAGGGGGTGCACTGCGCCCCCCACCCCAAAGCACCCTTGTCGCTTGTGGGCGGGGGGCTTATCGGAATCTTGGAGCCCCCTTTAATAAAGTGGCCCCAGATACCAGCCCCCCACCCTATGTGAATGAGTATTGGGTACTACCCATTCACCTGGGGGGAAAATGTTAAGTTAAAAAAACACACTACACAGATTTTTGAAGTAATTTATTAGTCAGCTGGGGGGGCATCTTCTGCGCCCCCCCTTTCTTCTTTAAGCTCTTTTACAAGGGGGGGTAGGCCGGGTCTTCTCTGCTATTTTCAGCCAGGGGACTTCATCGCCACCTTCTGCCGAGCCTTCTGCTGAACGGAACTGCCGCCAATGATCATTCTTATGGTGCGAACAATCAGAGCCTGTAAAAAAGGATATCTGAATGATGCCTGTAGCTGGACCCATCATTCAGATATCCCCCACTGAAGTCCAGGATGTCATATGACATCCTACGGTACGGAAGTGGAGTCAGGGCCGGTGCTACCACTAGGCAGCCGCCTAGGGCGCACTGGAGAGAGGCGGGGCACTACCACCCAGTGCGCCCGGCAACCGGTGATCCTACTCCTTCTCAGCAACTAATTCAACAGGCAGCCGCTCCACTGTAGAGTCCCTCCGTACAGTGTTAGAGGCGCTGGCACAGCAGTGGTGGAGGAATGGAGGAAGGAAAATAAACATCCCCTGCGTGCCCCTGATCATTACAGTGCCACTGGCAGTGAGTGTGACCTGTCTGTGTACCTGCGGTCACATCGTTACCATCCACACCAGTCTGCCTCTGATGTACCGCTCCGACTCCGCTTCAGCCAGCCAGCTCTGCCTCTGAGCCTCTGCCTTTCTGCCCAGTGTTGCCTGTGCGCATACGTCGCATGTTCGACCCCCCCTCCATCATGGCCGCTCTCTCTCCTGTGCTTTTTCCTAATGTGCCAGGCAGCGCGAGATGTACAGTACCCTGTCGCCGAGAACCAGAGTGATGAGATTGCGCTGAAAGTACAATAATGGCGGCAGGTACTGTATGTCCCTTAGGTGGGACCTGGGCCCCCATGCCCATTTTAAGGCTAATTACTAGAAGATAAGGCAGCCAAGTGGGGTCTAGCAAAATTAACAAGTCAATTCCCATAGACTGCAATGGTATTTATGGTATAACTTTTGCCATGTTAGGCTCTATCTCTAATTTTGTAGCATGCTGGATGATGTGATTCATTTTGGACAGGGCTTTGCCTTATTTTCTGCTAGCTGCATTTCTGTTGAACTGAGCATGCCCAGGGACTTAGATTTTTTAATGTTGCTTTTTGTGTGTGAACAGCACTTGGATGTTTCTGGGCATGCTCATAGAGCGTGTTTTTTGGCTTAGTAATTTAAGGACATCCTTAAAGCGGAGGTTCACCCAAAAATCAACTTTCTGACATTAGATCCAGCATACTGCTAACATCTACAGTATGCTGTTTTTTTTTGTACTAACCATTATATGAGCCGTTGTTATTCCGGCTCCGAGCGGGGAATCCTGCGGGGAATGGGCGTTCCTAAGCCAAGAGGAGTTGATTGACGGGCTGTTAAGGCATGTCACGCCTTCCGAAAATACCCGAGTGTCACTTCGGCTATTTTCGGAAAGGCGTGACTCGCCTTAGCAGCCCGTCAATCAACTCCTCTTGGCTTAGGAACGGCCCTTCCCCGCAGGATTCCCCGCTCGGAGCCGGATAACAACGGCTCATAAAACGATAAGTACAAAAAAAACAAAAAAAAACAGCATACTGCAGATGTTAGCAGTATGCTGGATCTAATATGTGTGAAATCCTCTGCGCTATATAGAACAATTGTAGTGAAGATGAGCTATAAAAATATATAAACATGTGAATATGATAATATCAATATGTGAAAGAGTTGCTGCAAAAACTAAAAGTGTTTACATAACACAAAATGACAATCAAGTGAAAATAAGTGATCTTGCGCTACTTCAATAATAAATAAATCCACCACAAATACACGATATAAATATATACAAATACACGTGCCTAATATAATGTATAAATAAATAAATAAATAAAGTCCAAAGTGCATATGTGCCAAGGTGCATAAAGTGTGGGTACACGGCAGTCCGTGAAAGATCCAGTGTACACAATATTCGTGCAGGTGTCACTCCGTGGAAACAAAACAGCCTCACAGGCCTCTCACCTCACTGCCACGAAATAACTGCATTCAATATCATCTGATAACTCCAAAACTTATAAGCCAGGTAGGTAAGGTGGGTAGACATCCGGGTCCTCACAGAATAAGTATAAGACTATACCAACTCGGAAAACAAAAATGGAGAAAGAGAGACTCCCATAGTGAAGTAAATCATAAAAGGGGACATTTATTAAAAATAATCTGCTTACATAAAAATATAATAAAACAGCATAAAACACTCGGCATAAGCCGGATCCTCACGTCACTCCAGGTGTCCGTCAATCCCTACGCGTTACGGCTACTGCCTTCATCTGCCTTCATCTGGGGATGAAGGCAGTAGCCGTAACGCGTAGGGATTGACGGACACCTGGAGTGACGTGAGGATCCGGCTTATGCCGAGTGTTTTATGCTGTTTTATTATATTTTTATGTAAGCAGATTATTTTTAATAAATGTCCCCTTTTATGATTTACTTCACTATGGGAGTCTCTCTTTCTCCATTTTTGTTTTCCGAGTTGGTATAGTCTTATACTTATTCTGTGAGGACCCGGATGTCTACCCACCTTACCTACCTGGCTTATAAGTTTTGGAGTTATCAGATGATATTGAATGCAGTTATTTCGTGGCAGTGAGGTGAGAGGCCTGTGAGGCTGTTTTGTTTCCACGGAGTGACACCTGCACGAATATTGTGTACACTGGATCTTTCACGGACTGCCGTGTACCCACACTTTATGCACCTTGGCACATATGCACTTTGGACTTTATTTATTTATTTATTTATACATTATATTAGGCACGTGTATTTGTATATATTTATATCGTGTATTTGTGGTGGATTTATTTATTATTGAAGTAGCGCAAGATCACTTATTTTCACTAGTATGCTGGATCTAATGTCAGAAAGTTGATTTTTGGGTGAACCTCCGCTTTAACAGGTGTCCCACTTTAAAGTTCAGTCTCTACATTGGGTGAACTTGCGTTTTGTGTGCTTCATGGGCTGTGCATGTGTTTTGAATTACCTCATTAGCACACAAGCCTATGTTATATAAAGCTTGCACATAGCAGTTGTTACCTTGCCCTGAAAAGAGGCAAGACTGTGTGATGGTCTGAAGTTTTCCTTGCTAAAGCACAATGGAGCAAAGGGGGATTCAGAACACCCTGTGGTTTCAGGTTATGCCTGGTGATTTGCATAAAGTGAGTTTGGAGTTCCTTGTACAGGATTTGCTGGAGAAATCAGTTGGAGTGGAACCACGTCACATCTATTGTATCCAGGATCATGCAGCCCCAAGGTACTATGGTGTTTCTTTTGTGCATAGCAATTTTTGCACTGGAGTTATTGAGAAATGTAAGGAATTGGAGAAAGCTAACCATTATAGTGAAACCCTTGTATGCCATGGAGGAGAAACCATTGGTTGTTCATCTGTTTAACCCCTTCACAGACATTGCCTTGGTAGTGGCCTTTTTGAGGAGATACTGCTCTTCAGTGAAGGGAGGCTTCAGGGTGACTAATTGTCTGGGGATCTTTAATGGCAAATTAAAGTTTTTTTTGTCAAGCTGAAGGTGGGTTTTAAAGAGATTGGTGGAGTCCACCAGCTAATTTTTCAATAGCAGGAAAAAGAGAGTTTCTCTACTACCCTGGTCAACTGACATACTGCAGGAGATGTCATAGGTTTGGGCATACCAGAGATAATTCTAATGTGGAGATGCACTGTCGGGACTGTGGGGAGGTGTCACATCCCTGGCGGTCAGCCTCTCTTACAGCTCTGACTCCGAGCCCCTGGTAGAGCGGACAGGAAGCGCAACAGTGCAGAGTCGCACAAGTGCCTGGCAGGATCACTGATGAAGTTTTTGGGCTGGAACCTATGAAGAAACCGCAGGAGGACACCGGTGCAGGAGAAGATTAGGAGCAACTGTCAGCAGGTAGCAGGAACAGCTTCGTGCAGGAGCACCACAGGCAGGAGGGCAGAAGAAGCTGTAGATGGATGGGTGCACAACAGGACTGAGAAGGACTGGAGAGATAGCGGATGCAGGCAGGCCGGGTCATACACTAGTGGGCACGTCAAGAACCAAACCAAAGGCAGGAGCAGAATCAAGGATGCAGGCCAACGGCGCTCTCACAGGAACAGGAGTCACTGCCCGTCTTCTACGGCCGCCATCTTGGACCTTGGCATGCCCTTCCTGACAGGAGGAGGGACATGAGATTGGGGCTTGCTTGGTTAAGTGGGCCTGTGATATATGTGGACAGCGTGATCACACAGTAAAAAATTGTCCAAAAGTAAGAAGGGCCTATGTCTCTTATGTTGAAGCTGTCAGGCGCACCGCTGAGGGTGGACGACCAGTGTCCACTCAGGTGCTGTCTGACTCTCCTGGAAGAGGAGGAGAAGGTGGTGGTGGAAGAGGAGGAACACCAGGGTGTGGAGGAAAGAGTAGAAGTTACACCCTCCAGTGTGGAGCCATTAACAATGGAGAGTGGAAAAGAGGTTGAGAGGGCAGTGAAGGAGGCTATGGAGGAGTTGGCAACAGCCTTACAGTGGGAGCCGGAGGTGCAGGAAGCCAAAGAAGAGGAGGTGGAAAAGATGTAGACACTGGGTGCCAAGACTAAGTTGGACGCTTTGGAGAGCCCTAAGAAGAGAAGGGCTAAGAAATTGAAGGTAGAGGCAGCTGGAATTGTAACAAGCAACCCCTTTGAGGTCCTGGGGGATGTTGGAGGGGAGATAGAATCATCAGCACCAAGTCCAGGGACTCCAGATTTTTTTTTAACTGGCCACATTGTCACCAAGTCAGGAGTTTTTGGATGATGAAAGCGTTGTGGCCCTGAGGAATGTATGTCAGTTTTTTGGCTTAAAGCGGAGGTTCACTCTAAATATAAGCTCTCCCATGTGATTTTTAATCCCCCACTTACTGTATTATGCTGAAATTTTATTTTTTTTTCCCCCGCGGTGGACGGCTCTAGTATTGCTCGTCACAACTTGCGAAAATACCCGATAAGGACTCGAGTAATCTCGGCGAAAATGCGGCGCCGTATTTCTCCGAGTCCTATTTCGGCATTTTCGGAGGGCGTGACGCGCCATAGCCGTAGGACTCGGAGAAATACGGCGCCTGCGCAGTCAGCTCCTAGGTCTGTGCGCAGGCGCCGCATTTTCGCAGAGATTACCCGAGTCCTTATCGGGTATTTTCGCAAGATGTGACGCGCTATACTGGCGCCGTCCACCACGGGGGTAAGAGATTAAAATTTAACATAATTCTGTAAGTGATGGATTTAAAAAAAAAAACAGCATACTGGCGCTGACGCCAGTATGCTGGATCACATGGGAGGGCTTATATTTAGGGTGAACCACCTCTTTAAGTGATAGATCTGGGGGTGAATGATGCACATCTGCATGTGAATGAGCATCAAGCTGGTGTCCCTCAATGTGAGGGGCTCTGGGTCTCCTGCTAGACAGTGTGCTGTTTTTGAGGACTTGAAGGTCAATGGAGGAGACATCACCTGTCTACAGGAGTGTTTTTTTAATTGACCGCCCAAGCCTCCGGAACGGGGTGGTGGATTACATATGGTCGGCAGATGGGGAAAATAGGAATGCTGGGTAGGCATTATCATTACAAATAGAAATATTCGCATTACGTCTCATGTTGTGTTAGTGCCAGGAAGATTAATTATGGCAGATTTCGTTTTGTTTATCCAGAAGATTAGGCTTTTTAATTTATATACTCCTGTAAATAACCAGAAAAGTCTTGAGTTTTTTTAAGTTTTAAAGTTACACGCAGTGGGAAGGAGACCTAGTGTGATCATGGGTGATTTTAATATGATCCGATTTGTGAAAGATTGAATAGGAGCAGCGAAGACTAAGTTGGATGTAGGTAGCGCTATGCTGAATGTCGTAATTCAGGACTTAAATCTCAATGATGCTCATATTATTTTGGGTTTGGCCTATCCATATTTCACTTTTTTTTGGGGTGTGGGTGCACCAAATCCAGAATTGACTTCTGTTTTCTGATGCGTTCAAATGTGCTAATGTTAAACACAGGCCGGTAATTTTTTCAGACCATGTGGCAGTGAATGTTGATTTAAATATGGGGGATAGTATTACGTTTGGTTCAGGGGTTTGGAGGTTAAATAGTTTATTGTTGCAGGACGAGCATGTCAAAGCCCATTTCAATAATGTATATAGTAGATGGGTAAATAGGAAAAAAGATTTTGGTAATATTTTGGGGTGGTGAGATTGGGTCAAATGAAAAATTAAATTATTTTTTCAAAAAAAGAGTAGGGATAAAAGTAGCAGTGAGAAAAGGAGATATTCTCGGCTACAAGCCAGGTTGGCTACATTATATTAATTTAGGAATATGGGCTTTGACATGGCCGATGAAATAGACCATGTTGGGAAGAGGATTAAAGAGGTATTAAATGAAAGAGGAAAACAATTTTTTTTTTTTCAAGCAAAAGTTAAACACCTAGAGCAGGATGAAAAATGTTCTAGATTTTTTTTCAAGAAGGCTTATAAGAAGGGGGGCGTGGCCGGATGTGATCGAGGCAGCAAGTGTTTCCACGGAGCTCCGGGATAATCCTGATCTATACCCCGTTTTAGGACACTTTCCTGGCTACTTTGGCGGTGCTGTGTGATCGGGCAAAGCAGGTGCCATCCTGGACATGAGAAGATCTGGGCACAAGCAGGGACGGACACAGCAGAACTCGCAGCGCCGGACCCGCTCTACACGCGGCAGTGAGCAAGGAGCAGCCGCCGCCATCTTGACTCCCAGCTTGTCCTCCAGGAAGGGGGGTAAACAGCTCAGAGACATGGAGGGGGCTGCAGTGGGTGCCGATCATGGACAGGAGGTCGGCCCGCCAGCTACACCGGAGCACGGGGCAACCTCAGATGCCGTTACCAAGCCTATTTTAGAAGCGATCAACGCCAGCACTGCGGCGGTGATGCAGCGGATAGAGCACGTGGCTACTGAGTGCACACTCATCCGGCATGACTTTGACAAGTTCCGAGGCCGGCTGACAGAGGCTGAAAGCCGTATCTCTGAGGTCGAGGATGTCACACACTCCCACGGTGCCCAACTACTAGAGCTACAGGACCAGGTGAGATCCTTCCAGCGTAGGGCCGATGACGCGGAAGACCGCCAACGCCGTAACAACGTCCGTGTGGTGGGGTTGCCTGAAGGGGCTGAGGGCTCCGCGGCAACCACCTTTGCTGAACAGCTTTTCAAGCAGGTTCTGCAATTGGGGGATCTTCCCCCCACATATGTGGCGGAGCGGGCGCACAGGGTGCCTACTGGGGTGCGTCCTCCTGGGGCCTTCCCGCGCCCTTTCCTTGTCAGGTTCTTAAACTACCGGGACCGGGACATGATACTGAGGGAATCGAGGAAACATCAGGAATTACGCTTTGAGAACACCAAAATAATGCTCTTCCCTGATTTTTCAGCTGAGACCCAGCGTAAGAGGCGCTCCTTCAATGATGTCCGTAAACGGCTGAGGGACAAAGGGATCCAGTACAGCATGTTGTATCCCAACCGGCTTCGTGTTCAACACAGGGGGTCTGTTAAATTCTTTGATGCCCCGGCGGAGGCTTGTGCATGGCTGGACAGTGATCCGTGACCCTGGCGTGTGGGATGACCTGTGGCCCCCCCCTTTTTCTTTTTCTTTTTCTTTGGATGGATGGCTGTGAGTCACTTATATGTGTGCCCCGTTTTGTTTTATTTTGGGTCTGCCTGGCGTTGCTGTGAGTGACATGGTCCCCTGGGCCTTTGAAGTGCATACCCATATACCGCTCAGGCACGATGGACACCTCCATCCTTTGTTATTTTATTCTTTCTGACGGGCACTGTTCTCTATTCTGCATTGGAGTTTTATTTTTACCTTTATTCTTTTTTTATTTATTTTTTCTTTCCCTGTTATCGAATTATGTGTAGCCACTAGGTGGCGCCCTTGGATTACTAATCCGTACTCTGCACAGTAAATTGAGTTGTAAACTGCTCTGCTCTTGTCCATACTTGTGGGGAAAGGGGAAAGAAAAAAAATGTTTTTTCTTTTTTTCCTTCATATTCTCTCCCCTTTTTTTTTTTTTTTTTTTATGTCCGAATCGTGTGGTCGGAGCCCTTCTGGAAGCACATGGAACTCTTGAATATGTTGCTGGACAATTCGTCGCAAGGTCGGAAACTCTCATTCTTTTTCTTGTTGTCTCCCTCTTTTTTTGGGAGTATGGGACTAAGCTGTGTACCATTGTTTTTGTTGGTTGTTTTTTGTGTTTTTTTCTTTTTTGATGGGGTCAGGTATTGCAGCAGGGGAGGGGGGTTGTTTTTACTCAGTTCACCACCTTTCAGTGAGAATCGGTACTACCTATGTGTGGCTGGGATTCGGGACCCTGGACGGCACACTTTAGCTGTTTGGGGCCCTGCATTCTGTCCATTTTGTAATTGGGACATATATGCTTTATGGGGTCTATGTCTGATGTATTGTTGTCTTTTGTATCTTTATTTTTCCCAGCAGGTAAATGGCGGATACGGTTAAATTAGTGTCATGGAATGTTAGGGGGGTAAATAACAAGTTTAAAAGGGCTTCTGTATTCCAAGTGCTTAAGCAATGCAAGCCGCATATCGTCTTCCTCCAGGAAACACATTTGGATGGCAACAGGATCCTGGCTCTGCGAAGGGCCTGGGTTCAAAAGTCATTCCACGCTACGTACTCCACTTTTGCAAGGGGGGTATCTATCCTGATTAGTAAGGCCATACCATGTACTATACATCAGGTGTTTTCGGACCCGGGGGGGCGATATGTGGCGGTTCTCCTAGATATTTTCCAATATAAGATGTTGTTGGTGAATGTATATCTACCCCCACCTGTTGATGTTCAAATTCTATATGATCTATTTGCTCGACTGGCCCCTTTTGCGCATCTGCCCCTGGTGATGATGGGCGATTTCAACGCCATTTTGGATGCGTTGGATTCGTCCAACCCTGGGAGGCGGGGCTCGGTGGAGCTGCTCTCCTGGATGTCGGTGACGGGACTAACGGATTTGTGGCGAGCCAGGAATCCATCTCGCAGAGCCTACTCCCATGTCTCCGCGGTCCACAGATCCTCAGCACGGATAGATTTAGTGTTTGGCAACCTGCCCGTACTGCCTTTGGTGCGGGGGGTTGAATATTTGGCTGGGGGGGTGTCTGACCACTGTCCCGTGTCCCTGGTTCTCGGCCTGTCTGCTGGGAGGGAGGGGGGGGGTGGAGACTGTCACCTGGCTGGTTACAAAATGACCAGGTTGTAGGACAATTGAAGGAGGCAGTCGCCACCTATTGGCCTGCGAACTTGGACTCCGCGGACCCGTCGGTGGTGTGGGACTCATTTAAGGCTGTGATGAGAGGGGAGTGCATTTCGGCTATAAAGGCTGAGAGGGTGGCACATAATGCCGGAATTTGTAGACTGCAGGAGATTGAGCAGGACTGTGCGGAGAGCCATGCCAATGACCCCTCAGATGCTTCCTATGCATCCCTGATGGAGGCTAAGCGTTCCCTCTCCATACATTTCTCTGACCTGGCCCACACAGAGGTGAAGCATAGGGCTGAATCTATTTTCTCGGAAGGAGACAAGAACGGGAAATTATTAGCGAGGTTGGTAGCAATAGATGGGCAGATAACAAATATTCCAGTCATTAAGAATAAGGATGGGGACCTAGTTAGTGAGCCCTCCAAGATTCTGGCAGTCTTCCAGGAGTACTTCTCTGAACTTTATTCCCCAATTCCGAGTTACGACACTGATGCGTTGGAGGCTCTCCTGGGGGGCCTGGCCCTCCCGGAGTTGTCTGACAGCGACAAGATATCCCTGGATGCGCCTATTACTAAAAAAGAGATAGTGACAGCCATATATGCCTTCCCGCCGCATAAGGCGCCGGGACCGGACGGTTTCCCAGCAGATTTCTATAGGTGCTTTGCTGATGAACTAGCCCCCAGGTTGAATAACCTTTTTGCCCATTGTTTGGAAGCGGGTGAGCTCCCTGCTTCTATGATGGACGCCTATATGGTGCTACTGCCCAAACCCGGCAAGGACCCTCTGGAGTGCTCGGCTTACAGGCCTATTGCCCTTTTAAACGCAGATTTTAAAATTTTGACAAAGGTTCTGGCGGGTAGGTTAGTCGGGGTGATCCCATCTCTGATAAACATTGATCAGACTGGGTTCATGCCTGGGAAGTCCACGGATACTAATCTGAGGAGGCTGTTCACACACCTACAGCTCCCTGGGCCGGATGGCGGCACTCGAATTGTGGTGTCCATTGACATCGAAAAGGCATTCGATTCCATAGACTGGGGGTATATGCATCGAGTACTTGAAAAGATGGGGTTTGGACCGGTCTATAGGCGGTGGATAGCGTTACTTTACAGTGCTCCCAGGGCGGCGATTAGGTTGGGCAAGTCGGTGTCTCCATTTTTCCCGGTGGGGCGGGGTACTAGGCAGGGGTGTCCGCTGTCCCCCTTTCTATTCGCTCTCACCGTGGAGCCCTTGGCGGCGGCACTCAGGGGTTCTACGGAGGTCCGAGCTATCAGAGTAGGTAGTATAAAAGAATGTCTGGCGTTGTACGCCGATGACATGCTATTATTTCTTGAGGACCCTGGTTCCTCGCTCTGAGCGGCTCTGAAAATACTGGATGATTTTGCTGGATGTTCCGGCTTAAAGGTGAACTGGGGCAAGTCCTCTATATTGCCCTTGGATGAGGGAGCCAGGGGGGGAGCGGACCCTGATCTGCCTTTACAATGGGTCTCCTCCTTCACCTACCTGGGGGTCAAAGTCACGGCACGGAGTGCCGACTACTTGACGCTCAATCTGATGCCCTTACTATCCTTTTTTAAGCAGAAGGCTCAGGCATGGCAGAAGCTTCCACTATCACTCCTGGGAAGAATTAGTTTACTGAAAATGAAAATCCTCCCGGTAATTTTGTACTTTTTGAGACATGCCCCAGTGAGAGTCCCTAAATCCTTTTTTAGGCAACTGGATAGTATTACCAGTACCTTTCTCTGGGCCCCCAGGATCCCTCGTATAGGACTCAAGGTGCTGCAAGAACCATGGGGTCAGGGGGGGCTAGCTTTACCTGACTGGAGGAAATATTACCTCGCGGGTCAACTTGTTTTTGTTCACAGATGGCTGACTTCTGATGAAGGGGATTCTGCCACGGTGCTAGAGGCGGCTCACCTGGGGTCTTACGAGACTTTTCGGTTGGCAGTACATAGGGGGGCGGGATCGGACCTGCCGCTGACGTTGGCCATGCGGGCGACGATCAGAGCATGGGACGAGTCGGTGGGGCTAACGTGCCCCTCCTATCTGGGATTTTCGCCACAGACTCCGCTGTGGGGAAATCCCAGGCTATCACATTTTTACTCCTTTCCGGACCCGATGGTGTGGGTGGTTAGGGGTGTCAAACTTCTTAAGGACATTACTAGTTTTGGGGAATTAATCACCTTCGATCAGCTTAAGGATAGATTCGGGCTCCCAAACTCTTATTTCTTTAGGTTCCTCCAACTCAGGCATGCCTTTCAGGCGCAGTTTCGTGAGCGGAAGATTGAGTCTATTCAGTCGACCCTTGAGGACATGCTCATGGTGGATGATCTTCCCAAGACTTTGTCGGTTACCTACAAGGAAATGTTCAAATCCCGGCCGAAGGCTCTGGTTAAATGCAGGGAGAGGTGGGAGAGAGAGGTCCCGGGTATAGATAGTGAGGACTGGGATGACATGTGGGATTGCCCCTTTCAGCACTTGGTCTCAGCAAGGGATAGATTAATACACTTCAAATTTTTACATAGAATCTACTATACCCCAGCGCGGCTTTCGGTTTTGTATCCGTCGGTTACCTCGGAATGCTGGAGGTGCTCCTTTTCACCGGCGGATGCAAGGCATATTTTCTGGGAATGCCCGCTTGTTAAGGAGTTTTGGGAGGGGGTGGTTTCATGTCTGGGTGATGTACTGCAGGTGCCTGTTCCCTTGTCTGTACAGGTATGTCTTTTGGGTCTGGTGGAGGAGGTGGTTCCTTCCAGGGCCCTCAGGACACTGCTGAACATACTTTTATTTTATGGGAGGAAAGCCATTCTGCTCAAATGGAGGTCGCCTGCCCCGCCGAGCTTGCCCTTCTGGAAGGGCTTGATAAACTCTATGATGCCATTCTACAAGGCAACCTACCTTTCAAGGGGCTGTGTCCAAAAATTTGACAAGGTCTGGAGGGCCTGGTACAACTCTGATGATACTGCCGGGTAGATCGGAGGACTGGTGGGTGGGATGTCTTATATGGATTGCTGAGTGTACACATCTGGACGGTGGGCTGTGCTGGGTGTGGGGGAATGGAGGTGGTTGGCTCCTGTGGCGTTGGGTCGCTAGGTCCCGGGAGGGGGAGGAACTGCTGGATACTAGTCCTGTAGCAGCCTTCGAGGTTTCATCTGGTCGTCCCTAATTGAGTCTGCTAAATTGGGTACTCGATTCTCGTTTCTTTTCCTGTATATTGATGCTGTTGCTTGGGGTGGTGGACTGAGTTTCTGTTTGGGTGGTGTTGGGGGGAGGGGGGGAAGGGTAAAAGTTTGTTGTTAGTCAGTTTTTTAAATGTTAGGTAGCTGCTGTCAAACAGACCATGTTGGTCGGGAGTGACAGGGGTGTGTTTTGTACCACTCGTAGATGTTGGTTATTTGTTTGTTTGTCTTTTCATAAAATTTTTCAATAAACAGAAATTTTCAAAAAAAAAAAAGAAGGCTTATAAGAAAAAAAGAGTGTTTGAGGGTGTGTATGATGAAGAAGGAAGGGAGAGAACGTGCTGGAATGCATGACAAAATGTTATGAACGGTTGTATGAGGGGAGTGTGTGTTCACGAGTCAGATACTAGAATGATTGATATGGTAGAGGATAATTTAGATGAGGATGATAAGGTTTTTTTGCAGAAAGTGGTGAACGAGGAGGAGGTGTGGGAAGCTGTGACAAGCATGGGGGCTAATAAAACCCCGGGAGGGGATGGCTTACCAAGTGAGTTTTTTTAAAGTGTTTTGAGATATTATTAGGCAGGATGTGGTTGAGGTTTTTAGTTACATGATGAGGGAAGGCATTATATCCGAATCTATGAGAGAGGGGGTAGTGGTATTAATTTATAAGAAGGGGGATAAGAAGGATATCCGAAATTGGAGGCCTATCTCCTTGCTTAATTCAGACTACAGGGTTTTTGCAAAAATGGTGGCGAGGAGGTTATCTAAGGTCATTAGTGGGATGGTTAGCGAGATGCAGGCCTGTGCAGTGCCGGGGTAGACTGATCTCAGAGAATTTAATCTTAGTTTGGGATATAATACATTTTTGTAAAGATAGGGATAGTTGATTATCCTGACATCATTCGACCTAGAGAGGGCATATGATAAAGCGAATCATGGGTTTTTGTGGGAGGTTCTGAAGCGGATGGGTATACCACAGCTACTCATTAATGTAATAAAAGGGTTGTATAGGGGGATCAGTAGGCGGGGACAGGGGTGTCCCCCGTCCCCCATTCTCTTTATATGTTTTATTGATCCACTGTTAAGGATGATACAGCGAGATAAGGTGGTGAAGGGCTTTTTGTTGCCTGGGAGTGGGGGGAAAATTGTGAAATGTTTAGGTTTTATGGATGACGTGGTGACAGTGTGTCAGTCGGTGGTAGGAGTAAGGAGGGTGAAGTTGCTTTTGTCTATTTTTTGTGTGTGTGCGTGAATGAGTGTGAATTGGAATAAGTGTAGTTTGGGTGTGTATGGGAGACAAGTGGAATGTGTGGATGATCAGATTGGGAAGGTTGAGGATAGAGTGAGGATTTGGGGTATTGTGTTTGACTATGGAATGAAAGGGGAAGCATGCTGGAATGAAGTGGGAGGAAAAATAGCCAAGAAGTTAAGGTTTTGGTGTCAATTGTCGAATTACGGGAACGTTTTAGTAGTCAAGGCAGTAATCTTGCCTTTACTTTTGTATGTGAGCAATATCTTCCCTCCTGGGGAGATAAGTTTGAGGAAAATTAATAAGTTATTATTTACCTTTTTAAGACCTTGTTGGAGACAGTGAATGAGCGTCAAGCTGAATAGTCTCTCGAGAGTTTTTCTGAAGTGGAAATAAAATAAAAATTAAAAAAAAGAGTATATTTGTGTGTGTCCATATTGAATATCTATTTTATTTATGTCTTTGCAAAACAGATATGTTTTTGATCAAGGGTTTTTTGACTGGTTTATTTATTTATTTTGGGTGGGGGGCTATTATCGTCTGAAATTTTTGTGAGGTTGTCAATTTTTAGGGTGTTCACTTTGATGTAATTGTCTGTGCTGCATTATTTTGCTAAATCTTTCTCAAGATGTTGTGACTAAATAATTTTTCAATCCTTTTTTTTTTTATCTTTTAATATTCTTTATTGAGTTTCTGTGGTACAAAAAGAACATACCTTTATTTGCTTTACATACATCATTATAAATATAGCGCGTCTTCAGACCTTGGTTGTACCCCTTTTTCCCGTACCCCTCCCCCCCCCTTCTTGTTTATGCCTCATTAATGCACTCTATGCTATGGCTTTCGCTTTTCTCCCATCTCTTTTTGCGTGACTATCACAATATTTTCTCTGAGGGTTTTCTCTCTCTCTCTTGCTATTGCCTCTCGCTTCCACTTGGACCTCTCCCCATCAGCCCGGCTCGGTTCCTCACCCCGCTCTAAGGTGGACATCCCATTCTTCTCAGCCAGGGCTCCCACAACGTTTTAAATTTATTAAAGTTGCCCTGTCTAGTTAAAGTTACTTTCTCCTTCCATACTGTAGCATTAATCGTGTTTACCCATTCTGCGGTTGTAGGCGGTTTCTCTGATTGCCACTTTTGTGCTATCAGTTTCCTGGCCTGAAACAAGCATCTCACAGCTGCTACCGCACTGCCCCTTTGCTCAAACCTCACCTCCATACATCCCAACAAGCAGACCCTAGCCTCCAGTTCCAGGTCTATCCCAAAAGTTGTATTTATTATCTCTAGTACATTACCCCAGTATCTATGTAATTTCAGGCATTTCCACATCATGTGTAAAAGGTCACCAGTGTTTTGGCACCTGGGACATTTGTCACCTGCTTTTCTACCAAAATTGTATAACCTCTTTGGGGTGTAATAAACTCTGTGAAGTAAAAACAAGTGGGAAGCTCTCTGTGATGGGGCTAGTGACACCAATTTCCCCATCTCGAGGATCTGTTCCCATTGCGCAGCTGTTATGTGGCCTATATCCTCCTCCCATCTTTGTTTGTTTTTTCCCGGACTTTCTCCCCCAATCGACCCCTCCCTAATCTGTGCATATAGGTCTGATATATTTCCCTTGGTAATCTCAGATTTAATTAGTCGTTGGAGATGGGGGATTTTTTGCCCTCTTGCCGGGTCGGTCTTGAATTGGGCCTGTAGGGCATGTCTGACCTGCAGGTAGTATAACACAGGGAGTTTGGTATATCATATTCTTCCCTTAATGTTGCAAAAGATTTCAGTGTTTCCCCTGTATATAATTGTGCCAGCCTAGTTATTCCTAGCTTTTCCCATTTTTACAATCTCCTGCAGGTTTTTATTTTCCCATAGTGGGGAGTATTCTGTTAGCCCCTTGTACCCCAAAGCTGCCTTCCCTGCCTGCCATGTTCTTTTGACCAAACACAGTGTCGTGTTCATATCCGGGAAAGAATCAGCCTCCAGGGTTTCTATTATAGAACTATGTGGGGACCCCATTAACATCATTTTCCCACTAGAATTCCCTCCTCCTTCGGAACCGCATCCCCCCAGATGCTGTAGTTGGGCCGCTAAGAAATAGCTACGGGGGTGTGGAACCGCCAGGCCTTCCCTATTTGTTGGCAGCTGCAGTGTCCGTAGACTGATCCTGGCCTTCCCCTTCTTCCAAATTAGATCCCTAAAAAGGGTCTCTATTTTTTTAAACCATGCCTTTCCTATCCACACAGGTGAGTTGTGGAATACGTAAAGCAGTTGTGGCATCCAGATCATCTTTATAAGATTACTTTGTCCGGCTACTGATAAAGGAAGTCTTCCCCAGATATCCGCTTTCCGTTTGAATTTGACCAAGAGTGGCTCAAGGTTATTACTAATGTACTGTTCTGGGTTGCGGGCTACGACTATCCCCAGATAGTCAATTTTTTCCACTATTTTCAGCTGGGGAATTTCTGTACATGTCGTATTGCCTACTAGGTCCACCGGTAAAAGTACTGATTTTTCCCAGTTGATCACTAAGCCCAAGAGTTGTCCGAATGCCTCCACTAACTCTAATGCCTTTTTTAAGGACTTTGCTGAGTCCCCCAGGAAGAGCAGGATGTCATCTGCATAAAGTGCAGTTTTTTCCTCTCCTGCCTTTCTCTGGAACCCCTGGATGTCCTGCCTATTTCTGATCGCAATGGCCAGTGACTCTACTGCTAAAGCAAAAAGGAGGGGAGACAGGGGACAACCCTGCCTAGTACCCCTTTCTAACTTAAACGTCCGCGACTGTTCGTTGTTGATTTTTATCTTCGCGCTTGGGAAGTTGTAGAGCGTTTTTATCCACCCAATGAAAGTAGGGCCGAATCCAAATTTTTCCAGGGCAAGCCAAACATTGAGGTAGGCAGCCTCCCCCTTTCCAGTGCCCAATTTAACGCCTTAAGTAGTTCTGGGAGCAACACCTCACTGTACTGTTTATAAATTTCTACTGGTAGACCATCAGGTCCAGGGGACTTCTGATTGGACATCCCCCCCAGGGCTGTAGTTCCTTTAAGGTTATTGGAACTTCTATGGAATTTCTATCCTCCACCGATAGAGCTGGAGTTTCTATTTCCCTTAGGAACTCATTCATTTGTGGCATCTCAGCCCTTCTTTTTGATTTATATAACTCCTGATAATATGCCACAAATGTATCCAAAATTACTGACGTTTGGGAGGTTATCTCACCTCCCACTGTCCTAATTGCGGGTATATTGGAGGGGGGCGAGTTAGTTTTAGCTAGGAGTGCCAGTGTGTGGCCTACACTCTCCCCTTCCGCGAAAAGACTCTGACTCTAAAATAGTGAATTATTCTCCACTTTCCTATTGATTGCCTCCTTATACTCCTGCTGTTTCTCAAGCCATTTTTTTTGTTTGATCAATGAGCGGTCTTCTACATATTGTTTTTCTGCTTCCAAAGCTTCTTTCCTAATTTTCTCTTCCCAATCCCTGGAGTTTTTCTTAATCTTGGCCTTCATGGTGTCCCAAACCACTCCCACCGGTGCTGTTCCTGAGTTAAAATTCAAAAATTCTCTTAATTTACAACTTGTCTCCTCCGATTTTCCCATCAGTTCCAGCCAGAATGGACTTATTTTCAATTGTTTGTAGGCCTCTGCCTCCCTATATTCAGTGTCAGCACCAATGGGGAGTGGTCCGACACCCCCCTTGGATAATAAACTATTTCGCCCATTAACTGCAGACTCTCCCAGTTTCCCAGGGCCATGTCTATTCTGGACAAAGTGTGGTATGAGCTTGAAAAACAGGAGTACTGACGCGTATCTGGATATTTTGTCCTCCACATATCGCGCCATCCAACTTCCTCCAAAAACTGGTTTAGATGTCCTTCCCCCCTACTGTCACCACATGTCCCTGGTGGGAATCTGTCCCTTGTTCTGTTCAATGTCACGTTAAAGTCCCCTAACGCTATTACAGGAATATTTTCCTTATTTGTTACAAATTCCATTAATTTATACAGGACCTCCATTTTAAAGGGTGGAGGAATATAGATGTTAGCCAATACATAAGGTGCATTCTCTATTAAGCAGTGCATGAAGATACAATGGCCCAGTTCATCTATTTTGAGCTCTCTGCATGCAAAAGACACCCCTTTTTTCACCATTATACTCACCCCCCTGGAATAAGAGGAGTGGACCGAATGGTACTGACATTGATATTTTATGTCTGTTAGCTTTGATTTTGTTTCCTTTGTTAGGTGAGTCTCTTGCAGGCATATTAGCTCCACTCCATGCCACTCAAGCGTGAAAAAGATTACAGCTCTTTTAACCAGGTCGCCCATCCCCCGAACATTCCAGGAGCCGATTTTGAGTGTTTTTGGCCTCATGTCACCAGAACAAACTCAATAAAAATAACAAGTGTGGCCCTGGGCCAAAAGAGGTATCCATATATAGGAGAGGACCGCTTAACAATACGCATGGGAGTGAGTGCCACCTCCAATCGAAGCAGAAAGGGAGTCCTACAAGGCAGCATCCTGCGGGGTAGATAAATGATATTTCCACCATGTCTGGGAGAGGGGGAGAGATAGAGCAAAAAGGCCAAGAAGACAAATTTACTCCTTCGTCTTCGTTCCCTGTCAGAGAAACCATCAACAAATTATCTTTCTTAAATATGCTTTTCAAAAAATATGTATAACTCCCAAAACTCATAAACTCAACCTTCCCTTTACCTTGTTCTGTGATTATGGTGTTCAATGTGGTATTTGTGCTTTTATACGGTTTTAACCCTCCCTCCCTCCCCTGAAACCACCCCTCCTCCCTCCCTTTTCCCTTGCCTATCTAGGTCCTCCCCTGGGGCTGTGCTTGTGGCCATTATCTGCCATCCCTCCCTTACATACTCTACAACATCCATTCCAACCTGTGAACCCAAGTGTTCCCTCCTTCCATACCCCCGTCCCTTTCTATAATGCATATTTACTAAAGTATAGCCCCCTCTTTCTAGTCAGTGCATATATTATATTGTAATAACACGTGTTACAACTTTCCATACCTCCGTGCACTTAATTATTTTGATGGATTTAAATTTAAAAATGTAAATGTAAAAACTTGACAAAACCTGAACCCCCCCCCTACAAAAAACAAAACATATGAGGGGGGGGGGAACCTCCCCTCCCCCCAAAAAAAATAAAAAAATTTAGTTCCTCATCTCAGTGAACGAGGGGTGGAGGCCAAAGGTTTGACCCCCTGTTTTACTCCTCTATCAATGTTCAGTCAATCAGCATGTTCTACTTGCGTTTTGTTCTCTTCCAGCCACTGAGCTGCTTTTCCTGGAGAATCAAAAAACTGAGGGCCTTTTGGAGTCGTTATCCGTAAACGTGCTGGGTACAATAGTGCGTATGTAATTCTGTTTTTTAAAAGACTACGTTTGATAGGCGTGAACTCCGCTCTGCGTTTACTTAATTCAGGGGAGAAGTCTGGATACAGAGAGATTCGCGACCAGTTGTAAAAGATCTCCCCCTTCTCTCTTGCCTTCTGTAATGCTATTACCTTATCGTTATAGTTGAGTAGTTTCAATAGTAGAGGCCGAGGGTGGCCATTCTTTAAGGGTCTCAATGGAACTCTATGAGCCCTTTCTATTCCAAAAAATGGTGAGAACACGTTTTCCCCAAGGGTCTCTCTAAACCAGTTCTCAAGAAAACTTATTGGGTGGGTACCCTCACTCTGTTCCGGGATATTGTTTCTGCGCAGTCTGTTCTCAACTTCGTCGAGTTTAGATGCCTGCCATCCAATTTGCTCCTTCATTACTTGCATCTGTTGTTTCAATGGGTGCACTTCATCTTCTACTTGGCCCACTCTCTCCTCTACTGCCGTTACTCTTTGTACTGTTCTCTGCAGCTCTTGGCTCATTGTCCTAAGCTCTTCCTTTATTTCTTTAACCTATACTGATAGATCGCATAGTGAATCCTTACAGGCATTTATAGCGAGGAGTATTTCTTTCAGAGAGGGCTCCCCCTCATCTGCTAAGCCATCTGCTGTTTGAGCTTCTATAGTGGTTACTGTGGTTACAGACTCGCCCCCTGGAGGTTCAACCATAGGGTCTTTTTTAGTTGTTAGGTTTGGGCCCAGTGGTCCATGACCCTGGCTTTTCCTGTCTGCCGATGTGCCCCCATGGTTTTTGGCCTGTGTTTGTTGATTTAGAGCCCCTATACCTGGAGAACTTGCAGAGGTATGTGAGTACTGCTTCAATTTAGCTGCTACTGCTGCTGCCTGCAACGCATTCTCCTTTGCCCTAGTTGCTTGAGGCCCCCCACTCTTAATGTTATGCTGCCCTCTTTCTGCTGCTGCTCCTGCCATTTTGTAACTGGGGATGTTAGCTCTATTTTGCGTTTTATTCAATCAGCAGAGGGTGAGGGGGCACAGGTAAAGAAAAACTAACATAGAAAAAGAGCACAAAAAAAAATTGCAGAACAAGGGCCGAGAGCACACCACCCCTTCCTATATATATATATTTATTGTCCTCCCAACAAATAAAGACAAGTATGCATCAGATCCAAAGAGCAACCAGCAGATCTATACATTTATATGTAAGAGTCAGTGTATCCTTCTTATGGTGTATCCTTCTTATGGTGCCGGTAGCGCTTCCCACAAGAGTACAACAGCAAAGATAGATAAGCTCAGCCCTAGCTATACATAGCAGTTAGTAGCAAACAGTCGTGCATAGCGGTTAGCCGCACTTTAATAGCAGTCATTAGCAGCACCGTAGGGTCAGCAAACCGATGTATCGGAACAAAAAGGGGGGTAAGACAGCTGGGAAAAAAAAGACATCCCAGTAACCAAACAGTCCTCGATAGTGCATAAACCACAGTGCAGGTTTTCTCTTTCTTTCTTCTCTGAAAGCAAAAAGATCAGCATGAAAGTGTAGCCTTGGAGAGGGTATAGGGGGGTGTAGGATCCCACCAGTGCCTTTATAAACTATTATGGCCTCAGAGAAAGCATTCAGTAAAGCACAGTAAGGTCACAGCCATACAATGGTGATAGCAATCCGATAAAGCTCTTGCACAGCAGCCTAATACAGTCTATTATAAGCTGTTGCTCATGAGACCCGTATAAGCCTTATGTTTACTTTCTCTTAGGAAGGCACAGGGATTTTGGTTTATATATATATATATATATATATATATATATATATATTTTTTTTTTTTTAATTTAACCACTTAAAGCGGAGTTTCACCCTAAATATAAGATCTCCCATGCGCTTCAGCATACTGGCGTCAGCGCCAGTATGCTGTTTTTTTTTTTTTTTTATAGCACACTTACTGTTTTATCGTAGAAATCCTTTTCTGTCCCCCGCGGTGGACGGCGCCAGTACAGCGCGTCACATCTTCCTAAGATACCCGATATGGACTCGGGTATTTCCGGCGCTATGCGGCGCCTGCGCACAGACCTAGGAGCTGACTGCGCAGGCGCCGTATTTCTCCGAGTCCTACGGCTATGGCGCGTCACGCCCTCCGAAATAGGACTCGGAGAAATACGGCGCCTGCGCAGTCAGCTCCTAGGTCTGTGCGCAGGCGCCGCATAGCGCCGGAAATACCCGAGTCCATATCGGGTATCTTAGGAAGATGTGACGCGCTGTACTGGCGCCGTCCACCGCGGGGGACAGAAAAGGATTTCTACGATAAAACAGTAAGTGTGCTATAAAAAAAAAAAAAAACCAGCATACTGGCGCTGACGCCAGTATGCTGAAGCGCATGGGAGATCTTATATTTAGGGTGAAACTCCGCTTTAAGACCCGGACCAAAATGCAGGTAAAGGACCTTGCCCATTTTTGCGATTCGGCACTGCGTTGTTTTAACTGACAATTAAAACAAACAAAATTGGCGTCCTTTTTTCCCCACAAATAGAGTTTTATTTTGGTGGTATTTGATCACCTCTGCGGTTTTTATTTTTTGCGCTATAAACAAAAATAGAGCGACAATTTTAAAAAAAATGCAATATTTTTTCCTTTTACTATAATAAATATCCCCCAAAAATATATAAAAAACAACATATTTTTTCCTCAGTTTAGGCCGATAAGCGGTTATCGGTTAGTTTTCACAAAATTTATAGCGTTTACAAAATAAGGGATAGTTTTATTGCATTTTTATTGATTATTTTTTTTTTTACTACTAATAGCGGCGATCAGCGATTTTTTTCGTGACTGCGACATTATGCCGGACACTTCGGACAATTTTGACACATTTTTGGGACAATTGTCATTTTCACAGCAAAAAATGCATTTAAATTGCATTGTTTACTGTGAAAATGACAGTTGCAGTTTGGGAGTTAGGATTTGAGTGTACAGTGGCGCTGTAGGATTTGAGTGTTCCCTGTGTGTGTTTACAACTGTAGGGGGGTGTGGCTGTAGGTGTGACGTCATCGATCACGTCCCCCTATAACAGGGATGACGCGATCGATGCTGCGGCCACAGTGAAGCACGGGGAAGCCGTGTTTACACACGGCTCTCCCCGTTCTTCAGCTCCAGGGACGGATCGCCGCACTGCAGCGGCGATCGGGTCCGCGAGTCCCGGTCCTGGAGCTTCGGACTGGGTCACGGGAGCGCGCCGCGAGCGCGCGCCGGTGACCCACGGCTGGGTACTAAAACCAACGTATATATACGTTGATGTGCCCAGCCGTGCCATTCTGCCGACGTATATGTGTAGTAGGCGGTCCTTAAGTGGTTAAGAGGGCTCAGTCGCTCTCTCTCCTAAAAATGTGTACAGAGCAGGTAAAGAAGCGTAAGGAAGCAGGCATAAAGCTCATAAAGTGAATCATACAGGTTTTTAGTCTTGATTTGCACCATAAATGTCCTTTTACTTATAAAAAACACTGTCACTTTTGACTACGTTTATGAGCTCTGCGGCAACCGGGTACTATGCACTCTTCCTACTGTTCTGTCCCTTATATTTTTCCTAGTTACCACAGTTGACACCGTAGGCAGTATCACCGCTACTATTGCACATTTGCAGTGTCCTATGACTTATGGGGGTATTACTCACTTAGTCTGTGTCACTGCCCTGCAACTTTACTTCTCTGTTGCTCCGTCTGCTGTACTGTTGGTCCATCCGACCCTCTAACCTCCAGTCACCTTGCCCCACTTGTTGATAGAGGAAGGGGGGGCCACTGATCCCAGCAGCACCGTCCTCGAGCCTAGACTTCAGCACCCTGGTATTCGCCGTTCCCGGTCACGTGCTTGCTCTCAGTTGTCTGCAATCCTCAGCTGCAGGCTCCGTGGGAGACAAACGCCGTACCACTGCAGAAGAGACGGCGGGGCATCCAGCTCCAGGGGATCCGTGCACCCGTCCACTTATCCCTCGGCTCTTCCCTCGGCAGCCAGCACGTCCCGCAAAACCATCAGCAAGTCGGGAGACCAGGCGCACATTCAGAGAGACGGGCTAGTTTTCAACAGGCAAGTTTTGGCTGCATATTCGGAGCGGGGATCAGGGGTGGCGGGAGGAACACACCGCCCAGCGTCTCACATGCCTTGCTCACTTCTCACACCACACACCTCTCGCACCTGCGTCCAGTCACGCCTCTGGGCGCTTGTGTCCAGTGATGTTTCAATCCTTAACCACTTCCTTACTGGGCACGTATACCCCTTCCTGACCAGGTGAAATTTCAGCTTCTGGCACTGCCTCGCTTTAACTGACAATTGCACGGTCGTGCGACGTGGCTCCCAAACAAAATTGGCGTCCTTTTTTCCCCACAAATAGAGCTTTCTTTTGGTGGTGTTTGATCATCTCTGCGGTTTTTATTTTTTGCGCTATAAACAAATAAAGAGCGACAGTTTTGAAAAAAATACAATATTTTTTACTTGTTACTATAATAAATAGCCCATTTAAAAAAAAAATATATATATTTTTTCTCAGTTTAGGCCGATACGTATTATTCTACATATTTTTGGTAAAAAAAAAATCGCAATAAGCGACTGGTTTGTGCAAAAGTTATAGCGCTTACAAAAAAGGGGACAGAATTATTATTAATTTTTATTATTATTTTTTTTACTAGTAATGGCGGCGATCTGCAATTTTTATTGGGACTGCGACGTTATGGTGGACACATCGGACACTTTTGACACATTTATGGCACCATTCACATTTATATTGCGATCAGTGCTATAAAAATGCACCGATTACTGTATAAATGTGACTGGCAGTAAAAGGGGTTAACACTAGGGGGGCATGGAAGGGGTTAAATGTATTCCCTGGGTGTGTTCTAACTGTGGGGGGAGGGGGGTGACTGGGGGAGGTGACCGATGCTGTGTCCCTATGTACAAGGGACACAGATCGGTCTCCTCTCTCCCGACAGGACGTGGATCTCTGTGTTTACACACAGAGATCCATGTCCTTGTCCCTGTAACCACCGATTGCGAGTGCCTGGCGGACATCGCGGCCGCCAGGCACGCACATTGGAACCTCAGGAATGCGGCGGGCACGCGTGCCGCCGGCGGCGCTCGCGCGCTCTCTAGTGGCCAGGAAGAGCGCAGGACGCATATATGCGTCCAGTCAGATTTAGAAGCACCCGGCGGCCGCATATATTCGTACGGCCGTCGGGAAGTAGTTAATAGATGTCTGTTAATTTTTTAATATATATTATTTATTTATTTATTTTAGTTTATTTGATTTTTGTTTGTTTTTGCTTTCCTTGCTCTTTTTTCAAAGTCCTGCTTTGTTGAAATTTGATGTTTGTTTTTTTTGTTACTTTTTCATGCTACAGATTTTGCCAGCTGCAGCTGAAATAGGCTGATTGGCATAACAAAACAGGTGTGATTTTGTCTCTAAGTTCCTTTCCTGGTGCCTTCATGATAGCATATGCATGGATTGTGTGCTGCCATGGATAGTCACCAGGAAAGGAAAAATACAGAGTGGTACGTATTTTTTTTTTTTCCTTTTTACTGCAGTGGTTCTCAGCCTCAGTCCTCAAGTAACCCCCACAGGACATGTTTTGTGGATTTATCTTATCTAGAATTGCTGTCCAAACTACTAAGCCATTGACTGTCTTTTAAGGCCTCGTTCACACATGGATCCGTTCAGGTCCGTCTGTCAGTTTTTCAGGCGGACCTGAACGGGCGCTCAATGCACCCCTATGGAGCGTCGGATGTCAGCGGAGACATGTCCGCTGACATCCGACCTGATCCGATCCGCTAAAAACAAACGTATGGGGCTCACGTCCCCATCCGTCCATGCGGATCGGATCGGGAAAGATCTGATGAAAACGGACATGCTGTCCGTTTTCATCAGATCGCTCCATAGAGGACAGCGGGACTCGACAAGCTCCTCCCCGCTCAGTGAGCAGAGGGGAGCTTGTCATCCGTCGGCTCAGCGGAGATCTGCGGACTGATCTCCCGCTGAGCTGGCAGACACAGGCGGACTCCGTCGGAACGGACTGCGACGGAGTCGGCTATGTGTGAATGAAGCCTAAAGCACATGTGCAAGATGAAGGAAAACCTGCAAACATGGAACATGTATCAATGCAAAAAAAAGGTTTGAAAAACTGCATTTTTTCCAGTAGCAGTGATTGTAATAATGCTTAAAGCGGAGGTGCCACGGTTTCTCGTTTTTTTGTTCAATGTGCAATGCATAGTAACACACATGTCATTGAAACACTCACTTGCTAGCCGCTTATTCTCGTTTTCCTTTGTTTGCTATGAGAAAGAAGATGTTTTAAAATTTGATCCTGGCGTTTTCCATCTTGCTTGTGGGCATTGTGAAGCCCACAAGTAAAGACTTTGTGGTAGCGGATAGTGCGATAATACAGTACAGATCGTCTCCTGGGAATCTAGACACATCACATTGCGCACAACACCCACAACACACTGGGCCGTCAGGGAAAACGAAAGACACGCCCACTCCCACGGGGAAAGATAACCGGAAGCTACAATAAATGATTCTGAATTAAGGTAAAGATTGACGTACAGAAAAAAAAGTTTCTATTGTATTCTATATATATTAGGGCTGCTGATGTTACTCATATGAAGTTCACATTTAGTGAGTGAGTGAAAAACGTATAGAGCGCAACACTTGCGAACTGAATCACCTCTGGGCGCTGTTTCCATTCCTTCGATAAGGAACCACTTTACCTCAGAAGAGATGAGTTTTAATCATTCTCCTGAAGGCCAAGTGGTCTGACTCCAGTCGGATGGTGGTTGGTAGTGCATTCCACAGTCGAGGTCCTTGGACAGCAAATCTCCGATCTCCTCTGGATTTGTATCTTGCCTTGGGTATTTGCAGTAGATTTTGATTTGTGGATTGCAGAGTGTGATTTGGGTTATGGGCTTTTATTTTTTCACATAGATATTGGGGGGCGTTTCCTTGAATACACTTATGTGTAAGGCAGAGAGCCTTAAAAGTGATTCTGTCTTTCACTGGTAGCCAGTGAAGGGATCTAAGCGAAAGGGAGATAGACTCCCATGTTTTTTTGCCAGTCACTAATCGAGCAGCCGTATTTTGAACAACTTGCAGACGAGTGATTTGGTATTTGGGGAGTCCCAGATAGAGGGCGTTTGCATAGTCGAGTCTGGAACAGGGGCGGACTGACAACTCATGGGGTCCCCGGGCAATAGAAGATTATGGGGCCCCCAGGCTTACAGATGGGCACCAATCCAGGTGGCAGTACAGAGGCAGGGCAGCTAAAATCTTGGGATTTTCACATCAAAAGCATGTAGGTTTTGGAAATATCAGGGACAGGTGTAAAAAAACACAGATTTTTACATACTGTCCCTGGTTTTAATGAGCCTGGCAACCCTGGTGGGGCCCCCTAGTGGCATGGGGCCCTCGGGCAGTGCCCGAGTTTGTCAATGGTCAGTCCGCCCCTGGTCTGGAATTGATGATTGTTCCCACCACGACTGCAATATCCTTTTTAGGGATGAAGGGGGTGAGTCGGCGTAGCAGGCGCAGCAGATGATAGGATCCGCTGACTACCGACCCAACTTGTGTACCCATTGTCATGTAGGAGTCAAAAATGACTCCGAGACTATTGACTGTGGTGCTAGGGGCGATAATTTTTTTTCCAGAATGGGCGGAGGGGTCCAAGTTGAGGTGTGGTGACTTTTCCTGTTTGCGTGAAACAGGAGAAGCTCTGTTTTCAAATCATTGAGTTTAAGATAACTGGATGTCATCCAGTTATCTATTAGAGTGAGGGATCTCTCTAATCCAAGAGAGTGATCCTTTTCGTTGCTGACGCGAATATACAGTTGAGTGTTGTCTGCGTAGGAATGGTAAAATAGCTTTTGGTTGTTGATTATTTCAAAGAGAGGACGGAGATAGATATTGAACAGTACCAGCAACAAGGGAGATCCCTGAGGGACTACGCATGATACCGTACGCATTTCTGACGAGAAAAATCCCAATTTCACTGTTTGTGATCGGTTTTCCAAGAAGGAGGAGAACCAGGGTAGATCCTCTACCTCGACTTTGGCCACTTCAGCTAGCCTAACGAGTAGTAGTCCGTGGTCTACCGTGTCAAAGGCCGCACTTAGGTCCAGCAGGATCAGGAGGGAAGATTCTCCTTCATCTGCGGCCTCTAGAATATCATCCCATATTTTTACCAGAGCAGTTTCAGTTCCGTGACCCGGACGGAAGCCTGATTGAAATGTATTGAGTAATTTTTGGGTTTCTAAATGCTGTTGTAACTGTTGTACAACTTCTTTCTCCATTATTTTGGAGAAGACATTTAGACCCGTTATGGGCCTCCTATTGTTAGGGTCTTTAGGGTCAAGGGTGGGTTTTTTCAGGATCGGTTTTATAGTACCTTGTTTCAACAAGGAGGGCCCCATGCCCTCCTTGAATGACTGATTTATAAGCTGCGTGATAGCTGGTGCCAGTATATCGGCACTTTCTTTCAGCAGTTTAGTGGGAATGATGTCATTGGGTGCTGTGCTGTTGCGCAGAGACCGAATGATATTTTTAGTGGCAGCGATGGAAATGTGTTTTAAGGTGAATTTCGGTACTTGAGGTATGGTAATGGTATCAGGGTTGGGATTCGGGGCGGGATTCATGCAGATTGCATTTTGCTCAATGCTTACCCGGATTCTTTCAATTTTATTTATTAAATAATCCGATAGTTTGTTGCAAAATTCTTGTGAATCAGCATTGGGGGGCTCTAAGCAGGCTGGATTCATCGTCTGTGAAACCAACTTGAAGAGGGGGCGGTTTAGGGCCTTGGTGATGATGTTGGCGAAATGATTTTTTTTTGCCATAAAGATTTCTTTATGATATTTCTTTGTTATTGTCTTATAAATAGTGTAGTTTCTGTTTGAAGAGCTCCTTTTCCACGTAGCTTCTGCTCTTCTACGCTCTTGCTTTAGCAACGTCAGCTGGTGGTTAAACCAGCCGGTGTTGTTTTTCCGGATGCAAGTTTTGCGTTTTGGTGCCACCCAGTCGGCAGATGATGGCGCCTTGTTGATGGCGTCAAGTGTTTCTACTGCTGTTTGTTTATGTTGTATAGTGTTTATTTAATTTCCTAGGGTCGTTATGAACAGTTCCGATTGGAGCTTCTTCTGAGATCTAGTCCAGTGACTGGTCACCGGTTTTCTTTGGCCTGAGGTGGTTCGCGAGTTTAAATTTAATGGCATGGTGGTCGGTCCATAGTAGTGGCCCATTTTCCCCTACTTCAATTTCCAAATCCTGTTTGAAAATGAGATCGAGGGTATGGCCTGAGGCATGAGTGGGGCCTCAAATTAATTGCTGCAGACCTAGTCCTTCCAGATGGTCGATGCAGGCGTCAGCGATGGGGGTCCAACGAGGAGTTGGCCCAGAGGTTGAAGTCCCCAAGCACCAAAAGGTGTTTGATGCTTAGGGTGAAATAAAATTAAAAAAAAGAGTATATTTGTGTGTGTCCATATTGAATGTCTATTATATTTATGTCTTTGCAAAACAGATATGTTTTTGATCAAGGGTTTTTTGACTGGTTTATTTATTTATTTATTTATTTTGGGTGGGGGGCTATGTATGCTTTTAGGGTGTTCACTTTGATGTAATTGTTTGCGCTGCATTATTTTGCTAAATCTTTCTCAAGATGTTGTGACTAAATAATGTTTCAATCCTTAACCACTTCCTTACTGGGCACGTATACCCCTTCCTGACCAAATGAAATTTCAGCTTCTGGCACTGGGTCGCTTTAACTGACAATTGCACGGTCCTGCGACGTGGCTCCCAGACAAAATTGGCGTCTTTTTTTCCCCCACAAAGAGAGCTTTCTTTTGGTGGTGTTTGATCATCTCTGCGGTTTTTATTTTTTGCACTATAAACAAAAAACAGCGACAGTTTTGAAAAAAAGACAATATTTTTTACCAGTTACTATAATAAATAGCCCATTTGAAAAAAAAAAAAAAAAAAATGTTCTCAGTTTAGGCCGAAACTTATTATTCTACATATTTTTGGTAAAAAAAAAAAATCGCAATAAGCGACTGCTTTGCGCAAAAGTTATAGCCCTTACAAAATAGGGGACAGAATTATTATTAATTTTTATTATTTTATTTTTTTACTAGTAATGGCAGCGATCTGCAATTTTTATTGGGACTGCGACGTTATGGCGGACACATCGGACACTTTTGACACATTTTTGGCGCCATTCACATTTATACTGCGATCAGTGCTATAAAAATGCACCGATTACTGTATAAATGTGACTGGCAGTGAAGGGTTTAACACTAGGGGGGCATGAAAGGGGTTAAATGTTTTCCCTGGGTGTGTTCTAACTGTGGGGGGAGGGGGGTGACTGGGGGAGGTGACCGATGCTGTGTCCCTATGTACAAGGGACACAGATCGGTCTCCTCTCTCCCGACAGGACGTGGATCTCTGTGTTTACACACAGAGATTCATGTCCTTGTCCCTGTAACCGCCGATTGCGAGTGCCTGGCGGACATCACGGCCCGCCAGGCATGCGCATCGGTATGCAGGCCCGGACTGGCCAACCGGGATACCGGGAAAAATCCCGGTGGGCCGGCTGCCTGGCTGCTCCTGGAGGCCGCTGTGAGGGCAGCGGCGCCAGAAAGAAATATGGCTGCGGCCGGGCCGACCGACATGCAACTGCGCGTGCGCCCGCGACTCAGAGGCATAGCAGTGACAGCACACGCAAGACCCGAAGCTAGCCGAGTGCTCGAGACAGCTCGTACAGGCTCGGCAAGCTTCGGAAATGCGGGCGCATGCGCAGTGACACAACGGCGCCGGGCGGGCGCCATGTTCAAAATGCGCGCCGCTGACTAAGGTGAGGTCTTCCTACATCCCCTCCCTGCCGGCAGCGTTTGAACTTCTCCCCCCCCCCCTCCGACCTCCTGACCGCCCATGCAGCCTCTGACCTCCTGCCCCCCCCTCTGCAGCACCTGACCTCCTGCCCCCGCCCTGTTCCCCACTCCACAGCACCTGACCTCCTGCCCCCCTGCAGCCTCTGACCTCCTGCCCTCCCCCTCCCCCTCTGCAGCCTATGACATGTCCCCTCTCCACAGCCTCTGACGTCCTGCCCCCCCTCTTCTGCAGCCTATGACCTCCTGTCCCCCCCTCTGCAGCCTATGACCTCCTGTCCCCCCCTCTGCAGCCTCTGACCTCCTGCCCCCCCTGCAGCCTCTGACCTCCTGCCCCCCCTCTGCAGCCTATGACATGTCCCCTCTCCACAGCCTCTGACGTCCTGCCCCCCCTCTTCTGCAGCCTATGACCTCCTGTCCCCCCCTCTGCAGCCTATGACCTCCTGTCCCCCCCTCTGCAGCCTCTGACCTCCTGCCCCCCTGCAGCCTCTGACCTCCTGCCCCCCCTCTGCAGCCTATGACATGTCCCCTCTCCACAGCCTCTGACCTCCTGTTCCCCCTCTGCAGCCTCTGACCTCATGTTCCCCCCTCCACAGCATCTGACCTCCTGCCCCCCCTGCAGCCTCTGACCTCATGTTCCCCCCTCCACAGCCTCTGACCTCCTGTTCCCCCTCTGCAGCCTCTGACCTCATGTTCCCCCCTCCACAGCATATGACCTCCTATCCCCCCCTCTGCAGCCTATGACCTGTCCCCTCCCCACAGCATCTGACCTCCTGCCCCCCCTGCAGCCTCTGACCTCCTGTCCCCCCCTCTGCAGCCTTTGACCTGTCCCCTCCCCACAGCCTCTGACCTCCTGTCCCCCCTCTGCAGCCTCTGACCTCCTGTTTTCCCCCCTCCACAGCATCTGACCTCCTGCCCCCCCTCTGCAGCACCTGACCTCCTGCCCCGCCCTGTTCCCCACTCCACAGCACCTGACCTCCTGCCCCCCCTGCAGCCTCTGACCTCCTGCCCCCCCTCTGCAGCCTATGACATGTCCCCTCTCCACAGCCTCTGACCTCCTGTCCCCTCCCCACAGCATATGACCTCCTATCCCCCCCTCTGCAGCCTATGACCTGTCCCCTCCCCACAGCCTCTGACCTCCTGTTCCCCCTCTGCAGCCTCTGACCTCCTGTTTTCCCCCCTCCACAGCATCTGACCTCCTGCCCCCCCTCTGCAGCATCTGACCTCCTGCCCCCGCCCTGTTCCCCACTCCACAGCACCTGACCTCCTGCCCCCCCTGCAGCCTCTGACCTCCTGCCCCCCCTCTGCAGCCTATGACATGTCCCCTCTCCACAGCCTCTGACCTCCTGTCCCCTCCCCACAGCATATGACCTCCTATCCCCCCCTCTGCAGCCTATGACCTGTCCCCTCCCCACAGCCTCTGACCTCCTGTTCCCCCTCTGCAGCCTCTGACCTCATGTTCCCCCCTCCACAGCATCTGACCTCCTGCCCCCCCTGCAGCCTCTGACCTCCTGTCCCCCCCTCTGCAGCCTTTGACCTGTCCCCTCCCCACAGACTCTGACCTCCTGTCCCCCCTCTGCAGCCTCTGACCTCCTGTTTTCCCCCCTCCACAGCATCTGACCTCCTGCCCCCCCTCTGCAGCACCTGACCTCCTGCCCCCGCCCTGTTCCCCACTCCACAGCACCTGACCTTCTGCCCCCCCTGCAGCCTCTGACCTCCTGCCCCCCCTCTGCAGCCTATGACATGTCCCCTCTCCACAGCCTCTGACCTCCTGTCCCCTCCCCACAGCATCTGACCTCCTATCCCCCCCTCTGCAGCACATGACCTGTCCCCTCCCCACAGCCTCTGACCTCCTGTTCCCCCTCTGCAGCCTATGACATGTCCCCTCTCCACAGCCTCTGACCTCCTGTCCCCTCCCCACAGCATCTGACCTCCTATCCCCCCCTCTGCAGCACATGACCTGTCCCCTCCCCACAGCCTCTGACCTCCTGTTCCCCCTCTGCAGCCTCTGACCTCCTGTTCCCCCCTCCGCAGCATCTGACCTCCTGCCCCCCCTGTTGCCTCTGACCACCTGTTCCCCCCCCTCTGCAGCCTCTGACCTCTTGTTCCTCCTCTGCAGCATCTGACCCCCTGCAGCCTATGACCTGTCCCCTCCCCATAGCCTCTGACCTCCTGTTCCCCCTCTGCAGCCTCTGACCTCCTGTTCCCCCTCTGCAGCCTCTGACCTCCTGTTCCCCCTCTGCAGCCTCTGACCTCCTGTTCCCCCTTTGCAGCCTCTGACCTCCTGTTCCCCCCTCCACAGCCTCTGACGTCCTGCCCCCCCCCTCCTCTGCAGCCTCTGACCTTCTGTCCCCCCTCTGCAGCCTATGAACTGTCCCCTCCACACAGCCTCTGACCACCTGCTCCCCCTCTGCAGCCTCTGACCTCCTGTCCCCTCCTCTGCAGCTTTTGATTTCCCCTGTACCATCCGCAGCCTCTGACCATCTCTTGTCTTATATCAGATCTGAAGCAGAGTCGAGAGTGGGAGTGCTGCCAGGATGCGGGTTCATGGGAAAAGTCAGACATGTATTGACTGGAGAGGAAACTATGGGACCAAGCTGGAGCCGAGTGACTGAGCCACGCATGGTGCACCCGAAAGGAGGTCAGTGACAGCACCGCCAGGCCAGTCTGAGGGGGGGGGGGGGGTG
Organism: Rana kukunoris; assembly: GCA_029574335.1. NCBI lineage: Eukaryota > Metazoa > Chordata > Amphibia > Anura > Ranidae > Rana > Rana kukunoris. The sequence continues at coordinate 55,555,868 of CM056060.1, read as the reverse complement.
TCAATACAATATTGTAAGGGGGCACTGATCTAAAGGTTCCCCCCTTATATCAGTAAACCCCCTTACCTTAGTGTTCCCTTTCTGCGTTAGGTGGTCTCTGGTCACTGTGATGTAAAGGGGAATGCAGTGGACTCTGATATAAGTGTGGTCTCTGGTCACACGTGCCCACCTTTATATCAGAGTTCGACCCCTTTCACACTGAGACGCTTTGCAGGTGCTATAACACTAAAGATAGCGCCTGCAAAGTGCCCTGAAAGAGCCGCTCCTGCCCATTGAAATAAATAGGCACCGCAGCTATACTGCCGGCAAAGCGCATGATGTTGGGCTGGTATAATGCTATGGGGCTGGTAGGAAATAATTTCCAGGGCTGGTTTTTATTCCCAGTCCGGCCCTGTCGGTATGTCAGGAATGCGGCCGGCACGCGCGCCACCCTCTAGTGGCCAGGAAGAGCGCAGGACGCATATATGCGTCCAGTCAGCGATTTAGAAGCACCCGGCGGCCGCATATATTCGTACGGCCGTCAGGAAGTAGTTAATAGATGTCTGTGGCTGCAGTCCTCTTTTTATCTCCTGTTAATTTCCATTGCATAAACCATATTCTGTTTAGTGTCACAACTGAACCGTTGTTGATTTTGTTTATATATATTATCTATTTATTTATTTTAGTTTATTTGATTTTTGTTTGTTTTTGCTTTCCTTGCTCTTTTTTTAAAGTCCTGTTTTGTTGACCAATAAAATTACTTTCAAAATTCGATGTTTGTTTTTTTGTTACTTTTTCATGCTACAGATTTTGCCAGCTGCAGCTGAAATAGACTGATTGGCATAACAAAACAGGTGTGATTTTGTCTCTAAGTTCCTTTCCTGGTGCCTTCATGATAGCATATGCATGGACAGTGGCGGAACTTTCACGGTCGCTGCAGTCGCAGTTGCGACTGGGCCCTGCCGTTCTGCCGCTGTGGGGGGGGGGGGGCCAAGACCCGGCATCTCTCCCTGCATCTCCGGCTTTTAGTTTGTGATGCAGTAGGGAGGAGCAGTAGGCGACGAATGGCAGATGTATGATGCTCGCGGCATCTCCCTGGGGCTTGTATTTCTCCTTCAGCGTGTATACAGTGGAGGGGGAGGAGCCTCTGACCCGGGCAGCTACAAGTTTCACTCTTCAGTGTACAGTGAGTTGCTCGGGTCAGAGGCCCCTCCCCCTCCACTGTACAGACTCAGAAAGTAAATTACAAGCCCCAGGGAGATCCCCCTGCAAATGGACAGCATAGAGCTGCCGATCTCCGCCTCCCACCTCCCCCTGTGCTGGGGGTTGGAGGTGCACAGCCAGTCAGGTACAGGGGAAGCTCTGGGGGGTGTTTAAGTCTGGGAACCCTGATGTATTGGGTGGGCTCTCTGGGAACCCTGATGTATTGGGTAGGCTCTCTGGGAACCCTGATGTAAGGGGGGCACTCTGGGAACCCTGATGTAAGGGGGGCACTCTGGGAACCCTGATGTAAGGGGGGCACTCTGGGAACCCTGATGTAAGGGGGGCTCTCTGGGAACCCTGATGTATTGGGTGGGCTCTCTGGGAACCCTGATGTATGGGGGGGCTCTCTGGGGACCCTGAAGTTTGGAACTGGCTCTGCGAACCCTAATGGGGGGCTCTCTGGGGACCCTGATGGAAGGGGGGCTCTCTGGGGACCCTGATGGAAGGGGGGCACTCTGGGAACCCTGATGGAAGGGGGGCTCTCTGGGGACCCTGATGTATGGGGGGCACTCTGGGAACCCTGATGTAAGGGGGGCTCTCTGGGAACCCTGATGTATTGGGGGGCTCTCTGGGAACCCTGATGTATGGGGGGGGGGGGCTCTCTGGGGACCCTGATGTTTGGAACTGACTCTGCGAACCCTAATGGGGGGCTCTCTGGGGACCCTGATGTATGGGGGAGGCTCTTTGGGGACCCTGATGTATGGGGGCACTCTGGGAACCCTGATGTAAAGGGGGCTCTCTAAGAACCCTGATGTATTGGATGGGCTCTCTGGGAACCCTGATGTATGGGGGGGGGCTCTCTGGGGACCCTGATGTTTGGAACTGGCTCTGCGAACCCTAATGGGGGGCTCTCTGGGGGCCCTGATGTATGGGGGGCTCTCTGGGGACCCTGATGTATGGGGAGGCTGTTTGGGGACCCTGATGTATGGGGGGCTCTCTGGGAACCCTGATGTAAGGGGGGCTCTTTGGGAACCCTGATGTATGGGCGGGCTCTCTGGGGACCCTGATGTTTGGAACTGGCTCTGCGAACCCTAATGGGGAGCTCTCTGGGGACCCTGATGTATAGGGGGCTCTCTGGGGACCCTGATGTATGGGGGAGGCTCTTTGGGGACCCTGATGTAAGCGGGGGCTTTCTGGGAACCCTGATGTAAGGGGGGCTCTCTGGGAACCCTGATGTATGGGGGGCTCTCTGGGAACCCTGATGTATAGGGGACTCTCTGGGAACCATGATGTATGGGGGACTCTCTGGGAACCATGATGTATGGGGGGGCTCTCTGGGGACCTGATGTATGGGAGGGCTCTCTGGGGACCCTGATGTATGGGGGGGGCTCTCTGGGGACCCTGATGTATGGGGAGGCTCTTTGGGGACCCTGATGTATGGGGAGGCTCTCTGGGGACCCTGCTGTATGGGGAGGCTCTCTGGAGACCCTGCTGTATGGGGAGGCTCTCTGGGGACCCTGATGTATGGGGGAGGCTCTCTGGGGACCCTGATGTATGGGGGAGGCACTTTGGGGACCCTGATGTAAAGAGGGGCTTTCTGGGGACTCTGATGTATGAAGAGCTCCCTGGGGACCATGATGTATTGGGAGAGGCTCTTTGGGGACCTTGATGTAAGGGGGGCTCTCTGGGGACCCTGGTGTAAGTGGGGTGGGCTCTTTGGGGAACCCTAATGTATGGGGAGGCTTTCTGGGAACCCTGATGTAAGGGGGGGGGAGCTCTCTGGGAACCATGATGTATAGGGGAGCTCTCCGGGAACCCTAAAGTAAGGGGGACTCTCTGTATGGGGGACTCTCTGGGAACCATGATGTATGCGGGGGCTCTCTGCAGACCCTGATGTATGCAGGGGCTCTCTGGAGACCCTGATGTATGGGGGGCTCTCTGGAGACCCTGATGTATGGGAAGCTCTCTGGGGACCCTGATGTATGGGAAGCTCTCTGGGGACCCTGATGTATGGGGGGGCTCCCTGGGGACCCTGATGAATAGGAAGTCCTCTGGGGACCCTGATGTATGGGGGCAGGCTCTCTGGGGACCTTGATGTATGGAGGAGGCTCTCTGGGGACCTTAATGTATGGAGAGAGACTCTCTGGGGACCCTAATGTAGGTGGGGGGCTCTTTGGGGACCCTGATGTATGGGGGAGGCTCTTTGGGCACCCTTATGTAAGGAATTGGCTCTCTGGGGACCCTGATGCAAGAAGGATACGCACTCAGATATGTAACGATATACAGTGCAGAAAATAAGTATTTGAACACCCTGCTATTTTGCAAGTTCTCCCACTTGGAAATCATGGAGGGGTCTGAAATTGTCATCGTAGGTGCATGTCCACTGTGAGAGACATAATCAAAAAAAAAAATTCCAGAAATCACAATGTATGATTTTTTTAACTATTTATTTGCATGATACAGCTGCAAATAAGTATTTGAACACCTGAGAAAATCAATGTTAATATTTGGTACAGTAGCCTTTGTTTGCAATTACAGAGGTCAAACGTTTCTTGTAGTTTTTCACCAGGTTTGCACACACTGGAGGAGGGATTTTGGCCCACTCCTCCACACAGATCTTCTCTAGATCAGTCAGGTTTCTGGGCTGTCGCTGAGAAACACGGAGTTTTAGCTCCCTCCAAAGATTCTCTATTGGGTTTAGGTCTGGAGACTGGCTAGGTCATGCCAGAACCTTGATATGCTTCTTACAGAGCCACTCCTTGGTTATCCTGGCTGTGTGCTTCGGGTCATTGTCATGTTGGAAGACCCAGCCTCGACCCATCTTCAAAGCTCTAACTGAAGGAAGGAGGTTGTTGCCCAAAATTTCACAATACATGGCCCCGGTCATCCTCTCCTTAATACAGGGCAGTTGCCCTGTCCCATGTGCAGAAAAACACCCCCAAAGCATGATGCTACCACCCCCATGCTTCACAGTAGGGATGGTGTTCTTGGGATGGTACTCATCATTCTTCTTCCTCCAAACACGGTTAGTGGAATTATGACCAAAAAGTTCTATTTTGGTCTCATCTGACCACATGACTTTCTCCCATGACTCCTCTGGATCATCCAAATGGTCATTGGCAAACTTAAGACGGGCCTTGACATGTGCTGGTTTAAGCAGGGGAACCTTCCGTGCCATGCATGATTTCAAACCATGACGTCTTAGTGTATTACCAACAGTAACCTTGGAAACGGTGGTCCCAGCTCTTTTCAGGTCATTGACCAGCTCCTCCCGTGTAGTCCTGGGCTGATTTCTCACCTTTCTTAGGATCATTGAGACCCCACGAGGTGAGATTTTGCATGGAGCCCCAGTCCGAGGGAGATTGCCAGTCATGTTTAGCTTCTTCCATTTTCTAATGATTGCTCCAACAGTGGACCTTTTTTCACCAAGCTGCTTGGCAATTTCCCCGTAGCCCTTTCCAGCCTTGTGGAGGTGTACAATTTTGTCTCTAGTGTCTTTGGACAGCTCTTTGGTCTTGGCCATGTTAGTAGTTGGATTCTTACTGATTGTATGGCGTGGACAGGTGTCTTTATGCAGCTAATGACCTTAAACAGGTGCATCTAATTTAGGATAATAAATAGAGTGGAGGTGGACATTTTAAAGGCAGACTAACAGGTCTTTGAGGGTCAGAATTCTAGCTGATAGACAGGTGTTCAAATACTTCTTTGGAGCTGTATCATACAAATAAATAGTTAAAAATTCATAAATTGTGATTTCTGGATTTTTTTTTTTTTGATTATGTCTCTCACAGTGGACATGCACCTACGATGACAATTTCAGACCCCTCCATGATTTCCAAGTGGGAGAACTTGCAAAATAGCAGGGTGTTCAAATACTTATTTTCTGCACTGTATATATATATATATAACACACACACATATAGGGCCAGATTCAGGTAGATGAGAGTATCTTTCCTCTGGAGTAACGCTTCTCATTTACGTTACTCTGAAGACCCTTTCAGCGCAAGTCCTGTAATTCACATAGCAGTTGCGCGTAAACTTGCGCCAGAGTAACGATAATGCGCTGGCGTAACCCGACGCAAGTGGAAGTGGGTGTGATCATATGTAAATGATGGGCGGAGCCCAGCGCAGAGGCTTACGTTCAGCGCATCAACCACGGAGCATGCGCAGTGAGTGAGGCTCCACTCGCCCCCTTTGTGCGCATGCTCACAACTTCCGTCGGCACCACTGCACGGGAAACGTCAGCGCAATGCCTTCCGTTGGGCGTGTAAATGCGCCCGTAGAAGCGCCATTCCGGCACTAAAGTATATCCTGCTCCCCCTCCCCGCAGTGATGTTACTTTTGTTCTGAGATGGCTGCTCCCGTTCCCCGCAAACACACAGGAGAAAGCTGAACTTTAATGGCCAGGAGCTGTCAGCCGTCATCTCGGCTATGGAGACCTATGATGTCTTCCTCCATGGCTGTAAAATTTGACAGACAAGCATGGACAGAGGTGTTGTCCTGCAAGTTGGGGTGCTCAGCTAGCTCTTATCGTCGGTAACGCTGCTGTAGCTGCTCTCCTGCTGACCTGTGGCCATCTGGAGTAAAGATAAAGCAGCCTTTTGTAGAAATAACTTTGCGCCGGACGGACGAGATACGCGCGGCGCATGTAGCCAGCGTATGGTGCTAATCCGTTTGTGAATTGGGAAAAATCCCTCATTTGCATATTTGCAGGGGAAATCAATGGGCGCGACTGATGCGCCCAGCGAAAATAAGCGCTGACGATACTCTGGCGTCGGAACGTTCCGCCGGTCGCAAATGACCCGTTATTGGGCGCATCTAGTTTGGTGGGTACGGGCACATAGAAACGACGGCGCATCATCACAGTTACGCGGCGCATATCCAAATACTCCAGCGCAAGTGTTCGTGAATCTGGCCCATAGTGTATACATGTGTATGCCTGCCCAAGCGTATGACTTTCTTTACTTGCTACACTGCTATGGGCCCTAGCACAAGATTTTTTTGTAAACCTAGCAATGCCCATGGGGGGGGGGGCCCTTCATGGTTTCTTGCACCGGCCCCTGAAGATTCTAGTTACGCCTCTGTGCATAGATTGTGTGCTGCCATGGATAGTCACCAGGAATGGAAAAATACAGAGTGGTACGTATTTTTTTTTTCCTTTTTACTGCAGTGGTTCTCAGCCTCAGTCCTCAAGTACCCCCCACAGGACATGTTTTGTGGATTTATCTTATCTGAAATTGCTGTCCAAACTACTAAGCCATTTGACTTTGTCTTTTAAAGCACATGTGCAAGATGAAGGAAAACCTGCAAACATGGAACATGTATCAATGCAAAAAAAAGGTTTGAAAAACTGAATTTTTTCCAGTAGCAGTGATTGTTATAATGCTTAAAGCGGAGGTGCCGCGGTTTCTCGTTTTTTAGTTTATTGTGCAATGCGTAACACACATGTCATTGAAACACTCACTTGCTAGCCGCTTATACTCGTTTTCCTTTGTTTGCCATAAGAAAGAAGAAGCTTTCAAATTTGATCCTGGCGTTTTCCATCTTGCTTGTGGGCATTGTGAAGCCCAGTAAAGACTTTGTGGTAGCGAATAGCGCGATAATACAGTACAGATTGTCTCCTGGGAATCTAGACACATCACTCCCAGGAGACATTGCACACAGCACCCACAACACACTGGGCCGTCGGGGAAAACGAACGACACGCTCACTCCCACGGGGAAAGCTAACCGGAAGCTACAATAAATGATTCTGAATTAAGGTAAAGATTGACGTACAGAAAAAAAAGTTTCTATTGTATTCTATTCTATTAGGGCTGCTGATGTTACTCATATGAAGTTCACATTTAGTGAGTGAGTGAGTAAAAACGTATAGAGCGCAACACTTGCGAACTGAATCACCTCTGGGCGCTGTTTCCATTCCTTCGATAAGGAACCACTTTACCTCAGAAGAGATGAGTTTTAATGATTCTCCTGAAGGCCAAGTGGTCTGACTCCAGTCCAGTGGCGGCCCGTCCATAGGGACGCACGGGTGCCGACCCCCCTCCCGCAGGCACAAAAAAAAAAAAAAAAAACGGGCCCTTTAAGAACTTTTATTCGGCTAAAATGTCATATTGACATTTTAGCCGAAGTTCTGGCGGCCGTCTATAGAGGGCGCTGCAGCGCCACCCCCTCTCGCAAATAACACACATTCAATGCAATGCATTGAATGTGAGTTATCATTGTTGCCAGCTGCCTGGTCTATTCCTATAACTGGACATGGGTCGCCGGTTACCCGAATAGCGGCAGCTGATTGGCTGAGGGGAACTGCCTATCAAAGCCAGCGGCTCTGATAGGCTTTTCCAGTACCGCCCTCCGGCTCTCGGAAGTCTATACTCAGAGCGCAGACAACCTGCGTTCCTTGCATAAGACTGACGGCCGTTTCAGCCAATCAGGTTCCCGGATTTTGGTTATTAGGAACCTGATTGGCTGAAGCTTCTCCACGGCGGCAGAAGACATCGAGGGAGGACATGGAAGCTTCAGGTAAGTGCTTTTTACAGGGAAAGGGGCGACAATGGGCACAGTGGCATCATGGGGCACAGTGGTGACAATTAAAGGGCACAGTGGTGACAATTGATGACACAGTGACTGCATTTGATGGCATGGCACAGTGGTGACAATTGATGGCACAGTGACTGCATTAGATGGCATTGCACAGTGGTGACAATTGATGGGCACAGTAGCTGCGTTTGATGGCATGGCACATTGGTGACAATTGATGGCACAGTGACTGCATTTGATGGCATGGCACAGTGGTGACAATTGATGGCACAGTTGCTGTGTTTGATGTCATGGCACAGTGGCTGCATTTGGTGGCATGGCACAGTGGTGACAATTGATGGCACAGTTGCTGTGTTGCATGGCACAGTGGTGGCAATTGATGGCACAGTTGCTGCATTTGATGGCATGGCACAGTGTTGACAATTGATGGCACAGTTGCTGTGTTTGATGGCATGGCACAGTGGTGACAATTGATGGCACAGTGGTGGCGTTTGATGGCATGGCACAGTGGTGACAATTGATGGCACAGTGGTGGCGTTAGATGGCATGGCACAGTGGTGACAATTGATGGCACAGTGGTGGCGTTTGATGGCATGGCACAGTGGTGACACTTGATGGCACAGTGACTGCATTTGATGGCATGGCACAGTGGTGACAATTGATGGCACAGTGACTGCATTTGATGGCATGGCACAGTGGTGACAATTGATGGGCACAGTAGCTGTGTTTAATGGCATGGCACAGTGGTGACAATTGATGGCACAGTGGTGGCGTTTGATGGCATGGCACAGTGGTGGCGTTTGATGGCATGGCACAGTGGTGACAATTGATGGCACAGTGACTGCATTTGATGGCATGGCATAGTGGTGACAATTGATGGCACAGTTGCTGTGTTTGATGGCATGACACAGTGGTGACAATTGATGGCACAGTGGCTGCATTTGGTGGCATGGCACAGTGATGACAATTGATGGCACAGTTGCTGTGTTGCATGGCACAGTGGTGACAATTGATGGCACAGTGGCTGCATTTGATGGCATGGCACAGTGGTGACAATTAATGGCACAGTTGCTGTGTTTGATGGCATGGCACAGTGGTGACAATTGATGGCACAGTGGCGGCATTTGGTGGCATGGCACAGTGGTGACAATTGATGGCACAGTGGCTGCATTTGGTGGCATGGCACAGTGGTGACAATTGATGGCACAGTTGCTGTGTTGCATGGCACAGTGGTGACAATTGATGGCACAGTGGCTGCGTTTGATGGCATGGCACAGTGGTGACAATTGATGGCACAGTTTCTGTGTTTGATGGCATGGCACAGTGGTGACAATTGATGGCACAGTGGCTGCATTTGGTGGCATGGCACAGTGGCTGTGTTTGATGCGTCCCGATGCGATTTTTTCCTGTTAATCGTTGATTGATTCTTAACAGTTGTTCGCTCTTTAGAGCTTTTTTGGTGACCGTGGGAAGTGTTGAGGCAAATGGCTTTAATTCCCAGATGGCTTCTGCAGAGTATCTCAGACAACCCATGGTTGCAGAGAAACTCAGGGAGGTATTGATAATTCTGGGGTTCTTGGCAATGCTGGGGGGAGGAATAAGCAAGCGAACCTGTCACTTCTCTATGTCCTCCCTCCCTGAGATTGGTCCAGAGGAAGGCGAAAAACCCCAGGCGTGCTATGCCAATCTGCTTTGACTGGGGAAAAATTCCTTCCTGATCTCTATTGGCGATCGGTCGCAACCCTGGATCAATTGCTTTCTGAGTAAGGGGTTGGCTGCAGTGACCGGTTTTCAATTTGAAATGGCTTGTGCAGGGGGGGTGAGGGAGGAGTGTTGGGTGGTGTATTGTGATACTGTGGGTGTACCAAGATGGCCGCCGACCGGGACTAGGCCCGAGCCGGGGGCTAAAGTACGGGGGACCACGGAGGGAGAGAAGGGGCCTGTAAATGGTACAGCGGGGGGGAGGCCCCGAGGGGGCCTGATGCGGATGGTGGTATTTTATTTTCATTTCATGGCTCTGTCACATGGCGCGGGGGGAAGGCGTCTCGCTAGGCCGCGAATGAAGCTGCGAACTTTCCTGGGACGCCTCCCCTTTTTTACAGGCGGCGATTGTTCGCATCATAAGAACGATCTTATCGGCGGTTCCGCTGCTTGATCGTTCTTACAGGCGCCACCTGTAAGAACGATCAAGCTGCGGAACCATCCGGTGCCTCTCCGCGCTCTCTCCCGTGCTATCAGAGGCTCGGAGAACTAATCGTCCGCCGCCAAATGAAGAGCATAGAGATTTAAAAACATAAATAAAGCCGCAATCGCGGCTGAAAGCATGAGATCAGTGAATTTTTTTCCCCATCTTATTGACCCCGCCTCTCTCCATAAAAGAGGACCTGTAACACACAATTCCTATTACTAGGGATGCTTACGTAATAGCAAGGGGTCAAAACAAAAAATGTGCAACACTAAAAAAAAGTTACGTAAAAAAAAGAAACTGCCCCTGTCCCTAGTAGTTCGCACTCAGAAGCGAACATGCATGTAAGTCCCACCCACATATATAAACGCCGTTCAAACCACACATGTGAGGTATTGACACGTGCGTTAGAGCGAGAGCAATAATTCTAGCAGTAGACCTCCTCTAACTCTAAACTGATAACCTGTAAAAAAAATTCAAGTGTCGCCTATGGAGATTTTTAAGTCCCGAAGTTTGGGCGCCATTCCATGAGTGTGTGCAATATTAAAGCGTGACAAGTTAGGTATCTATTTACTCGTGTAACATCGTCTTTCACATTATCCCAAAAAATTGGGCTAACTTTACTGTTTTGTTATTTTTTAATTCATGAAACTGTTTTTTTTTGGCAAAAAAAGGCGTTTGAATTTTTTTTTCGCAAATACCATTAGAAATAAAAAGTTTTAATGACTGCCACTTTATTCCCTAGGGTGTCTGCTAAAATATATATATATATATATAATGTTTGGGGGTTCTGAGTAATTTTCCAGAAACAAAATATAATTCTTACATGAAGGAGAGAAGTGCCAGAATAGGCAGGGTATGGAAGTGGTTAAAGTGAAACAATAAAAGTGAAATATTCCTTTAAATTTCATAGCGGGGGCGGGGTTATAGTATGCCTGTGAAGTAGTGCATGTTTCCCGTGTACAAGATTTCTGAAGGGGGGAAAAAGTGATTTAAAAGAACTCGTGACTCTAAAGAATACAGAGAACAGTCATTGCTCAACAAAAAAATAAATAAAAAAAATGTGGGGGTCCCCCCAAATTCAATTACCAGGCCCTTTAGGTCTGGTATGGATATTAAGGGGAACCCCACTGTCAACAAAAAAAAAATGACGTGGGGTTCCCCCCAAATATCCATACCAGGCCCTTCAGGTCTGGTATGGATTTTAAGGGGAACTCCACCCCAAATTAAAAAAAAATGGCGTGGACCACCCCCCTCCTGAACCGTACCAGGGCGGGGGGGTTATCGGAATCTGGAAGACCCCTTTAACAAAGGGGACCCCCAGATCCCGCCCCCCCTGTGTGAAATGGTAATGGGGTACATTGTAGCTCTACCATTTCACCCCAAAAAAGTGTCAAAAATTAAAAAAAAGACAATAGCCGGTTTTTGACAATTCATTTACTAATGTCTTCTTTCTGTGTTTTTTCTCCTATCTTCTTCTTTTCTGCATTCATTTGCGTTTCTTCCTCCATCTTCTTCTTCCTCTGCTTTTTTTCTCGTCCGCATCTTGCACCGGCTTTTTCTTACCCGCTTGGTTCTCTGGGACTCACTTCCAATTGAAGTTTCCGCTGTGTGACTCTCCTGTTCTTATGACAGTTCTTTTATCACTGAGGACGCTGCGTCATCCAGAGATCCCGCCCCCCTATGACGCACATGTACTACACAGGGACTTCCCTATGGCTTTCCCAGTGGCGTGAGAGGGGGGCAGGGTCACTGGGTGACGCCGCGTCCTCAGTTATAAAAGAACTGCCAGAAGAACAGGAGCATCACACATGGAAAGAATCACCGCTCCAGGTGGGTCTTGTGGATTGTTAAGGAACCTCCCAGGAACCAAGGTGCTGGCAATGCACTAGGCAATGTTGAAAAATTCAGGAAGAGATGGACAGCCGCACTCCAAAAGACTTAAAAAGTCGTCTTTTTATTTGTAAAAATGTACTTTGCTGTGGTTTTGTGATGTACATCCTACATTTTTACAAATAAAAAGACGAATTTTTAAGTCTTTTGGAGTGGCTGACGAGGAAGGGCTGCCTGGGAGCCGGGGGCAACAATCCTGGTGACAGGTGATCTGTCAATCAAAGTTCCCCAGCCAGGGGGCGGGGCTGCATACGACGATGAGCGGCGGGAACACAGCAATTAAAATGAAAACTGTTATGCTGTGTTCCCCGAGCTGTGCTCTGATCACCTGGGCGGCTCTCCTGTTCCTCTCCTCCCCTGCACAGGTAGGCTGTATAGTGGACACAGGTTGCATGTGGTGGACACAGGTTGCATGTGGTGGACACAGGTTGCTTGTGGTGGACACAGGCTGCTTGTGGTGGACACAGGCTGCTTGTGGTGGACACAGGCTGCTTGTGGTGGACACAGGCTGCATCTGGTGGACACAGGCTGCATTTGGTGGACACACACTGCACATTTTTTAAATCAAAAGAAAAAGTTTATTGAAAAACATAGCAAACATATCAAATGACACATTTGTCATGCAGCAAGAAATACAGGTACATTATATGCATTACTTAACTATAAGGTCAATGTTCTGCCCATATTATTCATAGCAAATATGTGCAATGTTAGTTTGACATTGCTGCCATCCTGGATCTAGGAAGACTCATGCTGAGAGGCTCTCAATACATTCCTGGACTAGTGATGGAATTGTCTAAGTACTCTTACTGATAAACTGAGGCTGCTGTGTAATGTTTAATGTACTGACACATATGTTTTGTTTATGCTTATGTTGTAGTTTTACAAAGTTATTCAGAAATAAGAATGTACATACAGATCTGATGTCTCACGTTTGACTTCTGTATTATTGTTAAGCTGTCTGACCAGTGTTATACACCAGTTCAATAACGCAAAGCAGAACAGTAAAAAGACAACCACGTGGTGGTCTGGAAAAAACTGAGATGTGATTACTGCAGCATGAGTCTAAGATCAGGAACAAAGTACCAGGCTGATGACATGCTACCACTGACACAGCAAAGCAGGGAGAACATTCCCAGTGCCCAGCAAGACGATGCATGTGTCCAGATCTTCACAGGCTAGCAAGATGTCCTCAGCAAGTTCCTTAGCAGTTAGAGCTCGTGCCAAGGCAGAAGCTGCCCGTGTCCAGCTACATTATGCAGAAAAAGAAGCCATGATGATGCAGGAGTTAGCAGCAAAGAAAGCTGCCATAGCACAAGAAGAAGCAGAATTGGAATCAAAATTGCTCATCCTGCAGCGACAGACTGCTGCTGCAGCTGCTGAAGCAGAGGCCGCTACCTACATGGGAACAAGTCGGCAAGGAAGTGAAAAATCATATAAAGTCTCAGAGGTTCCAGAGAAACCTCTATTCTCTGCAGATCGTACAAGTGAATACATCCAGAACCTTACTGATGCGCATACAAAGGAACCGTCTCTTAACCACTTGCTTACTGGGCACATAAACCCCCTTCGTGCCCAGGCAAAATTTCAGCTTCCGGCACTGCGTCGCTTTAACTGACAATTGTGCGGTCGTGCGACGTGGCACCCAAACAAAATTGGCGTCCTTTTTTTCCCCACAAATAGAGCTTTCTTTTGGTGGTATTTGATCGCCCGTGCAGTTTTTATTTTTTGCGTTATAAACAAAAAAATAGCGACAATTTAAAAATATATATATATATTTTTTACTTGTTGCTATAATAAATATCCCAATTTTTTATTTTATTTTTATATTTTTTTTTCTCAGTTAAGGCCGATACGTTTTCTTCTACGTATTTTTGTAAAAAAAAAAAAAATCACAATAAGTGACTGCTTTGCGCAAAAGTTATAGCACCTACAAAATAGGGGACAGAATTATGATTTTTTTTTTACTAGTAATGGCGGCGATCTGCGATTTTTATTGGGACTGCGATATTGCGGCGGATACATCGGAACACTTTTGATACATTTTTTGGCGCCATTCACATTTATACAGCGACCAGTGCTATAAATATGCACTAATTACTGTATAAATGTGACTGGCATTGAAGGGGTTAACACTAGGGGGTGAGGAAGGGGTTAAATGTATTGCCTGGGTGTGTTCTAACTGTGTGGGGGGAGGTGATCGATGCTGTCTCCCTATGTACAAGGGAAACAGCATCTGTCTCCTTTCCCTGACAGGACGTGGAGCTCTGTGTTTACACACACAGCTCCACGTACCTGCTCTGTCACCGCCGATCGTGTGTACCTGATGGACATCGCGGCCGACAGGTAAACGCATCGAATCCTCGGTGATGCGTCGGGACTCTTTTTCCCCTGCCGCGCGCCACACGGGGAATTACAAGTAAATCACGTCCAAAGACGTGACCCCGGCGCCTCAGGTCCGCGCTGTTGACGTGTTCTGTCAATAGCGCAGACCTGAAGTGGTTAAACCTGAAGCAAAGGAATTCAGGCCAAGATCAACATACCCCCTGAGCAGGCCCAATCAACCACATGAGGTCAGCAGCTGCCAACAAACCAAGAATGAAGCACCAGAAACCCCTAAGAACAAAAAACAAGTGTTCACATAGCCTCAACCTATAGATTACATGCGCGAACAACAATGTGCAGTGGATGTCACCAAATATCTCATCCGCAAAGAAATGGTTAGCTCAGGCTTTCTCCAATTTGATAACTGTCCTGAAAACTATTGGGCATTAAAATCTTCCTTTTTGAATGCCACTGAAGGTCTTAATTTATCACCAGCAGATATGCTTAATTCAATGATAAAAGGGCTTGGTACCGAGTCAGTAGAGCATGCTAAGAGGATGAGAAGAGCAAACCTGTTCAACCCTGCAGCAGGATTCAACATGACCTGGAAAAGACTAGAAGAAACGTATGGATCCCCAGAGGTAATAGAAGGAGCACTGTTGAAAAAACTTGAAGTCTTTCCCAAGGTGGGCTACAGAGACAACGTGCGGCTACAAGAACTAAGTGATCTTCTACTAGAGATAGAATATGCCAAAAAGGATGGCTACTTGCAGGGATGGACTGAGACCAAAATTTGGCCCTGGACTTTATCCAGACCGGCCCACTTTATGTTTGCAAACAAGAACAAAAACAGTATACAAACTATACGCAATTGTGCAAAAAAACATAAGTAGCATACATAAGGAGTCCTCACTCACCTTTTTTATTATTTTACTTATTCTCCTCTGTATTTTCCTCATTCTTCTCACATCACTGCATGAAGTGGAGGGCGAGCTGTGCAGCCATTACTTTGACAGGCTGTCACTGAAACCGGCCCACTGAGCCATCGGCCCACCGGGAAACTCCCTGTAGTCCCTATGGCCAGTCCATGCCTGGCTACTTGCCAAGACTTTCATATCTTGATACAGCTAGAGGCACTAATCCCATAGTAGAGAAACTACCCTCAAATCTGCAAGACAAGTGGATGTCTGTGGGAGGTAAATTCAAAGAAGATTATTGACAGCGAAAAGTCCAAAACTTAAGGACTTCCAGTAAAGTTGACTGCTGAATCCGTGTTCATTTTAAAAAGAAGTATTATTATACAAGCAAGCAAATAGTTTTGCAAGCTTGGAGAACAGCATATGTACATACAGGGACATACATTTCAAAGATGTGCTCTAGTTAACATTGTGTCTCAAATACAATTTTATACCTTCTAAAAGGGGGAGGCCCCTTGAATGTCTTTTCTTCTATGAAAACAAATGGTCATTTAGCATATACATGTCACTTCCCAAATTCTCTATGGAAACAAGGCAGATAGCCCCTTTCCCAGCTAAAGGTGTGAACAGCATCCATTCAAGACAGAATGTGACACTGTTCATATCCTATGTTCAATTACATCAAAACACAGGCTATTTGAATACAGGATATCTGTTGTGTAATAATATATCCTGACTAGAAAATACAAACAATATTACTATATATATATATACATATATATATATATATATATATATATATATATATACAGTGCAGAAAATAAGTATTTGAACACCCTGCTATTTTGCAAGTTCTCCCTCTTGGAAATCATGGAGGGGTCTGAAATTGTTATCGTAGGTGCATGTCCACTGTGAGAGACATAATCAAAAAAAAAAATTCCAGAAATCACAATGTATGATTTTTTTAACTATTTATTTGTATGATACAGCTGCAAAGAAGTATTTGAACACCTGTCTATCAGCTAGAATTCTGACCCTCAAAGACTTGTTAGTCTGCCTTTAAAATGTCCACCTCCACTCCATTTATTATCCTAAATTAGATGCACCTGTTTGAGGTCATTAGCTGCATAAAGACACCTGTCCACCCCATACAATCAGTAAGAATCCAACTACTAACATGGCCAAGACCAAAGAGCTGTCCAAAGACACTAGAGACAAAATTGTACACCTCCACAAGGCTGGAAAGGGCTACGGGGAAATTGCCAAGCAGCTTGGTGAAAAAAGGTCCACTGTTGGAGCAATCATTAGAAAATGGAAGAAGCTAAACATGACTGTCAATCTCCCTCGGACTGGGGCTCCATGCAAAATCTCACCTTGTGGGGTCTCAATGATCCTAAGAAAGGTGAGAAATCAGCCCAGGACTACACGGGAGGAGCTGGTCAATGACCTGAAAAGAGCTGGGACCACCGTTTCCAAGGTTACTGTTGGTAATACACTAAGACGTCATGGTTTGAAATCATGCATGGCACGGAAGGTTCCCCTGCTTAAACCAGCACATGTCAAGGCCCGTCTTAAGTTTGCCAATGACCATTTGGATGATCCAGAGGAGTCATGGGAGAAAGTCATGTGGTCAGATGAGACCAAATTATAACTTTTTGGTCATAATTCCACTAACCGTGTTTGGAGGAAGAAGAATGATGAGTACCATCCCAAGAACACCATCCCTACTGTGAAGCATGGGGGTGGTAGCATCATGCTTTGGGGGTGTTTTTCTGCACATGGGACAGGGCGACTGCACTGTATTAAGGAGAGGATGACCGGGGCCATGTATTGCGAGATTTTGGGCAACAACCTCCTTCCCTCAGTTGGAGCTTTGAAGATGGGTCGAGGCTGGGTCTTCCAACATGACAATGACCCGAAGCACACAGCCAGGATAACCAAGGAGTGGCTCTGTAAGAAGCATATCAAGGTTCTGGCGTGGCCTAGCCAGTCTCCAGACCTAAACCCAATAGAGAATCTTTGGAGGGAGCTCAAACTCCGTGTTTCTCAGCGACAGCCCAGAAACCTGACTGATCTAGAGAAGATCTGTGTGGAGGAGTGGGCCAAAATCCCTCCTCCAGTGTGTGCAAACCTGGTGAAAAACTACAAGAAACGTTTGACCTCTGTAATTGCAAACAAAGGCTACTGTACCAAATATTAACATTGATTTTCTCAGGTGTTCAAATACTTATTTTCAGCTGTATCATACAAATAAATAGTTTAAAAAATCATACATTGTGATTTCTGGAATTTTTTTTTTGATTATGTCTCTCACAGTGGACATGCACCTACGATGACAATTTCAGACCCCTCCATGATTTCCAAGTGGGAGAACTTGCAAAATAGCAGGGTGTTCAAATACTTATTTTCATACACATACACATACACATACACATATACACACACATACATACATACATGCACATACTCATACATCCAGAGCAAATCAAACACATGCTTTGACAATTGTGAATAAATGTTTGATTAAATAAATGCATATTCCATTTACCCTATCAATCCCATCTCTTGGTCAAATTAGAAATTGACCACATAATTAACAAAACATAACAGCACTATAACAAACAATTCATACATTGGTTGTAGACAGTTAGGTTCTTGACTATTCAGTGTAAGGATTCTTTTGGAGACAGGGCCCAACTAGATGTAAGCATCATTTGTCTTGATAATGGGGAAGATGGAAAAAACTAAGTTTCATAACACATACAAAATCTAACATAAATGGCATTTTAAAGAAAAGCAGATACAATTTTAATTCTTAAATTCCAACATCTCCCTCTAACTGCCTAATCTTATGTGAAATATTCATTTGTTTTCTAGTTCATATTTTTCCTAATTTATGTACCCAATTTACTTCTGCAGAAAAAAACCTCATTTTGTTTTGTCAAGGCTAAAACATACAAAAATACCAAAAAGATCTAAACATATAAAAAAAAATATATATATCATGTGTTGGTCTAACAATGCATGAACACCAAGGGCCAGATTCATGAAGAGTTAGGCTGGCGGATCCAGTGATCCGCCAGCCTAACTGTCACTTTAAGCCGGCGTTTCTGTTTTCTATAACCAGAAAACAAGAAACGCCGGGTTGGAGTTCCGATGCGATCGGCGTAATTGAATTTTGCCATCGCAATTTGCCATTACTTCAACTTAAAAATGGCGCCGGGGCGTTCCCGCTGATTAACGCTGAAAAAATTTGTTAATCAGCGGGAGTCGGAAATTCACGATCGTTTTCGGGCGCGACGCAGTGACTTTACAACGGGAAGCGATACGCGGCGTAAAGATAAAGCAGCCCCCTAGTGGAATATCCTATGTTAGGTATAGCCGTCGTCATCGCGTCGGAAAAAAAACAAATCGCGTCGTTTGCGTAAAACATTCATGAATGGGGACGTGACGTCATTGACGTTCACTGACAGAACTTGGAGCATGCGCACTGGGATGCATTGACACTCGACGCATGCGCAGTACGTTCGCCGCGGGATCGCGCTTAGTTTGAATACTACACGCCCCGTACCCGCCCAATTTGAATTCCGCTGGCTCATTTGCGATGCGCTGCCGCAACTTTAGGAGCAAGTGCTTCCTGAATAACAGCACTTGCTCCTAAAATTTCGGCAGAGTAACGTAAATGAGAAGCGTTACTCCAGAGCAAAGATGCTCTCATCTACCTGAATCTGGCCCCAAGTCTTTAGTTGATTCCTCTGCTGTAACTGTGACAGGCTATCCCTCCAAAGACTCCATTGAAAACACCTTAAGAGCGCATTTATAATGTACATAATTTTTTCTTCAGGGCTATCGTAGTCCACATGTCTGGTAGATGTGCAAAACGTAATCTTCTTTTCTTCAGGACTTATCGTAGTCCGCATGACATAATACATTTTTTTTAAGACAACTGACATGTTAAGTATCAAAGTTCTTTAGACACAAGCTTTTGAAAGCACTCTTTTTCATCAATGGTGTTTGTGACTGATGACATGAGGAGGGATGGTGGAGGGGTGGTGTCAGAGATTGTTAGTCCCAAAACTTGATTATTAACAAAAATACCATAAAGCCTTTTGAGGTTTTTTTTTACTGCTGAAGTAAATGTATGTTCTAGAGGCAATAAGACCTAGAAGAAAAATAAAAAAATCTTTATACAAGGAGAAACCATTCTCATTTTCAATAAAAATATTATTCAACTGTCATCCAACTAAACTGTCCATATTATCCTGAATTCAGTAAGACATTTATTATAAACAATAGGTGTTACGTACCTCGCGGATAGAGCCTCGTATGCAGGAAAGAGCCCCTCTTACCACCCGGGTTCAGGGACTGCTGGAGTGGGGACAGCAAGTCCGGGAGCACGGCGGGGTAGGAGTGCTTGGGATGACAGCAGACCGGGCGGAATGGAAGTCTTGCGGACAGGCAGTGGAGGAGACAGCGTCTCTGGAGGGCCACTGGAACCGGATAGCGGAACAGGTGGACGAGCCGGGTCAGATGCAAGACAGGAACAGGTATGCAGTAAACAAGGGTCAGATGGACGGATCACCCGAAAGTCACTCTTGTAGCGGAGGTAACGTTTGTCAAAGTTCAAGCATAGGTCTGGTAACGATAGGCAGCAGAGAAGAGCGGAGTCGGGTCAAGCCAGGGTTCGGTAACGATAATCAGGTAGTCAGACGGAGCCGGGTCAGGTATCGGGTAAAGCAGGTATCAGGTTCCAATAGCAAGCAGGTATCAGGTTTCAACAGACTTCAGGTTTCAGGGTATTCAGGACACAAAGCTGTAGATCAGACAGCAAGGTGTCACTGCTGCTACTGATCTTTTAAAGGGGAAGAGAGGCTAGTGCGCATGCGCGCGCTCCCGCCGCGCATGCGCGCGCCCCCGTGACGCAGACGCGCGCCGTGCACGCGCGCGCACGATAGGTGCACGCGCGGCGCGCATACACGCGAAACTGGAGCGCGAGCAACAGGGACTCGTCGGAGCCCACAGGTAGGTCCCTGACATTGCCCCCCCCCAAGGGGCAGCCTCCGGATGCCAAATTGGATTCTTTTTTCAGGGTGAGCGGAAAAAAAATTGCGAATCAGTCTCTGTGCATGGATGTTGTTTTCGGGTTCCCAGGAATTGTCTTCTGGACCATACCCTTTCCATTTTACTAAAAATTGAGTTTGCCCTTGCCGCTTCCTACAGTCGAGGATGGCCTCCACAACATATTCCTCGCACCCATCAACAAAAACAGGTTCTGGGGGACTGGTCCCTCTATCAGGAAAGGGATCCAGAACTGCAGGTTTCAACAATGACACATGGAATACTGGATGAATTTTCAAAGAATCAGGTAAGGATAGTTCATACGATACCTCATTGATCTTCCTTCGTACTGGAAAAGGTCCTATGAACTTTGGTCCCAACTTCTTTGAAGGACAGGCCAACTTGAGGTTGGTTGTAGATAGCAATACCTGGTCACCTGGTTGCAGGACTAATTCGCCTCTCTTCTTCCGGTCAAAGAACTTTTTACTGGCAGCTTGAGCTTTAGTCACCGCTTCCCGTAATACCTGGTTGTTGTGGCTGAGGAACTCCATCGTACTCTGCACTGCCGGGACTGGGGATTCTGAAAAAAGGTCAGGTAAAAAGGTTAGATCAAAACCATAATTGGCAAAGAAAGGGGATTGCCCGGTAGCTGAGTGGTTGGCGTTATTGTACGCGAACTCCGCTAGGGGTAGCAGGGAAACCCAATCGTCCTGAGAGAAGGACGTAAAGCACCTAATGTACTGTTCAAGAGTCTGATTGGTCCTCTCTGTTTGCCCGTTGGTTTGGGGATGATAGGCTGAGGAAAAGGAGAGTTTAATCTTCAAGGTTTCACATAAGGATCTCCAGAAGCGGGACGTGAACTGAACCCCCCTGTCAGACACGATGTCGGAGGGAATTCCGTGTAGCCGAACAATCTCCTTGATGAAGATGCGAGCAGTCTCTGTGGCCGTTGGGGTACTCCTTAAGGGAAGGAAATGAGCCATTTTGGATAGGCGATCCACGACTACAAAAATTGCCGTGCACCCCTCTGAACGAGGAAGTTCGACTATAAAGTCTATAGAAATCATTTCCCAGGGTCTATTGGGTACAGGTAGGGGCTTCAACAGTCCCCAAGCTCGGCTTCTTGCGGTCTTGTTTCGATTACACGTGGGGCATGAGTTGACATATGTCTTGCAGAAATTTTCCAGGTCTGGCCACCAGAAGGTACGACGGACCAGTTCGAGGGTTTTCCGAACCCCAAAGTGTCCCGCCAATGGGTGGTCGTGAAGGAGTTTCAGGACTTCCACACGGCTTGTTTCTGGAACGAAAATTTGGCTGCCTCTCCAAAACAGTCCATCCCTAGATGTTAAAGTGATGCTGGAAGGTTTGGAGGCATCTGTGGATGCTTCTCTAATTTCGGAGAGTAGGCCAGACTGGAGAAGTAGGAAGTTACCTGCTGGTAAAATAGTGTCAGGAACCGGTATATCCTTGGGGTTATCATGCATCCGGGATAATGCGTCTGGCTTGACGTTCTTTGAACCTGGCCGGTAGGTGATGTGAAAACAGAAGCGTGAGAAAAACAGCGCCCAGCGGGCTTGACGGGGTTTCAACCTTTTAGCAGATCTTAGGTACTCAAGATTCTTGTGATCGGTATAAATTAATACTGGGTGGGCTGCGCCTTCTAACAGGTACCTCCATTCCTCCAGTGCGGTCTTGATGGCAAGTAGCTCACGATCTCCGACATCATAATTTCTTTCCGCAGGAGAAAGTTTCCGGGAAAAGAATCCGATGGGATGCATTAGGTCTTTATTTCCCTGGCGTTGGGAGACAACAGCTCCCACTGCGACTTCAGATGCGTCAACCTCGAGGATATAGGGTAGTGCAGGATCAGGGTGACTGAGGATCGGGGCTGACGTGAAAAGCTTTTTGAGTCGGTCAAAGGCCTTTTGAGCTTCTGGGTTCCAGTGAAAACGTAGGTTTTGTCTGGTCAATTGTGTGATGGGAGAAATTATTGCAGAAAACCCCCTGATAAATCTTCTATAGAAGTTTGCAAAACCTACAAAGTGTTGTACCCCTTTCTTGTCTAGGGGTACCGGCCAGTCGAGGATAGCAGACACCTTCTGCGGGTCCATCTTAATTCCGGTGGGAGAGATTACCAAGCCTAGGAACTGGATGGTCTGACGTTCAAATTCGCATTTCTCTGCCTTGGCGTATAATCTGTGTAGACGGAGCCGGTGGAGTACTTTACGAACATGCTCTCGGTGTCTGTCTAATGATCTGGAAAAGACTAAGATATCATCAAGATAGACAATTACAAAGATGTCCAGAAAGTCTCTGAGTACGTCATTAATAAAATGCTGAAAGGTGGCGGGCGCATTACATAGTCCGAAGGGCATGACTAGGTACTCGTAGTGACCGAATCGGGTACGGAAAGCTGTTTTCCATTCGTGCCCCTCCCGAATACGGACCAGGTTGTAGGCCCCCCTCAGATCTAGCTTGGTGAAGACGATAGCTGACCTCAGTTTTTGGAAGAGCTCGGGTACCAGGGGTAGTGGGTACCGGTTTTTCACTGTGATATTATTGAGTTCCCGGTAATCTACACACGGACGGAGGGACTGATCCTTCTTTGTAACAAAAAATATTCCAGCGCCTGCTGGGGAGGTAGAAGGCCGGATGAACCCCTTATGTAAGTTTTCATCTATATATATTTTTAGGGCCTCCTGCTCCTTTTCTGACAACGGAAAAATACGCCCAAAAGGAATTTCGGCCCCTGGGAGGAGCTCGATCGGGCAGTCATAGGGGCGATGGGGCGGAAGGGAGTCGGCCCCTCGTTTACTAAAAACGTCCAGGAATTCATGATAGGGTTCAGGAATGCACTGAAGCAGGCTTGGGTCAGAGTCCATACATAGTAAGGTAGGAGGCGAACTGGTGGGCCCTGGTAGACAGTATTGCTGGCAGTAAGGGGACTGAAAAGACACCTCTCCAGATGCCCAATTAATCAGAGGGTTGTGAGCCTGAAGCCAGGGTAGGCCGAGGATTACCGGAAACAGAGGAGAGGAAATCACATCTAGGACCAACAGTTCCTTGTGCTGAGGAGCAATTAAAGCAGGTAGAGGTAGAGTCTCTTGGGTTACCTGTCCAGAACTAATGCGGGAGCCGTCGGCCAGGAAAACAGAGAGTCCATGGGTCTTTCTTCGTAAGGGGATGCTGTGCAGGTTGACAAAAGCGGTATCGATGAAGCAGCTGCATGCGCCGGAGTCAAGGATGGCGTTGACCGGAATATTCCTTCCCTGGCACTGTAACGAAAAAGGTAGAGCAAGGTGGGTTGCATTGCCTGACAGGGCTGAGAAGTTGACAGGAACTGAGGTGAGGCACTTACGTGTCTTAACAGGGCAGTTGTGAACGTAGTGGCCAGTCCCGCCGCAGTACATGCAAAGGTTGAGTTGGCGACGACGTGCCCGCTCTTCAGGTGGTAGTGTTGGTCGCAAGAGGCCAAGTTGCATGGGTTCAGATGAGTCCTGGTTGGTGCTGGGGGGATTTGGGTAGGTAGGAGGTAGGTAACGAGAAGCCGGCATAGGCACTTTGGCAGTCATCCAGGTGGGACGGTTCGGTTGAGAAGATCGCTCAGCCCGGCGTTCACGAAGCCGGCGGTCGATCTGGATAGCTGTGGTAATTAGATCCTCGAGGGTCTCGGGCACCCCCACTCGAGCGAGTTCGTCCTTAAGACTTTCAGAAAGGCCCAAGCGAAACTGGTGCCGCAGAGCTGCATCGTTCCATTGAGTGTCCGCGCTCCAGCGCCTAAAGTCCGTAACATAGTCCTCAGCCGCTCTGCGGCCTTGCTGGAGCGTGAGTAGGGCAGATTCTGCGGTAGCGGCTCGTTGAGGGTCATCATATAGCAAAGCCATGGCCTCAAGAAACGCGAACAGGGTCCGTGTCTGATCACCATTCTCCTCGAGCAGCCGGTGGGCCCAGGTCTGAGGGTCCCCTTGTAGTAGGGAGATTACAAATCCTACTTTAGTGACCTCCAAGGAAAATGTCCGGGGTTGCAGGGCGAAGTAGAGCTCACAGGCGCTACGGAAGGCTCGAAATTTGGTGCGGTCGCCAGCGAATCGCTCTGGCACTGGAACTCTTGGTTCAGGTGGGAGCATTACCACCGAAGGAGCAGAAACAGCTGATGCGGATCTGGAGGTTGAAGGAGCAGCTGGATCATTGGGGGCAGCCAGGCTGTGTACCTGTCCTTCTAGCCTAACGTAGCCTTCCTGTAGGTTCTTTACTGCTTCTGTGAGGGACGCCAGGTGTTTGCAGATTTCGTCTATGGCAGGGGCTATTCCCGCAGGCTCTGACATGGCTGTCTGATACTATTACGTACCTCGCGGATAGAGCCTCGTATGCAGGAAAGAGCCCCTCTTACCACCCGGGTTCAGGGACTGCTGGAGTGGGGACAGCAAGTCCGGGAGCACGGCGGGGTAGGAGTGCTTGGGATGACAGCAGACCGGGCGGAATGGAAGTCTTGCGGACAGGCAGTGGAGGAGACAGCGTCTCTGGAGGGCCACTGGAACCGGATAGCGGAACAGGTGGACGAGCCGGGTCAGATGCAAGACAGGAACAGGTATGCAGTAAACAAGGGTCAGATGGACGGATCACCCGAAAGTCACTCTTGTAGCGGAGGTAACGTTTGTCAAAGTTCAAGCATAGGTCTGGTAACGATAGGCAGCAGAGAAGAGCGGAGTCGGGTCAAGCCAGGGTTCGGTAACGATAATCAGGTAGTCAGACGGAGCCGGGTCAGGTATCGGGTAAAGCAGGTATCAGGTTCCAATAGCAAGCAGGTATCAGGTTTCAACAGACTTCAGGTTTCAGGGTATTCAGGACACAAAGCTGTAGATCAGACAGCAAGGTGTCACTGCTGCTACTGATCTTTTAAAGGGGAAGAGAGGCTAGTGCGCATGCGCGCGCTCCCGCCGCGCATGCGCGCGCCCCCGTGACGCAGACGCGCGCCGTGCACGCGCGCGCACGATAGGTGCACGCGCGCGCACGCGCGGCGCGCATACACGCGAAACTGGAGCGCGAGCAACAGGGACTCGTCGGAGCCCACAGGTAGGTCCCTGACAATAGGCTTCTCAGAAAGGGGGGGCTATTACGTATGGCTTGGATCAATGATCCTACAGGAACGTATACAAGAGAGAACAGGATACAGGATTTACAGGAATAACAGGAGTATAATGCAGTACTGGGCTTCAGGGTTCATAGGAGGTCAGATACACAAGATACAGTTGATGTATACAAGGATTCTAAGGCAGGAAAGATACCTAAAAACTAAAGACCAATAAACACATAAGAAACCCTTGCAGTGCTGGGATCACTAAACAGTAGGGGGTTTAAAAATTCAAGCTGACAGGTGTGTGCCTGGACACACACAGACATTGGAGACAGATATGCAAAGACATATAATACAGCTAGAAATGAGTAGCCATGCAAATAATCACATAGGAGTCTATAAGAGTAGTGAAGTTGTATTGTGACCCCGAACAGGAAAATGGCTTCAGATACACTCGGAGACACACAAGCAGAATTGCTTGGGACATTATTATGCAAAGCCTAAGACAATCTGTTTCAGCTTTAAAAGGCAGTACTGGCTGGGCATGTTGCTAGTTCACTTAACAGGAAGTTAAACTAGTCTTAAACACATTTTTTTTGTAATAGAGACAGATCTGTAGAAAAGCTGAAGATCTGAGACATAGGTCTAATTTAAACTCTTAATAATACCCAAGTAATCTTAACACTCAATGTAGTGACATTGACATACATGTAGTAATATACATTCATTCCTTTTTTTTTTTTTTAAGGAACAGTTCTGTAATTCAATCATAAGGAAACGTTTTTATCATAAAATAATATACAAAAACTGTAT
The DNA here is from genome assembly GCA_029574335.1 of Rana kukunoris. Classification (NCBI taxonomy): domain Eukaryota; kingdom Metazoa; phylum Chordata; class Amphibia; order Anura; family Ranidae; genus Rana; species Rana kukunoris. The sequence goes on along the minus strand of CM056060.1, from coordinate 55,529,882 downwards.
AAGGCTCAGTTCCCACTATTGCGACTTAAAGTTGCAGAGACTTTTAAAAGATTCCTGCACTACCTTGACGGGACTGTAAATTTTGACCAAAGTCATACTCCAGAGTCTCTGAATCACGTGACTTTGGGAGTCATTATAGTGGAAACTTAGCCCAAGACAGTGGATGCTTAATTATCTAGGACAGGGGTGTCCAACTCAATTTTATCATGGGCTGTATCAGCATTATGATTGTCCTCAAAAGGGCAAAAGGTTTGTTGTATCTATAAGATTAGATATTCAGCGCATCCCTTCCCCTTACATAGAGATGGGCCATTCTATTTACGCATTGCACAAACTTTTTGTACTATTTAAATCATGTTGCCCAATCTTAACTACCCAACTTCTATCTCCTTCCTGTATCCCAACGGAAGTTTCAGTAAGTGTAAAGAGGATGTCGGGTTTGCTATAATGAAATACCTTCCCAACATTCCTCATTCACCACTGTGTATTGACCTGGAATGCAAAAAAAACATTGTCATGGTCACGCTTCTGACAGAGGGAAATATCAACCTGCCCCCAGCTTCCATACCCTCTGATCACATGTGGATCACTTAGCCACAGATGCAACAAGATGGAATCCCCAGTCAGTAAGCCCATTGATGCCCACCGATCTACAGACCGAGTCTGCCCTTCCGTATATGGGATCACATAGCACCTCACCTTTCACAATCCAAGCCAGTACAGCCCATCCAGGCATTTGACCATCACTTTGGATTTGTGTAAGTGAAGAGTTTTATTAAAATCTTACTGAGCGGTGATGCCAACTCCTTAGGCTACTGCCCTTCATACAGATATTTGTACAATCAGCTTGAAACTGGTTCGATAACTCCGCCTGCCCCTGCATGTACGCCAGAGCCAATTAATTTTTTTTATTTTATTTTATTTTATTTTTTTTGTCCTATACTCTATCATACTCTCTTCCAATCTCTTAACATGCTTGACGAAATCTCGAGCCATATTAAACTGGGTATTTATGTAACTTTGTTGCATGTTGTTATGAATGTCACCAATCTCTCTGAGCAACAAAGCCGTGCTTATTGTCTGAAGCCATGGCTGCAAGTTTGTTTCTCAGGAGACCGCCTTCCATTCTATTACTAACACCCATCCCGGCTCCTATTCCCCTTACATAGTGCTGAATACACCCCTCCTCTGTTGGGTTACTCCTCAGAGATAAGCGTCCTGCGTGAACCTCAGTCTGTGTCTGCACATCTCTGGGAGCAAGCCACTGGTCACTTGATTTAGTGTATACTCAGCACATACAGGGTAATAGGTTTCTATCAACCACTCGTGCCGGCATTCAACCTTTTAGGTGAGACACCAACTAGGTGTATCTCTCACATGTCCAGTAAACGAGAGCTTCTCTGTAGGACTGCTAAGCTTGAGACACTGCCTCTGCAAGGAAGTTTTCACCCCATTGGTGTATCACCTGGCATCCTCTAGTTTGGCCAACAGACACCTTATTATGCATAGGTACCAGTCTCCTGGGTACCTGCCCCACATCATCGTAGTCACCCATTCAAACATTTCCTTCTTTCAATTCCTGTCTGGATTCAAAACCCTCAGAACAGGATGGTATCCAGGGTTTAACCCAATAGGGTCTGATAGCTTAGTACCCAAATTGACCGTGACATATGCACAAAGTTCCATCCCTGCCCCTAGGGATGAGAATAAAACGAGTTGGATTACCTAACCCTTCCCGGATATGTAGCCCAGGGTCTCCCAATGTGTTCCTGATTATCTCCAGCTCTATAGTAATTACGGTACCCAGTGACCCACCTCCCACTCCAAAGACTGTTGCCCTTGAGCCTCTCTTTTTCCTAAGTATGGGAAATAGTCTGGATACCCAGATTGAAAACCACCTGCCACCAGGTGCACCCACTCCCTCCTAGAGGCTGCACACCTTCTCCCCCGCTCTATCAGTTCAGTAATTAGACTATGTTATCCTTCACCACTACAAAACAAACTGCCTTCACTATTCAGACAGGACTCACATGAAAGACAGGAGTCTAGTGCCACCCTGGGGTACTGATCTTCTTGGCATGCAAGTCACAGACCACCAGTTAAGGTACACAAGTAATCTAGGACGGGAAGGATATTAACTGAGGAGAATACTGCATGCCTACATGTATATCGGAAGTGAGGGCCCTTGGAATAGCTAAGAGCTGGGATCACCCCATAAGCTATTCCTGCACACCTTTCATCCAGATTCAACCAAAACTATACAATATGAGGCCAGACCTATACACTTTCAACTCGTATGTAATCAGGCAGGCTCTTGTACCACATGTCTGCAGGTAAATCTAAAAGAAATTGGAAAACAAAAATTGCATAATGTGTATCCATCTCAAGGAACTGGTGCTACTAGAGACAACTGACCAATAGACTAAGAAAAAAATAAACAATCCCTCGCAGCACTGAGATGACTGAACAGTAGGGGGTACATGCCCCGACCAGTGTGCCTGGACACACACAACTATTCATTAGGCAATGGGTAACAAATAGCCACCACCATTGACAAAAATAAACTCTAGGAGACAATAGTGTCTCATGGTGACACGGAAGGAAACCCTTGTGAACTTCATTTGGGGACATACAGATAGCTAGGGACATTAGCATACCTTAGCCTGAGGCAATATAACCTTGTACAGCCAGGCTTAACAGCGGGGGGAGGGGGGGGCTTAAGCAGTTCTAAACACATGTCAGTCCAAAGTAGCATCAGGCTTTTACTTTTTAGAGCTATGGAACTACACGTGTCAGCATGGCTGATCTTCGGTAATAAGAAAACAGATATGCCACGGATCTATGGCTGATCCATTTCAAACTCTGGAGAATACCCCAAAACTCTTTTATCACTAAAAACAGTACCCCTGAACGCTACTTGGCCTAATATATGTGTTAGAGTGCCAATTATCCCCTGCCGTCTTACTCAACTTTTCATAAAAAAAAAATTAATACGCAGACTTCAGTTAGTAGGTTCTGCTATTCAGTGGATCAGAACATGCAACCCACGCTAGGTGGTCCAAAAACATAGTCAGATGGACTGACAACTAGACGTTCCAACTCGTCATGAAAACCTAAAAACATTGTGAAACCTGACCGACCGACCGACCAACCTAAAGTTGTCTTATTCTGAAAGGCTGAAAACCCAGTTATCAAATCTGCGGGATAAAACACAAAATTAAAGTTAGTAATAGACATTCAAAAAAACATTCTTAACCTGGAAACAAAACAATGGTTATATACCTGTAACAAGACATTAGCATATGAAACACAACTATACATTACATTACATAAACCGTGCACTTTTTTTTTTTTTTTTTTAAATACCAAAAATTGTTGAGCTCAACTTTTTATTTATATGTATTATTTAATACATAAAAATGCCACGTGGATGTATTATTTATTTTTAATGGTACCAATAATTCCCCCCAAAAGAAAAAACGTATTTACCATGGTTAAAAAAATGAGCAGCTCAAAACAAACATATTTTATTTATAAGGCCCCCCTTTGTCTTGCAAGACAGCTATACTTTACCATACTGAGCATATTGGAAAACTTCAAAAACAGTTTCTTCTATGGAAACACAGATTTATCGTTAAATCATACATGTACATCGACAATATTAGGATGGATTTTACTTTTGTTTTACAGTTCAATTAGCTCACTCAGTTTGCATGACAATACAGCTGTTCACACTTTCTCACAGACCTGGGAAGAAGGGGGGTCATTTGGGCTGTCAGCAGCTGAGAACACACGTTACACACACACCATTCAATCTAACTTGTGTCAAAGAAAGAGAGGAACTATAAAACACCATTTCTTATCTTTAAACTTTTAACAATCGCAAAACAAATCCTCATGTCAGCCAACACAACATCACAATCCATGCCACCAAAATTCATACAGTGTTAATTCAACTAACACACCCTCACAATCCATGGATCTCACACACTTCCGCACAACAAATATAAGATTGTGTACACACGATCTGTTTGCAATGACGAAACTGGACTTCAGTCCATTTTCATCGGGTTGGACCGATCATGTGTACGCGGCCTAACTCTCTCACTTAGCCAACTACACCCTGTAGACAAAAATATTAGCACATTTCTTTAATAAGCTTGCACTTCCCCTCTTTTTTTTTATCTACCCAGGTTAGAGGACTCCCTGTGTTCTAGTTCAGGTTTATTTATAGGTTTAGCTTGATCATTTTTGCAATGTTTAGCATAATGGCCTCTTTCCCGACATCTGTAACATGTCACATTAGAGATATCATGTTTTCCTGATCTAAAATGGTTTGTTGTGGGTTTTTTTATGACCACTATTTGTAGGTATAAATATACCATTAGGACCTACATACATTACTTTTTGTGGTCTAGCTTTTTCTTTATCCTCTATATCAAGTTCCATGTTTCTAGCTAAATCCATTATAGAAAGGGACCCCATTCTTCTCCTCCATTCTGGTCTTATTATCTTTATTCTGTTCCTCACTTTTTTGTTAAAGCCACTCATCAAAGCACTGCTAAGGATTTCATCAATCCCTTGCTCATTTGCTGTCTGACAACATGCAGCAATATGCTCACTTATTCTTTGAAAGAAAATATCACATGTCTCATTTGCACCCTGTGTTGTTTGTAACAGACCAGTCCAATCACCCCCCTTGTATTGTTTTTGTACTTGTGTACAGAAGGTGTTAATCCATTCCTCACCCTCTTTCACATCAATATTTGGTATAGGTTCTCTAAGACTGCCACTATTATTAATAATTTGATTAGTGATTTGGACACCCAGGCATGCACAACAAACTCCGTACATATCATATGCTGAGCACTGGTGAGTAATTTGTAATGCTTTCATCTTTTGAGTGAAAGCATGTGGATTTTTTTAGGGTCAGGCATGGTTTTTATAATTATCTGTAAGTCACAGCTAGTGATGGGTACATGCCTTGCCCCATCATTTGCTGATATCAATTGAGATCTCACAGGCCCCCAAAAATTTGATTAATTGGCTGCACAAGGGGACGTGGGAGGCTGACGTTTTATCACAGGTCTCCCTGAGGGGGAGGAAGTTAGGATGGCTGAGAACCTTTCTGCTAGTGGTATAGTAGAATCTGCACTTATAGTTGTTTCTGGCTGGGGGGGTAGGGGTGGGAGTGCAGATAAATTATGCACAGTGGAACTGTTCGCTGCCCTTTCATCACTATTGGTAGTTGTGGGTGGTAATGTAGGGTATGATCTGCTTACAGTCATTTCAGCAATATTGTCATCAGACTTTTCAGCACTGTATTCATATAAATTTTTCACAGGGCAATAGGTTACTTTTAATCCCATTTTTAACATGATTTCACAATGCTGACTAGCGAGTATCCATTTATTTAATGCCTGCTTGTCTTTTCTTGTTTACTTGGATAGTAGTTTTTACATTCATTCCAGAATTTGTGCCTCTGTTCCATTTCCTCAGGGGACGGACCTTCCCTGCTCCAAAGTTAAAATCTTTGGCAGACCAGGAAGGGTTGGCAATGGGATCACACAGATCCCTTTTTGGGGTGTACGCGGTGGTACAATTCCCCATCTTATACAGTGATAAGACTTCCTGAAGAATTAATCTATCACTAAGTCCCCACGTCACACAGACGCAGTGAACTCAGTTATAGCCGGAACTGTATTGTTTGTCTCCAATCCTGGCCAAGGATTTATCACAAACTATACACTGAATCAGCCACACAGACTGAAATGAGGTCACATAGACAGTTAAAGAATGTAAAAAAAACACTCCCTTAGACAAGTCACTTATGCAGGATACACACTCAGTATAATTTCAATAGGAGAAAGTTGTAGAGTATAGCATCTGACAGTTTGGTTTTCCCTAAAGCAGGGGTGTCAAACTCAATTTCATCGTGGGCCGCATCAGCATTATGCTTGCCCTTAAAAGGGCCAGTTGTATCTGTAAGATTAGATGTCCAGCACCTCTACATTACATTAGATGTCAAGAGCCACCCCACCATCAGAAGTTGAGTCCCCCACTCTCCCTTACATCACAGTGCGCCCCCCTTTCCTTATGCTGCTGCTGGGAAGAAGCTGGATGCACTGCTTGAAAGCAGAAAGTAGGGTCCGAGAGTAGGAACTGAGGAGGGCTGGAGGGCCATAAGAAATGTCCGGGAGGGCCAGATTCGGCCCGCGGGCCTTGTGTTTGACACCTATGCCCTAAAGTCTTCTACATCAGTTTATAGGCACTGTGCAGAATAGGAGGGATAGTACCTCTGCTTATTGTGTGATTTTATAGAGAATCACGCAGAAGAGAACAGAAGACAGTTTTTCATGCAAAACTGGTACTTGTGATTCAAGCAGCACTGTTTTTAAGCAGGCCTTCACCCTTGGCAATAAACCAGGGCCTTACCACACAAAGTACCTTATCAGCCACAGCCTATAAATGATCCCTTGAGTCCGAAAACCCAAATTTCTGACCAGGCTAGTCGCCTAGTCGCAGGAAATGCAGAAATTCTAGCTAAACATATACTGCATCTGATATAGAGCAGACCATTCACCAAAGCGCATTCATACAAAGGAAAGTAAAAAACACAGATAGTATGAAAAGTAAAAAGAAATGTTAAAAATGACAAAATTCAACAGCCAAGATTCTAAGACAGAGTGCTCCATGGCAAAAACCATAGAAATAAGCACAGCACAAGGGGAAGTCACAGTAAGCAAAAATTTGCTTACCTTTACCAGCAGAAGTGAATTCCCGACTTATGCTGTTCCATTTCTTAGCGATGTCCGTGGAGGCATCTGACCCGGCTCGAAGGACCATATTGACAGTGAAAAGTCCAAAACTTAAGGATTTCCAGTAAAGTTGACTGCTGAATCCGTGTTCATTTTAAAAATAAGTATTTATTATACAAGCAAGAAAATAGTTTTGCAAGCTTGGAGAACAGCATATGTACATACAGGGACATACATTTCAAAGATGTGCTCTAGTTAACATTGGGGCTGATTTACTAATGAATGTGCGCTGCGCCGGTACATGCCTTAATTAGTGCGCTGGATGAATCCCTAATTAGGCGCATGAACCGGCGGCAGCAGCAGCGCGATGTGATTGATAACTAAAGCCGCCGCCGAACTCCCTGTATAAGTCTATGGGGGGAAATCTTAATAGTGAATTTTAAAGGCTAATCTGCAAGTTTTCTCCTAAAAAGTGTTTGGGGACCTCAGTCCTGCCCCAGGGGACATGTACCAATGCTTTTTTTTTTTTTTAAAACGGCCGTTTTTTCGGGAGCAGTGATTTTAATAATGCTAAAAGTGCAATAATAAAAGTGTAATTTTCCTTTAAATTTCGTAGCATGGGGGTCTCTAATGTCAGCATGTGAAAAAGCGCATGTTTCCCGTGGTTAGAACGGTCTCTGCACAAAATGTCATTTTTCAAAGGAAAAAAGCCATTTAAAACTGACTCGCGGCTATAATGAATTGTCGGCTCCCGGCAATTGCAGGAGAATTCATTCATTAAAAAAAGGGAAAAAAAAGCGTGGGGGTCCCCCCAAATTCAATAACCAGACCCTTTAGGTCTGGTATGGATATTAAGGGTAACCCCGCCGTCAATTTAAAAAAAAAATGACGTGGGGTTCCCCCCAAATATCCATAACCAGACCCTTCGGGTCTGGTGTGGAATTTAAGGGGAACTCCACTCCAAATTAAAAAAAAAATGGCGTGGAGTCCCCCCTAAAATCCACACCAGACCCCTTATCCGAGCACGTTGACCTGGCCGGCCGCAGAAAAGAGGGGGGGACAGAGCGCGGCCCCCCCCCTCTCCTGAACCGCACCAGGCCACATGCCCTCAACATTGGGAGGGTGTTTTGGGGTGCCCCCCAAAACACCTTGTCCCCATGTTGATGAGGACAAGGGTCTCTTCCCCACAACCCTTGCCCGGTGTTTGTGGGGGTCTGCGGGCAGGAGGCTTATCGAAATCTGGAAGACCCCTTTAACAAAGGGGCCCCCCAGATCCCGGCCCCCCCCCTGTGTGAAATGGTAATGGGGTACCTTGTACCTCTACCATTTCACGAGAAAAAAAATGTAAAGGGTTAAAAAAGACAAGAGCCGGTTTTGGACAAGTCCTTTATTATCTTCTTTCTTCTTTCCTTCGGGTTTCTTCTTCCTCCTCCTTCATCTTCCTCTGCTTCTGTCTTGGGTCTTCTATTCCCGCATCTTGCCCGGCGTGTTCTTCCATCTTCTGTTCCTCCCGCTGTCCTTCTCGTCCGCATCTTCTCCTTCTTCTTCTTCTTCGCCGGAGCGGCCGCTTCCAATTGAAATCCCCGCTGTCTGCCGGACCACGCCCCCCCTCTGACGCCACGGGCAAGCTCTTAGGAGTGTGCTGCCAGTGCGTCAGAGGGGGGCGTGGTCACATGTCAGAGGGCGGCCAATTCAATTTGAAGCTCGTGCGCGGCTTTTTCTTTGCCAGAGTCGCCGCTTCCAATTGAATTGCCCGCTTTCTGGAACATGTGACCACGCCCCCCTCTGACGCACAGGCACCACACGGGGACTTTCCTAAGAGCTTGCCCGTGGCGTCAGAGGGGGGGGCGTGGTCCGGCAGACAGCGGGGATTTCAATTGGAAGCGGCCGCTCCGGCGAAGAAGAAGAAGGAGAAGATGCGGACGAGAAGGACAGCGGAAGAAGATGGAAGAACACGCCAGTCAAGATGCGGGAATAGAAGACCCAAGAAAGAAGCAGAGGAAGAAGAAGATGGAGGAAGAAGAAACCCGAAGGAAAGAAGAAAGAAGATAATAAAGGACTTGTCAAAAACCGGCTCTTGTCTTTTTTAACCCTTTACATTTTTTTTACACGTGAAATGGTAGAGGTACAAGGTACCCCATTACCATTTCACATAGGGGGGGGGCCGGGATCTGGGGGGCCCCTTTGTTAAAGGGGTCTTCCAGATTTCGATAAGCCTCCCGCCCGCAGACCCCCACAACCACCGGGCAAGGGTTGTGGGGAAGAGACCCTTGTCCTCATCAACATGGGGACAAGGTGTTTTGGGGGGCACCCCAAAACACCCTCCCAATGTTGAGGGCATGTGGCCTGGTGCGGTTCAGGAGAGGGGGGGGGGCCGCACTCTGTCCCCCCCTCTTTTCTGCGGCCGGCCAGGTCAACGTGCTCGGATAAGGGGTCTGGTGTGGATTTTAGGGGGGACTCCACGCCATTTATTTTTTACATTTGGGGTGGAGTTCCCCTTAAATTCCACACCAGACCCGAAGGGTCTGGTTATGGATATTTGGGGGGAACCCCACGTCATTTTTTTAATAAATTGACGGCGGGGTTCCCCTTAATATCCATACCAGACCTAAAGGGTCTGGTTATTGAATTTGGGGGGACCCCCACGCTTTATTTTTCCCTTTTTTTAATGAATGAATTCTCCTGCAATTGCCGGGAGCCGACAATTCATTATAGCCGCGAGTCAGTTTTAAATGGCTTTTTTTGTTTTTGTTTTTTTCAGAATGTCATTTTGTGCAAAGACATATTTCTAACCGCAGGAAAAGTGCGCTTTATTCACCTGCTGACATTCCCCCCCCCCCCATGGTACGAATTTTAAAATAATTATTCAAATGACGTGGGGGTCCCCCCAAATTCAATAACCAGACCCTTTAGGTCTGGTATGGATATTAAGGGGAACCCCGCCGTCAATTTAAAAAAAAAATGACGTGGGGTTCCCCCCAAATATCCATAACCAGACCCTTCAGGTCTGGTGTGGAATTTAAGGGGAACTCCACCCCAAAAAAAAAAAAAATGGCGTGGAGTCCCCCCTAAAATCCACACCAGACCCCTTATCCGAGCACGTTGACCTGGCCGGCCGCAGAAAAGAGGGGGGGACAGAGCGCGGCCCCCCCCCTCTCCTGAACCGCACCAGGCCACATGCCCTCAACATTGGGAGGGTGTTTTGGGGTGCCCCCCAAAACACCTTGTCCCCATGTTGATGAGGACAAGGGTCTCTTCCCCACAACCCTTGCCCGGTGGTTGTGGGGGTCTGCGGGCAGGAGGCTTATCGAAATCTGGAAGACCCCTTTAACAAAGGGGCCCCCCAGATCCCGGCCCCCCCCTGTGTGAAATGGTAATGGGGTACCTTGTACCTCTACCATTTCACGAGTAAAAAAAATGTAAAGGGTTAAAAAAGACAAGAGCCGGTTTTTGACAAGTCCTTTATTATCTTCTTTCTTCTTTTCTTCGGGTTTCTTCTTCCTCCATCTTCTTCTTCCTCTGCTTCTGTCTTGGGTCTTCTATTCCCGCATCTTGCCCGGCGTGTTCTTCCATCTTCTTTTCCTCCCGCTGTCCTTCTCGTCCGCATCTTCTTCTCCTTCTTTGCCGGAGCGGCCGCTTCCAATTGAAATCCCCGCTGTCTGCCGGACCACGCCCCCCCCTCTGACGCCACGGGCAAGCTCTTAGGAAAGTCCCCGTGTGGTGCCTGTTCGTCAGAGGGGGGCGTGGTCACATGTTCCAGAAAGCGGGCAATTCAATTGGAAGCGGCGACTCTGGCAAAGAAAAAGCCGCGCACGAGCTTCGAATTGAATTGGCCGCCCTCTGACATGTGACCACGCCCCCCTCTGACGCACTGGCAGCACACTCCTAAGAGCTTGCCCGTGGCGTCAGAGGGGGGGGGGGCGTGGTCCGGCAGACAGCGGGGATTTCAATTGGAAGCGGCGCCTCCGGCGAAGAAGAACAAGAAGAAGATGCGGACGAGAAGGACAGCGGGAGGAACAGAAGATGGAAGAACACGCCGGGCAAGATGCGGGAATAGAAGACCCAAGACAGAAGCAGAGGAAGAAGAAGGAGGAGGAAGAAGAAACCCGAAGGAAAGAAGAAAGAAGATAATAAAGGACTTGTCAAAAACCGGCTCTTGTCGTTTTTAACCCTTTACATTTTTTTTACTCGTGAAATGGTAGAGGTACAAGGTACCCCATTACCATTTCACACAGGGGGGGGGCCGGGATCTGGGGGGCCCCTTTGTAAAAGGGGTCTTCCAGATTTCGATAAGCCTCCTGCCCGCAGACCCCCACAACCACCGGGCAAGGGTTGTGGGGAAGAGACCCTTGTCCTCATCAACATGGGGACAAGGTGTTTTGGGGGGCACCCCAAAACACCCTCCCAATGTTGAGGGCATGTGGCCTGGTGCGGTTCAGGAGAGGGGGGGGGCCGCGCTCTGTCCCCCCCTCTTTTCTGCGGCCGGCCAGGTCAACGTGCTCGGATAAGGGGTCTGGTGTGGATTTTAGGGGGGACTCCACGCCATTTTTTTTTTATTTGGGGTGGAGTTCCCCTTAAATTCCACACCAGACCCGAAGGGTCTGGTTATGGATATTTGGGGGGACCCCCACGTCATTTTTTTTAAAAATTGATGGCGGGGTTCCACTTAATATCCATATCAGACCTGAAGGGTCTGGTTATTGAATTTGGGGGGACCCCCACGTCATTTGAATAATTATTTTAAAATTCGTACCATGGGGGGGGGGGAATGTCAGCAGGTGAATAAAGCGCACTTTTCCTGCGGTTAGAAATATGTCTTTGCACAAAATGACATTCTGAAACAAAAAAAAAAAAAAAAAAAAAAAGCCATTTAAAACTGACTCGCGGCAATAATGAATTGTCAGCTCCTGGAAATTGCAGGAGAATTCATTCATTAAAAAAACGAAAAAATAAAGCGTGGGGGTCCCCCCAAATTCAATAACCAGACCCTTTAGGTCTGGTATGGATATTAAGGGGAACCCCGCCGTCAATTTGAAAAAAAATGACGTGGGGTTCCCCCCAAATATCCATAACCAGACCCTTCAGGTCTGGTGTGGAATTTAAGGGGAACTCCACCCCAAATAAAAATAAAATGGCGTGGAGTCCCCCCTAAAATCCACACCAGACCCCTTATCCGAGCACGTTGACCTGGCCGGCCACAGAAAAGAGGGGGGGACAGAGCGCGGCCCCCCCCCTCTCCTGAACCGCACCAGGCCACATGCCCTCAACATTGGGAGGGTGTTTTGGGGTGCCCCCCAAAACACCTTGTCCCCATGTTGATGAGGACAAGGGTCTCTTCCCCACAACCCTTGCCCGGTGGTTGTGGGGGTCTGCGGGCAGGAGGCTTATCGAAATCTGGAAGACCCCTTTTACAAAGGGGCCCCCCAGATCCCGGCCCCCCCCCTGTGTGAAATGGTAATGGGGTACCTTGTACCTCTACCATTTCACGAGTAAAAAAAATGTAAAGGGTTAAAAAAGACAAGAGCCGGTTTTTGACAAGTCCTTTATTATCTTCTTTCTTCTTTCCTTCGGGTTTCTTCTTCCTCCTCCTTCTTCTTCCTCTGCTTCTGTCTTGGGTCTTCTATTCCCGCATCTTGCCCGGCGTGTTCTTCCATCTTCTTCCGCTGTCCTTCTCGTCCGCATCTTCTCCTTCTTCTTCTTCGCCGGAGCGGCCGCTTCCAATTGAAATCCCCGCTGTCTGCCGGACCACGCCCCCCCCTCTGACGCCACGGGCAAGCTCTTAGGAAAGTCCCCGTGTGGTGCCAGTGCGTCAGAGGGGGGCGTGGTCACATGTTCCAGAAAGCGGGCAATTCAATTGGAAGCGGCGACTCTGGCAAAGAAAAAGCCGCGCACAAGCTTCAAATTGAATTGGCCGCCCTCTCACTTGTGACCACGCCCCCCTCGGACGCACTTGCAGCACACTCCTAAGAGCTTGCCCGTGGCGTCAGAGGGGGGGCGTGGTCCGGCAGACAGCGGGGATTTCAATTGGAAGCGGCGCCTCCGGCGAAGAAGAACAAGAAGAAGATGCGGACGAGAAGGACAGCGGGAGGAACAGAAGATGGAAGAACACGCCGGGCAAGATGCGGGAATAGAAGACCCAAGACAGAAGCAGAGGAAGAAGGAGGAGGAAGAAGAAACCCGAAGGAAAGAAGAAAGAAGATAATAAAGGACTTGTCAAAAACCGGCTCTTGTCTTTTTTAACCCTTTACATTTTTTTTTCTCGTGAAATGGTAGAGGTACAAGGTACCCCATTACCATTTCACACAGGGGGGGGGCCGGGATCTGGGGGGCCCCTTTGTTAAAGGGGTCTTCCAGATTTCGATAAGCCTCCTGCCCGCAGACCCCCACAACCACCGGGCAAGGGTTGTGGGGAAGAGACCCTTGTCCTCATCAACATGGGGACAAGGTGTTTTGGGGGGCACCCCAAAACACCCTCCCAATGTTGAGGGCATGTGGCCTGGTGCGGTTCAGGAGAGGGGGGGGGCCGCGCTCTGTCCCCCCCTCTTTTCTGCGGCCGGCCAGGTCAACGTGCTCGGATAAGGGGTCTGGTGTGGATTTTAGGGGGGACTCCACGCCATTTTTTTTTTTATTTGGAGTGGAGTTCCCCTTAAATTCCACACCAGACCTGAAGGGTCTGGTTATGGATATTTGGGGGGAACCCCACGTCATTTTTTTTAAAAATTGATGGCGGGGTTCCCCTTAATATCCATACCAGACCTAAAGGGTCTGGTTATTGAATTTGGGGGGACCCCCACGCTTTTTTTTTGGTGTTTTTAATGAATGAATTCTCCTGCAATTTCCAGGAGCTGACAATTCATTATAGCCGCGAGTCAGTTTTAAATGGCTTTTTTCCTTCAGAATGTCATTTTTCACATGCTGACATTACACCCAGGGCCGCCATCAGGGGGGTACAGGCAGTACACCTGCAGGGCCGCCATTAGGGGGGTACAGGCATTACACCGCCCGGGGGTCCCCAGGGGCCCCCAGGGGCCCGGATGGGAACCACCCTAAAACAAAAAAAAACATTTTTTTTTTTTTTTTTTTGTTTAAGGGCTCCGAAGGTCCCCAGGGGCCCGGAGGCCACTAAGGGCCCCAGATGGCAAGCCCTTTTTTTTAAATAAAATATATATATTTAAAAAAAATATATATATTTTTTTAATATATATTTTTTTTTTTTTTTAAGGAAAGGGCCCAGAGGTCCCCAGGGCCCTGGAAGGCTACCCCCTTGTTTTTTTACTTTTTTTCGATAAATGTTATATTTAAAAAATATATATATATGTATTTTCTCTCTTTTTTATTTTTATTTGATAAAGAGCACAGAGGTCCCCAGGGCCCCGGATGGCTACCCCCCTTTTTTATATATATTTTTCTTTATTTCTTATTTCTGTCAAAATTTTTGTAAAGGGCCCCTCCGCTCCTCAATTTGTGGCACCACCCCCCCCCCCCCCACTTCTCAATTTCATGCGGCAGCACCCCCCCCCCGGTTCTCTGCTCCAGGGGGCCCATGCCTGAAGCTGTGTAAGGGGCCCCAAAATTCATGATGGCGGCCCTGTACACCTGTAAGGGGCCCGGGGGTCCGGAGGTGCCCAGATGCCTGGAGGCCCCCCAGCGCCCCAGATGGTAACCCCCCTCTTTTTTTTTTTGTATATATATTTGTTAGTTGGTTTTTGTAGGATTTTTTATTAAAGGGCCAATTTTTGGAATTTAATATTTTTTTAGCAGTCTGGAGGTCCCCAGGGCCCCGGGTGGCAACCCCCCAAATTTTTTGTTATTAAAGGGCCAATGTTTTGGTTTAGGGGTCTGGAGGTCCCCAGTGGCCTGGTCCCCAGTGGCCCGGAGATCCCCAGGGCTCCAGATGACAACCCCCCACCTTTACAAAAAAATAAAAAAAAAAACATATGATATATTTTTTGGTTATTTTTTAAACATATATATATATAATATAATTTTGAAAGCTCCCAGAGGGCCCCTTTTTGCTTCTAAAAATGTTATAAACATTTTCCCCAGGTTTGTTACTTTTTACTTTAATTTCTTTTTTAAAGTGTATTTTGTGCGTGAAGTCGAGAGAGAGGAGCTGGACTTGCAATCGCCATCCTTCTCCATGCCCCCGGTGGCAATGGTGGGTGTGAGGGGGGCCTCACCCCACCTGCTACACTTGGGAGCCCGATGGGACAGAGGGACTCCCCCTATGAAGGAGTGTAGCCCACCCAGCCAGCCCTGTAGGTCCTTCGCCTCCCTTTATTTTAGGAGACCTCATGGCCAAAGTGTGTGCAAGTGTGGTGTTTTTTTTGTGGGGGGGTGGGCATACTAAGCACAGGCGTACCTCCAAACTCAATTCACATGTAGCCGAGACCGGGATCCGAACCCTTGGCTGCAGAGGTGAACGGCTTGTCAGCGCAGTGCCATTCACGTTGAGCCACCACAGCTCCCACCCAATGTTATTTTTTTTTTAGATTTTTGGTAGTTATTTTTTATTAAAGGGCCCAGAGCTCCCAAGGCAACCCCCTTTTTTATTATTTTATATATGTAGATATTGTAATTTATTTTTCATTAAAGAGCCCAGAAGTTTATTTTTATTAAAGGGCCCAGTGGTCCCCAGGGCCCCCGGATGGCTACCACCCTTTTTAATATATATTTTTCTATATGTATTTTTTAGTAAAGGAACCCCCCGCTTATCAAATTGCGGCAGCCCCCCCCCCCTTCTTAATATCAGGCGGCACCCCCCCCCTATTCTCTGCTCCAGGGGGCCCATGCCTGAAGCTGTGTAAGGGGCCCCATAATTCCTGATGGCGCCCCTAATTGCCTCCCCCCCCCCATGGTACGAAATTTCAAGGAATTTTTCACTTTTATTGGTGCACTTTAACCACTTCCATACCGCGCCTATTCTGGCACTTCTCTCCTTCATGTAACAATTATATTTTCTTCCTTGAAACTTACTCAGGACCCCCAAACATTATATATATTTTATTAACAAACACCCTAGGGAATAAAGTGGCGGCCATTTTTTCGGACACATTTCCAACAGTATTTGTGCCAAAAATTTTCTAACGTTTTTTTTTTTTTTTGGCTTTCCAAAAAAAAACCTGTTTCATGAATGACAAAATAAGAAAGCAGTAAAGCTAGGCCAATTTTTAGGGATAAGGTAAAAGATGATGTTACACCGAGTAAATAGATACCTAACTTGTCACGCTTTCATATTGCGCACACTCATGGAATGGCGCTAAACTTCGTTATTAAAAATCTCCATAGGCAACGCTTGACTTTTTTTCTCAGGTTACCACTTTTGAGTTACAGAGGAGGTCTAGTGCTAACATTATTGCTCTCGCTCTAACGCACGCTATGATACCTCACATGTGGGGTTTGAAGGATGTTTACATATGTGGGTGGGACTTGCATGCGTGTTCGCTTCTGAGTGCGAGCTACTAGGGACAGGAGCATTTAAATTCCTTTGTTATTTTATTTTTTTACTTAATATTTTAATTTTTGCACTTGTTTGTCCCTTTGTTTGTATTATTTTTCACTTTTCTTCCTATTACAAGGAATGTAAACATCCCTTGTAATAGGACTAGTGTGTGACAGGTCCTCTTTATAGAGAAAGGCGGGGTCAATTAGACCCCACATCTGTCCTCCAGGCTGGAAATCATGGAATTGGTAAAAAAAAAAACATCTCATGCTTTCAGCTGCAATCATGTTCGTTCAGCACAGTAGCGTAGTGTGTAGCATGTTCACCTAGCAGCAAAAGGGTTGCTGGTTCGAATCCCGCCCGTGACACTATCTGCCTGGAGTTTGCATGTTCTCCCTGTGTGGGTTTCCTCCCACAATCTAAAAACATGCTGTAAATTGGATCCTGTCTAAATAAGCCCTAATGTGCAGTAGGAGATTTAGGTTTTGTGCTGCCCTAGGCCTGACCAAATTTTGGCACCCCCCTAATAGAAAAATGACCCACCCTTCCTGTCAAGGCCACACCCTGTTTTTTTATGACCCACCCAGGAATTTTCAGGGGACACACACAAGTTCTGTGGGGGGGGACCTGGGGGGGCCCTTAATTTGCCTAGTTTTTCGATCACTTCCTGTTTGGCTATGGGGCAGGAAGTGAAGGCCAATCTCCCCAAACGGACAGGGATAATACAAAATAAACTGACAGAGCTTCTAACCCCCCCCCCCCCCCCACCAACTCTATCCAAAATGAAAGAAATCCAAAAAATAAAAGTGATGATTATTGTTCCAGTTTAACCCCAAATTTCAGATCATTTTATTGAGAGGCTTAAGAAAATATAACCATGCCAATAGGCCACGATCCAGCGTTGCTAATATGTATGAATGTGTGTTAGGGACCCCCACAAACACCACCCAATGTTAAATCAACTATTTTCTTGTTTGTTTTGGGGATGCCTGCACCCCTGATAGGGTAAAGACACCTCACAAATGTTGTCACTTTCTACTTAATTCATTCACTTCCTGCCACACAGCCAAACAGGAAGTGAGGGAAACACCTGAGTAATGTTTTGTTGGGGACACACAGATCAATATAAATAGTTTCCCATTTTGGAAATGGCATTTTGCTGTGTACACCCCAAATTAGTAGGAATCTTGGACTTTGGGGTCCATTTACTAAAGGCAAATCCACTTTGCACTACAAGTGGACAAGCAAGGAAGAAAACTCAAAACTTGGCGGGATTGGAAGTAAAAACCATCAGTGCTTCCCTTCTGATTTTCATTGCCTACGCTTCTACTGCAGAGCGGCTTTGCCTTTACTAAACCCCAAAGTAACTAATCATTTGGGGTGTACACTGCAGTGCAATTTGCTTAATGGTGACACTAGTTAGATTGACCTGTGCCCCGAAGAAAAGACCATTGGTAGGGTTTTAACCTCACTTCCTGTTCAGCTGTGTGACAGGAAGTGAAGCCAATTTTAGGAAAAGGGACACAAAGCCCAACCTAAAAACACTAGCAGGGGTTCTAACACTCAATTGGCTTCCCTCAAACAACCCACAATTAGAATAGGATTGTCTTGTGCTAGTTTCAAGCACAGCGCTGTAAATCAGCACTTCAAGCCTGTCCAAAAAAAAACACACCCCCCCCCCCCCCTCCAACAGGCCCTGTTTGCAGCTTTTCCTACATCTTGCACATGTGCTTTAAAAAGTCAGTCTGGACATCAGTTCTAGGAAACAATACTTACCGCTTTGTCCTTCCTTTTCTGGTGACTAAACATTTCATGCATACACACCAGGAAAGATCTTAGAGACAAATCACACTTGATGGTTTAGGCCCAAACTAGTTCAGCTGCAGCGGTTGAAATCCATAGCATGAAAAAAATATCACAAAACAAACTTCAAAATTTGAAAGTAATTTTATTGGTCCACAAAACAAGGAAAGCAAAAAAAAAATTACAAATAAACACACCAAAAATATATAAAAACACCTAAAAACAAAAAAGACCAACGTTTATTTCACAGTCATTGGAAAATAAATCATGCTTTTGAAATAACAGGATAGACCCACAGGATTAAAACATTAGTCATTAACATCTTGAGAAACATTTAGCAAAATTATGTAGCAGAGAAAACATCAAAAAATACAAAACTTGCTCCAAAACATCTCTGTTTCACTCCGCCATTCCTTCCAGCCAGCAAATCTGCCCCCTCTGAGGGGCAGCTGACACGTGCAGTATCCACGCTTTTTATAACATGTGTGCTAATGAACCAATTGGAAACACATGAAGAAATGTCAGCCTCTAGTTTGTGTGCACTTGGTAACTGCTTACACCTGTTAAGGATGTCCTTAAATTACTAAGCCAAAAAAAGAGCTTTCTGAGCATGCTCAGAAAGATGCAAGTCATTTTCAGGATGAAACTTCCAACTTCTTTTTCTAAGTGTTCGAGCATGCCCAGTTCACTCGAAATGCAGTACCAGAATCAAATCTGCAATGGCGGATGAAAGCATTAGAGGTGTTAAATTTTTTTTTGGTCCCCATGAAGTGATGCTTTACAAGCTGAACGGGAGGTCTTATAGAATTTTTACGTAACAAACCTAAATAGTAATAATTTAAAAGCCCCTGTCCCTAGTAGCTCGCAGTCAGAAGCGAACAAGCAGCATTTTTATTGTTTCCGGTTACCAGTTTAGATTTACAGATGAGGTCTAGTGCTATAAATATTCCTCTTGCTGTTACGCACGCTATGATACCTCACATGTGTGGTTTGAAGAATGTTTCCATATATGGGGGCGGGCCTTAAATGTGTAAGCCCCGCCCACATATTGAACCCCCGTTCAAACCCCACATGTGAGGTATCATAGCGTACGTTAGAGCGAGAGCAATACTTTTAGCACTAGACCTCCTCTGTAAATCTAAACTGGTAACCTGAAACACATAAAAAAGCGTTGCCTATGGGTATTTTCAAGTACTGAAGTTTGGCGCCATTCCATGAGTGTGTGCAATATTAAAGTGTAACATGTTGGGTATCTATTTACTCGGTGTAACATCATCTTTCACATTATGGCCATAAATTGGGCTAACTTTAGTGTATTCTTAATTTGTAACCACTTGAGCCCCAGAGCATATTACTGGTCACTGACGGGGCCATTTTTTGCATTTCAACACTGCGTCATTTTGACTGACAATTGCGTGGTTGTGCGACGTGGCCCCCAAAAAAATTGGGCGTCCTCATCCTCCCCCCCCCCCCTAAAAATTTTTTTTTTTTTTTTTTTGGTGGTATTTGATCACCTCTGCGTTTTTTCTTATTTTTGCTTGACCCAAAAATATAGCGACAATTTGGTAACTAAAAAAACATCTTTTTTACGGTTTGCTATAATAAATCTCCCCCAAAATATATTCAAAAAATGTTTGCCCTCAGTTTAGGCCGATAAGTATTCTTGGACATCTTTTTGGTTGCAAAAAATCACAATAAGCGTTTGATTGGTTTGGGCAAAAGTTCTAAGTAGGGGTTGGTCTTATGGGTTTTTTTGGAATAATTTTTTGTTTTACTAGTAATGGTGGCTATCATTGTTTTTTCTGTCTAATGCGACATTGTGGCGGACACATTTTTGTGAGATTTGGCATTTTTGTAGCGAGCAATGGTATATCAAATGCATTGCTTACTATAAAAATGACACTGGCAGGGAAGGGGTTAACACTAGGGGCGCGGAAGGGGTTGAATATGTTACCTGGGTGTGTTCTAACTGTAAAGGGGGTGGGACTGTGTAGGGGAAATGACAGATCGCTGTTCATACATTGTAGGGACAGACGAGCAGGCATTCCCCCCCCCCCTGACAGGACCGGGATAAAGGGGAACTCCACCCCAAATTACAAAAAAAAAACGGCGTGGGGGTCCCCCTTCAGGTGCACAACAGGCTCTTAGATTTGATCTGGAACATAAGGGGTTAAACCCACGCCAAAAAACGGCGTGGGGTTCCCCCTCAGATCCAGACCAAACCCTTCTCCCAGGCACGCAGTCTGGCCGGACAGGAATGGGGGTGGGGACGAGCGAGCGCCCCCCCCCCCTCCTGAGCCGTACCAGACCACATGCCCTCGACATGGGGGAGTGTGTGCTGTGGGGGAGGGGGGCACTGCCCCCCCACCCCAAAGCACTCTTGTCCCCATGTCGATCGGGACAAGAGCCTCTTCCCGACAACCCTGGCCGTTGGTTGTCGGGGTATGCGGGCGGGGGGCTTATCAGAATCTGAGAGCCCCCTATATTAAGGGGGCCCCCAGATTCTGGCCCCCCACCCTATGTGAATGAGTATGGGGTACATCGTACCCCTACCCATTCACCGGGTGGAAAAGTGTAAACACAAAAAAAAACACACAGAAAAAAATAATTTATTAGTCAGCTCCGGGGGTCTTCTGCCGGGACCCCCCACCACCAGCCCATTGGGCCCCGGGCTTCGCCGTCTTCTGCCGGGGGGGGACACCCACCGATGATCTCCGCCATGTCCAGCCAGGCCCCCACCC
Source organism: Rana kukunoris (assembly GCA_029574335.1). NCBI lineage: Eukaryota > Metazoa > Chordata > Amphibia > Anura > Ranidae > Rana > Rana kukunoris. The sequence goes on along the minus strand of CM056060.1, from coordinate 55,509,138 downwards.
CAAAATAAGCTCTTTCACATCCGGGGGGGGCCGGCCGAAAAGAAGCAGAGAACAACGGGGGCGGAGCCCCTCGGTCTTCCAGACGTTTTCTGCCGGGGGGGCTCCAGCCCCGCACCGGTCTTCGCCGCCGCCTTCCGCCGGGGGGGGACACCCACCGATGCTCTCGGCCATGTTCGGCCAGGCCCCCTACCCCAAATCAAGCTCTTTTACATCCGGGGGGGGCCGGCGGAAATGGCGGAGAACAACGGGGGCGAAACCCCTCCTCGGTCTTCGCCTTCCGCCGGGGGGGTACACCTACCCCCCCCCGGTCTTCGCCGCCGCCTTCCGCCGGGGAGAGAGACACCCACCGATGCTCTCCGCCATGTTCGGCCAGGCCCCCTACCCCAAATAAAGCTCTTTTACATCCGGGGGGGCCGGCGGAAATGGCGGAGAACAACGGGGGCGTCGCCACTCCTCGGTCTTCTAGCCGTCTTCTGCCGGGGGGGGGAAACACCCACCCATGCTCTCCGCCATGCTCGACTGTGCCCCCACCCCAAAATGAAGCTCTTTTACATCCGGGGGGGGCCGGCCGAAAACAGCGGAGAACAACGGGGGTGTCGCCCCACCTCGGGCTCCTCCGCTTCTGCCTGGCTCCTCCCAGGGCTTCTTTCGCCGTCTTCCGCCGGAGGGCGCCACTCTCCGGGCTTCTCGACGTTGTCTTCCGCCGCGGGGGCCAGGCCTTCTTCTTTGCCGCCCCCCTTCGATTTTTTCGGCCTGGACGGGGGTCGCACATCCCATCCAGGACTTGGACGTGGCGGGCTTCTCGTCGCCGTTTTCTGCCGCTGCCCCCTTCACCACGAAGCTCCGTGCTTGTTTGATGAGGGCAGCGGGCTTCCGTCGTCTTCTCCCGGGGCGAGGGTCGTACCTCCCTGCCCGGTTTTCGTCGCCGTCTTCTGCCGCTGCCCCCTTCACCACGAAGCTCCGTGCTTGTTTGATGAGGGCAGCGGGCTTCCGTCGCAGTCTTCCGCCGCGGGGTGACACTCGCGGGCTTCTTCTTCCATTCGATGTTGACACGGCGAGGTCCGGCGCTGAAATGCCTTCTGAGCGGCGGGCAAGGACTTATATTGGCATTGGGCGTGGGCGTGGTTATGCCAACATGTGACCTTAACCCATGTGACAGTGATGTGACGTGACATCACTGTCACATGGGTTAAGGTCACATGTTGGCATAACCACGCCCACGCCCAATGCCAATATAAGTCCTTGCCCGCCGCTCAGAAGGCATTTCAGCGCCGGACCTCGCCGTGTCAACATCGAATGGAAGAAGAAGCCCGCGAGTGTCACCCCGCGGCGGAAGACTGCGACGGAAGCCCGCTGCCCTCATCAAACAAGCACGGAGCTTCGTGGTGAAGGGGGCAGCGGCAGAAGACGGCGACGAAATCCGGGGTGGGATGTACGACCCTCGCCCCGGAGAAGACGACGGAAGCCCGCTGCCCTCATCAAACAAGCACGGAGCTTCGTGGTGAAGGGGGCAGCGGCAGAAGACGGCGACGAGAAGCCCGCCACGTCCAAGTCCTGGATGGGATGTGCGACCCCCGTCCAGGCCGAAAAATTCAAAGGGGGCGGCGGCAGAAGACCCTCAAAGTTTAAACCACCTTCACCAGGTGAATGGGTAGGGGTACGATGTACCCCATACTCATTCACATAGGGTGGGGGCCCGAAATCTGGGGGCCACCTTATTAAACGGGGCTCCCAGATTCTGATTGGCTCCCGCCCGCATACCCCGACAACCAATGGCTAGGGTTGTCGGGAAGAGGCTCTTGTCCCGATCGACATGGGGACAAGAGTGCTTTGGGGTGGGGGGGCAGCGCCCCCCTCCCCCAAAGCACACACTCCCCCATGTCGAGGGCATGTGGTCTGGTACGGCTCAGGAGGGGGGGGGGCCGCTCGCTCGTCCCCACCCCCATTCCTGTCCGGCCAGACTGCATGCCTGGGATGAGGGCTTGGTACGGATCTGGGGGGGAACCCCACGCCGATTTTGGCGTGGGTTAACCCCTCACGTTCCGGACCAAGCCGGAGAGCCTATTGTACCCCTGGGGGGAAGCCGCGCCGGTTTCACATTTGAAATTTGGCGCGGAGTTCCCCTTCAGTGTCAGCGCAGCCCGAGAACAGCTCGGAGCTTGCCGTGCGCCGCTCCAGGCAGTGCAAACACTGCTACGCCGCCTGGTATTTACCAAGGATTTCCCGGCGTACTGAAGAGGCGCGCGGTGAGCTCCGATTTTTCCCTCTGCGCATGCCCAGTATGCAAGTGAACCTTCCGAGGTTCTAGCGTACTTTGCAAGGGCACGGGATCGGGTCCCAAAAGTCACTTTCCCTTTCAAATCGGCCCGCCACACAAGTTGAAACACATGTCACTACACTTCCCCCAATGCATCACCCCCCTCCCTCCCCTCATAAACTCCCGCCCGAATCCCCGATGTTTACATTACTAAATGCCGCACGCCAGCTCTGTACTGGCGTGCTGTGCGCCCCTCTTCTGGGCGCATTAGGCACTTTAGTAAATGAGGAAACACACGCTGCACTGGCAGCGTGTTTTTCTTTGTAAATGTCAAAAACCAGGTTTACTCCTGCTTGTGCACCATGATTCTTGGCGCACAGGCTTGGTAAATCAGCCCCATTGTGTCTCAAATACAATTTTATACCTTCTAA